>JAODLC010000085.1:22348555-22365372 GCA_026781145.1 Hippopotamyrus pictus | reverse complement strand
TATATATAATAAATATGGATTTGGGGACAAATAATCTTGTTGAAAGAACACAAGAAGAAGCTTAACAAGAAATAAAGTATTTTATATAATATACAAGGACAGCATGATACTGGAAATTTTTAAAATATTTCAATGTGATTTTGTAGTAATAAATATTGGGGCATTTACGGAACAAAAAAGGAGTTCAACACAAATTTCATACAAACCCGTCTAGGAGTGATTTCAACAGGAAGGATGAAAATGAAATTTTGAAAAGGAATAATCATTAAAATTGCAAAACTTCTTATTTTTTAACTATGACAGAGTTAAAATGTTTTTCATGAGACTTAAACTCCCTGTGCTACAATATCCATACCAAATTGAAGGTGAGAAAAAACCTGATCTTAATCTAGCTGACCAGCGATGCAAGAATTGGTTGCGCATAACATGTCATGTGGGTATTAATATTGCAAGTCGTCCAGCTCTATAATATACTACAGCTATGATAAATTCAGTACAAAATACCCCACCACACGTTATGATGTCATTCAGAGCCAGTGCCAGTTATTATGCCAGTGGAAAAAAACACCTTGACTGTGGCACATGCATAGTGTACCCCGGCCAGTTTGAGTCTGATTGAACGTATACATGCAGGAGTAAATTGAATCCCAATCGCATTTTCTGGGTGTCTTAGTCCAATTTTGAGAAATTCGATTTACAACTATTTCAGAACACCAACATATTTACATGTACGGTAAAAGACCGGTTTTAGTCGTACTAACACAATACAGTGGTACCTCAGAACTCGAAATGAATCCGTTCAGAACACCGGACCGAATCCTAAAAAGTTCGAGTTCTGATCGAATTATCCCCATAAGAAATAATGGAAAACCAATTAATTGGTTCCAGGCCACAAAATAATTACACCGAAATATGTATTTTTTTTTAGCATTTAAACACAAAATGAACCGGACAAAACAGTAATTTTTAAAGTAAGAAAATCAATGTATGGGAACAATTTGTAAACTTAAAAAACAAAAAAAAAAAAAATGTGTCCTGCCCCGATTGTCCGCTCCTTCCGTGTGCCACGCCCCCTCGTTAACCCCGTGTGGAATCCCCGTGTGATCAGCTGTTTCTGGTTGTTATCATTAGTCCTCTGTATTTAGTCCACATTTCAGTTTGTTTCCCCAGTCCGGTCATTGTATTGTCCGTCTGCGTTTTGCCTGCCTTACCTGTAATTAAACCCCTTGTTCCCCGATACCCTGACGTCTACGCCTTTGTCTCCGTTCAGTTCGCTGGGCACGACAATATTATTATAATTAAATCTATTAATGGGTTATTATTAATATTAAAATAATTAATAAGAAATCTTTATTTTTAAATGTATTTTATTATATAATAATAATTACTATTACTGTCTATCATTGTCCTAATGTATTTTTACTGTCTAAATATATGTATTCAGCTAGTGTAAACACGCACGATGCTATCACAGCAAATGCGAGGCTGAGACTGAAGCGTTACCCTTTGTTTCCGCTGAGAGACGTGCCACATGACTCATTTCCCCGCGCATACAAGTTATCTTAGGTCGGCGTTCGCAGTTTGACTTCTGAGATTCCGATCGAGTTCTAGGAAACTTTTTTTGAACTGGTTGGTTCGACTTTTAAGAAATTCAAGTTCTAATGAGTTCTAATGAGGTACCACTGAAATTCAATTTTTTTACTGTTCATGTAAACATACTGATTGTATTTTTGGCTAAGGTGGGGGCTTCCTATTTATCCCTCCAAAGCCCCCTCTCCCCCATATTTTGTTGACCTGTGATAGGACAGATTTAAAGCCAGAACATCCTCATTGAACTGTACCCCAGTGAAACACCAAACCTGTTCATCTGCTTCTACACAGTCACTTAAGTACATAAGGAATTTACAAATGAGAGGAGGCCATTCAGCCCATCAAGCTTGTTTGGGGAGAACTTAACTAATAGCTCAGAGTTCCCCCCAATCTGTTCTAGCTCTGATTTAAACACTGTTTAAAGAAGTGTTTTCTCAAATTCAGTTTAAAATGTTCTCCCGCTATTTTCCATCTATGGCCACAAGTTCTAGTATTTAAACTAATATTGAAGTAGCCATTTAGCTGAATAGCATCCAGACCTGTTAGAATCTTATATACCTGGATGTCCCCCCTTAGTCTCCTTTACTCAAGGCTAAACAGATTCAGCTCAGCTAACCTCTCCTCATAAGACATTCCTCTAAGACCAGGAATCATTCTCGTAGCCCTACGCTGAACCCTTTCCAAGGCCGCAATGTCCTTTTTAAGGTATGGTGATAAAACCTGCATATAATATTCTAGGTGGGGTCTTACCAAGGAATTGTATAAACGTAGCATCACCTCCCTTGATTTAAACTACACATACCTACAGATTAGTAATTGCAGTAATTGCTTCCACACACTGGTGAGAGTGGGACATGGAAGCATCAACATACACACCGAGATCTTTCTCGTAATCAGCTACCTTTAGTTCAGGGGAACCCATAAAATATCTGTACTTTATATTTCTGCTCCCTGCATGGATTACCTTACATATATCTCTGTTAAATTTCATCTGCCAGGTATCAACCCAGTCGCTAATTAAATCCAGATCCCGTTGTAGCCTCTCTGCTGCTAGATCAGTATCTGCTACACCACCCACCTTGGGGTCGTCTGCAAATTTAACCAGTTTACTGTATGTATTGGTGTTAATATCATTAATGTAAATTAGGAACAATAGAGGTCCTAAAATTGAACCCTGTGGTACCCCACTGTGAACGCAGGCCCACTGTGACATTTTGCATCTAATAACTACTTGCTGCTTCCTGTTAACCAGTTTTCAATCCAAGCTGCTATAGTTCCTAAAAATCCCTGCAGCTTTGAGCTTAAGCAGGATTGGTTTGTGGGGGACATCAAAGGCTTCAAAGGCCGCTTAATGAACAAATAGCCCAAAAATTAACCGACCATAAGGAACAAGAGCAAAATTATGCAGATAATATATTACATATATCACCTTTAGTCATTCCTGGTGTTGTTTGTCCTAGTATGTACCTGTAACTGAGCATGTGGCCAAACATGTGACTGAATATACTAATGAGCCTACAGGAGTAAAAATAGCTGGTTTCCCGAAAGAGCAGTCAGAGGCCAAACGATGCCAGTCAGTTTTTTTTTTTTAATCAGTTTACTCACACGCCAGATCCATATGTTTAACAATAAATCCACAGCTTGTTACATGACTAGCCCATTAGACAAAACAAGCTCCTCTATGAACTGCACAAATCCAGGCAGCAGATACTAATTAAGTGTGATTAATCGCTTCGAGGCACCTGCCTGTATTTCTGCTACATCCTGTTGACCTGTACAAAAGCAGGACTGTCGATCACACTGTAAACACCCCCCAACCCCCCAATCCAATTAATGAAAGCTGTTATAAACAAATGAAGGCCTTCAGCACAAGAGAGAAGCTTTTTTAAAATCACACACGGGGGCATGAATTGAGTGATGATCCAGCCAGACTGAAGAGCTTAGCCACTTTACGGACATGAGTCCATCCTCCAGACCTTGTTATCTCCCTGGCTGAACCTGGATACAGTTGTCAGACTGTAGAAAAGGCTGCTTTGCTCACTACTGAGGTTGGAAGCTGCAAGATCTGCCCTCTTCTAAGGGTGCAGCAGGATAAAAGTCCACTTTTATACTACTGATGTGTGCAAAATGTGTTTTCTTTGCCGCTCGTTTTTAAACGCTAACCAGAGCTTTAGATGTGCAAACAGTCACCTTAGCACAGAGAGCCCAGGACAGTCACCTTAGCATCGAGAGCCCAGGACAGTCACCTAAGCATCGAGAGCCCAGGACAGTCACCTTAGCATCGAGAGCCCAGGACAGTCACCTTAGCATCGAAAGCCCAGGACAGTCTCCGCAGGCTTTGGTTAAGCTTGGGATGGCCAAAATGTCTGTGACCCGCTTTCTTTTCTCACTCCTATTTCATCCCCCCTCGCCAGGGGCCTGTCCCAAGTTCCAGGAAGGGTGGGGTGGGGTTTACACTCTCTTCCTCTGCTTCGTCTTTTTTCTCCACAAGAAGTCACTCTGCCTCCATCGCTTGCCCGATTCGACCTTCCTGTCACACCCCGTCGCGGAGCTAATGTGTGTAAACGTTTAAAGCGTGTCCTGTGAAATAATACCCAGCATGCACTGTGGCCTGCACTGGCCCTTCGGAGAAGCGGGGGCGTTACTTCACGCTCTGGTTGATGCGCTGGACAAACTCAGACGATACGCTTGGGTGCCTCTCTCAGTCCCTCACTGATTGTACAGATACTGGGCAGGAGGGGGGGGGTACATCACTCACCCCCCCATATATATCTTTGATGCATATATCTTTAACATCAGCAATAAATAATCATCCATAATTTTCTGTGTTTAATTATTACAGATTATTACGGATGGTCACCTTCACCTCTAAGTGCTAATTCGTCAACCATCACTCTCCTGCTGGTGTCTCATTACACCCATTGATCATTAACAGCAGGAGATGAGAATTATGGAAATTAAATGATCATTTACACACTATGCTCTGGGTCCAGCTGAATGACTCTGACTTTAGAATCATCTGGAAGTTAACTGAATCATTACAATAAATGGACGAAAACAATCGACCGGGAAATTTCACAGGGAAGACACTGACATTGAGTTAATTAGCGTACTTTATGTTGTGTATGTGCTACCTTTAATTATTTTCTTCTTAGGGGGTGGTTAAGGTCACATAAATCAGCTACTTGGACAGATTTACGATGACAAACCCTCCCGTGGAATTAACGGTATTTTACGTAATTGTGAGCAAGCATTCCTCTGACCTTGGCCATTGCACCATGTCTCATTACCCTCAGACCTGCTGTCTGCCCACGGCGTGAGGCTGTTTTCGCTTTTAAACGGTTAAACGGCACCTGTGCCCTCCCCATATCCACTCTTGGGACGCCCTTGGAGAGGAACCATTCCCTTTGTCGCTGAGTAAGAAGGCCGTAAAGATGCCTCCGGCCTTTTCCATTATTTTTCACGGAACAGAAACGCTAATTAAATCACGGGTGAGATTTCCAAGGCTTATTAATTATAGATACGATTGTGCCACCTGAAGGCACCGAGTCCTCTAATTGGAAGGGGAGATGAAAATGTTCTCATGTTGACCTAAGAATTGTACACCAATTGTGTGTTACGTAATTCAAATAATGGTCTTGATAATGTTTCGATTTTTTTCAGGGTGAAATAATGGAAAGGAAAACACAGTCTGTGTGTTCCTTTCCAGGCCTGGTAGGATGGGTAGTGTAGACAGTTAGCACTGAGCTGTGTCAGAACCTTCCGTGTTTACATCCTGACATGAGGAATGAAACCTGGGTCCCTTTTCTGGTTGGGACCGCCCACCTCCGTGACTCTGATGATGCGAGAGCTCAGCAGTGAATGATGATGCTAATGCTGTACAATGCACACAACCTATGGCTTTTCACATCTATAGTAAGGTGATACTATATTCCTTCCTCAGGGGTGGGGCCACAGGGCCACTGGCTCAATCTGATTGGTCCCAGGAGTGCTCCCTCTCCTGTCGCTCACCGATTCAAAACATATCATTGGCTAAAGATAAGATCAGCCCTGCTGAATGAATTATGGACCCTTTTATGCTCCCCACCTTAAAAAAAAATCCTAGAAACACCCCTAATTCCTCATCATTGATCATTTATTGCATTACTGATTATATACCCCAAAGTAGCAGTATAGTTCCTATAGTATAGTGACTACACTTCCTGCTTCAATATTGACTAAATTAAAATGAAAGGCTCCCACTTCAGAGGATCTGCTCTGATTCCTCGTGTCCGTGTGTGGTTTTTTACCATGGTGAGGAGGTAATCTTTTACCATGTTTATCTTTACCATCCCCTTTGATCCAAACTCTGATAGTCCCCTTTTTTTTCCCCAGTTGCGTACATCTTTAAATCTGCTTTAAATTTACATGGTCCAAAGAGAATTTTGTGCAGCGAAGCACATTAAGAACAGCCTGGCCAGACTTCCCGCGGTCTGATAGAACCCACCCCCTGCAAGACGAGCGACCCGAAAGCCTCCCCCGTAATTCAATTTCCAGGAAGTGACACGTCAAAAGGAAAGTTATGTTTCTGTCTGCCTAATAAAGGGCCGGCATTGATCGGTGTGCATCTGCAACTCCATGCTTACCCTGCGGTGCTTTTGTTGTCTGGGCCGTTTTTATCCCCCCTTTTTTTAATCTTTTTCCACAAGAGCGAGATGTCTGGGGTCAATGTGGTACCTGTTTCCTGCTGCCTCTTAACACGACTCCCTTGATTCCCCTCTCAGAACTTTCGTGGTTGATGACCTTTCTGGAGACAGCTAAGGGACTTTAATTGAGAATCCCAGGTGGGCGTTACCTTTAAATGACCATTATTGGCGGAGAACCTGGGGGGGGGGGGGGGGTTAATGTTCTTTATAGGATCACAGATACGGCATGCACGCTTTTGCTTCTTTAATTTACCTGTAAACAAGTCATTAAAGGCCCGAAACAAGACTAATTATACCACATTCCTCTCTGGGGAAAGTGCATCAGGTTGCCCTTCTGATTTTTATCATCATTATTTCAATTATACCATTATATATTTATAACTTTTTCAATTTTTGTCTCTCAAGATAATTCTGTGACACACACCTGCATGATTCACACAGAAATGAGGCGAACGATCGGAGAGGACAGTCAAACGTAAAGGAATAAAACAACAGATTTTTGTTTGGCTACTGGAGAGGTGCGTGGCAAGCCAAAAGCCCACTGCATCTGTCAAAAAATGTGCTAGACCGGAAATAAACATGCTGCGCTCCGTTCCAGAACCCCAGGAACATTAGCATACAGTAGCTTCAGATATAGGACGCGATGGCTTTAAAAAAATGATAATAACACACGCGTTTAAATCAATGGCAGTTAAATGTCACTTTGACATTTTCAGACTTGATTTGTCTTGACATTTAAAGCCATTCATCTGTCGTACGTTACAGAATCAAAGTGATTTTAAAGAACGTTTTTCATACATGTCATCTAGTAATCATTCCTTATATCACCACTCGCCACTCTCGACCTGGATAGCATTAAAACAGCTTTTCTGACAAGCCTACCGAATACCAGCATAATTTACAGTATTTGTGGCCCTGTGTTATAACAATGACGAAATGCCACAAAGACCACTGTACTTCAGCAGTATATTTGTGTTTTCTTTTATCTGTTTTAATTGCGATGAAAATCGGTTAATGTCAGTTTCCGTGGTCCTACGATGTTTAATCTTGTACTTTTTCCTCACTTATTCTTTGCCTAATTAGAAGAGTCAGAATTTGGAGAGAGGTCACTGTCTCAGAAAATTGGTCCCGTGGATGAAAAATAAGATTTTCCCGATGAATCTCAATTAATTATTGCTGACATGCATATATTATTCATGAGGTGGTCGCTTCGGCCTATTTAAAGCTACAGAAACACACGTGGAGCGTATCGTCAGGGTATCAAGGGGCCTGGATACCTTCTACTGTATTCAGTAACCTCTCCCCCAGACAGCGAAGTGAGGCAAAGACCAACTTCAGGGGTGAACATATTTACTTGCATTCTGTGTAATTTTATATGTAATTTTCAACAAAAACTGAAGCATGTTTTTCCAATGTTTATCTCGCTATACAGATGCGTACCTCGCATTAAGGTACAACAGCAGGTCCCACAGGATTTGAGAATTGATCTTTCAATGGCGAGTCTGTTCCTCTCACTATTTTAAAACAAATGTCCCGGTTTAAAAGAGCGGTCACGGCCGCTTAAACATTACTATGCATGAAGTTTATCAGAAAATCAATAATTTCATTGTGGTTTCGAACGCGGAGCAAACAGGCTTTGGAGAGGCAATATGGAATGTGCCTCTGTATTCATGCAACATTTATCTGTTAAATGATTTACTGTTAGCAGAGCGGAAATTATATTTGTCCAGCGTCAGCTGCCACAGGCATTATAAAGCAGAATATTAGTAGAGGCGGCGGGCTAAGCGGTGCTGGTTGTTCACAGGAAAGCTGCGAGCCTCATCTCGATGGAGTCCGCCTCGGTCTTCCTCCTGTCTCGCCGCTATCCGTGTTCTCCTCACGTCTGAACCAGGAGTGCTCGCCTTTTTGTCAGTTAAATCATTAGACTTCGGTTATCAAAGGAGAATTCCTATTTAACATCAGAGATGTCTTTTATATCCGAGCTTTCGGCCTTGAATAGCATCCAGGATGTTACAGGGAGCATAATTCAAACAGAGGGCCCAACCTCACCATCAGCCAATGGTATGTTTTGAACTGGGGAGTGACATGGGAGGGGGTTCTCCAATCACAAATCAGCTTTCAGCTGGGGGCCCAGAAATAGCATGGATGTAGCGTATAACGTGCAAATGTATTGTAGCTTCCTTAAAGGATTATGCGTATAAAGACAAATCTGGCAGAGGGATCCCTCCCCGTTGCGTAACCCTCTTACGCGCCATAATTTCATACTTTCCAGCTCAGAGTCATCCGCTGCATGCCGCTAATTATGGGATAATTAGGGCAAATGAGTCTCGCCACCCATAATCTGGCCAGATTCAGCGATCCTCCCTGCTTCTACCATAAACCATCCAAATGCATGTCTCTTCCCCGTCTGGTGGCAAGATTTAAACCTTGGGCGCATGTGGATGTTTCAGATGGGGTGTGCTGCAGATCATGAATGATTAGTTTAGGCCTTTATTCAGAAGACATAATCTCAGGGATGAAAGAGCAGACAGATCCGGTGTGATTGGGATAAACAGTGGTTAGGAAAATTAACTAAAAGAATACGGATCGTGTAAAAGACAGCAGCTTTTAATAGACGTGCCAGTCAAGTCTAATGGACAGGCATGTTATAAAACGATGACACCATATCTTGCCGATTCTCTGTTTCTAACACCATTTTAAGGTTTTGTGATCAGGGGTGGACAGTAGTGAAGTACATTTACTTGAGTGAAAGACTTTAAGTACCTTTTTTGGGTATCTGTACTGTACTTGAACTCAACTATTTTGTAAACTTGTGACTTTTACTCCACTACATTTGAAAGACAAATATGGTGCTTTGGACTCTGCTACATTTCTATGAAGGGTCTCATTACTTTGAAGCATAGCTTTGAAGTCAGTGGACGAATTTTCTTTTCTAAAATGTTATAAGATATTGTGTTCACCACAGGATAAAAACCAATCCCAATGAACGACTCCAATGCTGTCAGTCAAAATCAAAGTGTGTGCTGCAGTTATTGGGGAGTTGAATTTGGCGGCTGTAATCATGACTACTGTTATGGCAGAGAAAAATCGTACAGATAAGAATCCCTCACCAGAGCACCCACGACCAAATGTGAAGTCCATGTTTTAAAGATCTGCAGTGACAGAGTACTCAACTAGTTGGCTGAAACAAAATCTCCACCTCTGGCACTACATTGCCTATGCCCATAAAGACAAATGTCATCTCTGCCTGATTCATTAAAGCTTTACATATTTTTATAAGCCTTTTTTTACTTCTTGTGCAGTTTGCACTTACATATTGCACTTCATAACGGCTGCTACAGTTCTTCAGTATGTCATCTTAGAAGTTGAAGATTACCGACAAAATGAAAGTACAATGGTTGTGAGTGTTTATAGCAGCACAGCTGGGTATGAACTGCGAGGACCCGTGGGCTGCCCACCCTACTGCCTGCTAAAGCCTGCCTCATTGCACGAGTGGCCTTGTAATCAGTACTGTACAGCGGATCCTGCTGGTGACTCTTCAGGCAGGTAATCAGTCATGCCTGGTCCCCAGCTTCAAGGAGACGAGCACCGGTGCTTAAGGGGGTCATTCGGAGTGGGCGGGTAATGACGCGAGGCTGGCCCGTGGACGGAGTCCAGTCTGGACAGTGTGGCCCAGTCTCGGGAGAATAAGCTACCCGGCGTGTCGTTTAATCGCAGGATTCAGTGCGTGAGGGGCCATGAAATCTCACACAGAGTGTCTTCTCACTATCACTCACACTTGGAGATTAATTTATTTGTCGACGTCTTGTAAAAACGATGTGATTCTCACTAACGTAAAGCCGCAGATCAGACGGCCTTCCTGAATGCTCACTGTGGGGGAATTTATGCATGAATCCATGTACGTGAGACAGCATTGGAGGATCTGATCTTGAAGAAACGTGATAGGGGTGGTAAGATTCACCGATTTACACTGGTGCACTGGTACAGTTCACAGAGTGATTGCCCCGATTAGAAAAGTATGCACCGAATACAATTTGAGATGAATTTGGGATGCATGGTTTCTATCATCTTTGCTTCAGTAAAATCCAATTATTAAATAATTTTGCTTTATCAATTTTGTATTATTTAACTGACAACTGGTGTTATTAATGTTTTCGGGGGTCATTATGCTTACAGACCACAGGAGGACTCATTTTTTCTCAAACCTGATTGTGTTTGTAAGCCATTGCGCACAATAGCAAGTCCTATTTTGTGTCTGTTTCAAAAGCTGAGATAAGGTTCCCAGCTCATCTGACTTTAAGGGGAATAAAACTGAACCATTCATATGTTCATATTTTGAAGCTTGTTTGGTAATGAGCTTATTTGGTTCATTTAAAAGATTCCGATTATGTTTAGTGGTTTTAAAAATTTTGTATATCGCAGCGATTCACAGTGCTCAGTTAATTAACGTCGAGTTCTTTTGCCGCAAATAGATATAACTTTGCCAGTAACTGGTTAAATATTACTTGTTATAATTTTGTTGCATTTGCCCATATTTTAAAAAGCCGGCATTGAAAAGTTTAATTTGTGACTATTGTAAACTTGCGTGCAAAAGCAAGGTCTCCTTTGTGTCGGCGAAGGGAGAAGAATTGCCAACTTGTTCTTATGTTTTTGGGAAAGGGAGGAAGAATCTTTAATACAGTCCAAAAATGTATTTGCTTGTTTTTGGTTTGCTATTTTTTTCCTTTTTTTTTTTTTAAGACTTAGGCCTTCAAGCAAGTCTTTGGTTTTATTTTGTTAACTCATTCACCATCACCCACCTCTCCCATCACACTGCACTCCCTGCTCTGTCAGAACACCTGATGTCAGACTGTCACCACTGTTGCTGCCACTGTGCCGGACCTAGACCTGCAGCTCCCTCACTGTGCCACATCACGTCACATCACCAACAAACCGGAACACAACACAGAGCGTCATGACGGGTGGGTCCCAGGCCTGGCCTACCCTGTCCACTGGAGTTATTGAGATGGAAGCAGTGTATGGCTAGAGAAACATTATCAGAAATGCTCTCTCATCTCCAGTTCTCCACTGTGGCAGTTGTCAGTGGGCAGTTCTCTGCAAGTCCCTCTGGGGGCGTGTCCAACAGTACATCTCATCGTATCCTGCTGAATCACACAGCATCGCAAATGGGGTGAATCATATCGTATCTCAGTAGTAGCTGCTTCATATATATCTTTAGTGTATCGGATCATTGTAAATGATTTGAAATGTGCATCACATCCCCTCAGAGATGAACATGTCTAAGCTAAAACCATCTTTTTATAATGCACACCTGTGACCACCCTTGGCTACCATCACCATCGGTCGTCATGGTGCCTTGAAAGACAAGTCTACGCCTCACCTGCTAGGCCAGAGACTCACCACGCCATTTCTGTTTTCAAGTGAAAGGAGCAACTGTGAAATTTTTTAAGGTGGGGGGACATAATTGGGGCCATAATTCATACAGAGGTGAACTGACCTTATCATTAGCCAATGACATCCTTTTAATTGCAGAATGACAGGGGAGATGACTAATGATCTTTCAGCACTGGTCAGTGCCCCTTGTGGCTCCGCCCTTGTATTGCCCCCCCCCCCCCCC
Source organism: Hippopotamyrus pictus (assembly GCA_026781145.1). NCBI lineage: Eukaryota > Metazoa > Chordata > Actinopteri > Osteoglossiformes > Mormyridae > Hippopotamyrus > Hippopotamyrus pictus. Next base: position 22,353,480 of record JAODLC010000085.1, on the reverse strand, counting down.
CGTATGGGTGTCCCTTGTCTACAAATGCATCCGCACTCCGCAAACAAACCCTGGTTGAGCCCGCCGCAGGCTTTTATCTCCCTGCCATCCACATTGGGCAGCATTTTTCACCAAAGATCCGGCACGTTCACTAAAGGAACCTCAATGTTGTTATTGTCGTTGAGTTTATGTAACAGCGGTGGGAGGCTAATTCAGTTAGGGGCGACTGATTCATCTTTCTTTTTGGACAGACACCAAGCCATTTATATCTCATGAGAGGGTAGATTGAAAATATTGCAGAGAGACTGGTGCAGAGCATGGCTGACAACATGGGGACATGCCGTAGAACACACCAACAATTGAGCTGAGGAACGTTGGAGTATGTGATCTGTGAAATGCCATGGGGGTCGTGACCTTTCTGGATGGCTTACCTTTGAAGACTGGTGATGACGACGGGTCATTTTGCTGGATTTGAATTACCGCAGGGTGCGATTAATGGCCAATTAACGACTGGGATGAAGATCCAGGAACTCTGCACTGCTACCCTCACCCCCAGCAGGCATGCAGGGTCTGACTAATGACAGATGAGTGTCTCACGCCTTAATTAATTAAGATTCCAAATCCCAAGGATAATCGCTTGACCGTCTCCCCTTGTTCCCGCCCACTGGACTGCAGAACAAGCATATCTGTAGCACTGTGGACTATGCTGGACCCACAACCAAATCTGTGAATGTGGTTTCTGTGGAATTGTTCGAATCCACGAGCAGCAGAACTGCATCTCTCACACCTTCACTGACCACACTGACTGAAGCTATTCACAAAAGTAAGAGGCTGAGGCGTTTCTGCCCCTGCTGGCCACATTGCATAATAACACAAGTATCATTTATACTTAAATAGGTTAACAAAGTGTCAAAAATTACCATAATCTTATTTATGAGGGTATTAAAGATAGGATGATGAATTTTTAATATATGTAACCTTTATATAATCCTTGCATTTTTATTATGCAATTATTTTCATTACAGCTACACTAGCGTTCAACTTCACTGCCAATATAGATTACAACCAAAAAAATAAAAGCAAAGAACTTAAACTGTAACTTATACATGTTTAGTGCTTGTAATGACACGGCTGTCAGACATGGATCTTTTTCACAGATATGGCCATCTTTCACAGACATGAATGTTTTTCACACACACAGCCATCTTTCACATAGACAATGACTAGTTATTGGCTTTATTGCTCACGCTGTTTTCATAAGCACTTTCTCCCACCCCACTGAAAGACAAGCTTTAATCATGACAGATTACATGCATGTACACCAGAAATGAGCATGCAGGAATGTGATTTACTACTGTTAACAGACACAGTCACTTCCAGGAGCTGGAAAATAGCAGAGCACTGATATGAGATCTAATAGGAAAAGGGTTCACCCTGCCTTATCCAGCAATGAAATGGATAAAACGGAAGGAGCTCTGTGACTTAGACCCAGTATTATCTCTTTGCTGCTCAGGTACGGACGCTGTTGAGGCTCAGGACCATGGCTACTTCTCTGGATTTTTCTTCTATATACTAAAAGCAGATTTCATTGTACTTGAGCCTTTACAAGACTCTCTGCTCAGCAGAGACAGGGTGCAATTAACTCGTTCAGCCATCAGCCTGCACCTTTCAAAGCCATCCATGAAATGTATAAAAAAAAGCCCCCCCCCCCGATGGTAAGCCCACTGTTGTCCCCCAAGGATGTTTTCCAAATTATAAATTGTCAGCGTTCACCAGGACACAGAACTGGAAGGGTATGCTTGTGGGCACCGTGGAGGATTGTGACTGCGCCATCAAGTGTCGATCTGAGAGTATGACAGCCTTTACGCAACAAGCCCCCCCACCGCCTAGGGCCTGGCTCTCTACCGAAAGGCACACACACTTTTCAAAAATATTAATATTGCCACATTTTGCTTCAGATAATTAGAAAGGTTTCATATTACAATAATTACCCCCCATATTAAAAAATTATAAATATTTTTTGGTAAATATGTCAACAAAAGCTCAATGCCTGCTTCACTGACACAACTTTGAAGACGAAGAAGACTGAAACACATTCTGTTGAGTGGGAGGTGAATCACAGTGCGCAGAATAATTGCAATTTCTCACCAGGACTGGCTTGGAGCCTCGCCCCGTGATTACGGCTCACACGCAGCAGGGGCTGTAATTGGCCACAGTTGGAGATGAATGGCAGTGCTAACGTGCTAATGTGCTAACTACGGAGGCTGAAAGCCGTGAAATGCTAGTGGATGAATTGGGCAGACAGAAATTTAGGTAGATGGTGCCAATTGTTATGATGCTCAGAAACTACCTGTTGCCTGGAAATAGGTTAGAAAAACTGTAAATGGCTATATGGGATTTTACACATGTAAAAGACTCAAATTGCCTTCATGATGGTAGATGACGTCGCCTATAAGAGTGACATGGGTGACTTGATCTATATTTGTATGACTGGAGGAAAGTGTATGTAAAGATTGAGGTCAAACGACAATTTGATTTTAACTTGAAGAACCACTCAGTTTTCTGTAGAGTATTACCCAATAATTCTGGGCTGAAGATAGTAGTGATGACAGGTCTCTGGGGGAGAAAAGGCAGGAAGAAAATTCCAGAAGGATCCCTTTCTTGTAAAACTGAGCCAGGATCTTAAAAGCCAACCTGCACTGGTGAAATGAGTAGCTCAGCAGGATGTGAAAACTGAGTTTCTTAACTGAAGGGGAAACCAACATGGGAACTAACCTTCTTTGGCTGTGTCCATCCCAGGTGCCGAAGGCAGTTTAAGGGCCCATCTTGTTCCTGTTTCCCACTAATAGACTCTGTCCTCTGTGGAAAATATCAAAGTTGAATGTTCTGCCATGTCCACCGCTTTGGGGGAAGTGACCACGGGTGACAAATCTAACAAAAGGCTATGTTGGTGCCGGATTTTCAGTGGTGAAAATCAATGTAATTCACTGTCTGAATCGGGACACAAACTATAGGGTCTGCCAGCACTATTCTTCTTTTCTGCAAACCCCGAGACACCTAAGCCTCTGATCGTGCCACGTGAGTGACATTCAGTGAAGCCCACGGACTTACAGATGGCAGCATTCGTACCCGAAGAGGCTCACAGGTAAATGAGTAAGAACCGCAGGCAGGGACCGAAACCCATACAAAAAGAGTAATACTGTGAAATTAGTTTAAGAAATGTCAGTGGACATCTCAGTGCTGGATGGTTTTTGATTAAAGGCTGATGAATCGGTCCCCCACAAAAGAAAAAAAAATAAACCCAAACTAAACGCCTAACCCCAACTGGAGTCAGACTATACATTTGCCATAAATTTATAGTTATGAAAATAATAATTTTTTAAACTGACAATGGTAAAATCACATAACACAGAGCAACAACAAACCCTGCAACTTCCTGGGGAGACTGATGGTCATTTATCACATTTGACGGCTTTAATGTCTTTAGGGACTTTTCTCAGTCTCTACTTCTTACGGAAAATGTATTATATTGATACAGAATAGATAGATCTTTGCAGGTAGACAGTCGGCAACAGAGTCACAGTGTATGACCCTACCCTTATGTAACTGGCCAGCAGACTCTCCTGCATCATTTCCTGTTACGAAGGGGAGATTTCTAGGGGGGGGGGGTATTAGCTATACCTGACTCCCCTCCTTCCTGGCCTCTCTGGAGAGGAAAAGAAAAGGTAGCATGATGGAGAATCCACCCCCAGGTTTAAGTGATAAGAGGAGAACCGCTGGCCCATAAAACTACTTCCCTGAGTTTGTAATCATGGCCATTAATCACAGTGGCACTGGGTTTGGCCTGTAGGTCACGGCTGGCGACTAAACCCTGCCGTTGGCTAAGGCTCTACATTCACGTTCTAAACAGCCCCCCTTTATATATGCGTACGTGGTTGTCTGGGACTGGGGACCTTAACGGGGACAGGTGTAGTGCGGTGCAGCACACCGCTCTGTTTCATAGCGTCAGGTAGCATAGCATGCTGTAGCATAATGTGGAGTAGCATAGCGCAGAATAGCATAGTGTGACACAGCATAGTGCGATGTAGCATAGCGTGGCTTAGCATACTGCAATGTAGCTTAGCACGACATAGCATTATGCGTTCACACAATGCCATCTTCTTCCTGACCAGGTAATTGGCTACGGCAGATGGCAGACTGTAATAAAAATCCGCTGGATAACTGATGTGACTTTACACCCATGTGATTTAAGGCCTCATGGGTGCATACTACTCTAAACATGTATTAAACGCATGTGGCACTGACCAGAATTCCTATGCTGAAATTCATATAAAATAAACTGTGAGCTAAACCCATCTGTGATTGACAGCACATTAATCCCACCTCCTGTGTTTTGCAACACCCCCTTTCTCCCTTATTCACACCAAACAAAATACACCATAATAAGAGAAACCTATATAAAGCCTCCCATCACCTTCTCCAGTTTCTAAACTGCCTAATCTGATTACGATGACCTAACAACTATAAATTATGCTCAGACTACTAAACCTGTGTAACACATTTAGTTCTTTGCATGTATAAATATACATAGGTACATGTAAAATCCTGCATTTAATTAGCTTGGGTATATACAGATATTTTTACTGCTACTGCTCAGATTAACAACCTTATTCACAGGCACAACAGATGATATTCTCTCGGGACTCAAACCCACAACCTCCACGTCATAAGTCTATGCCATTAACCACCGCCCACACCGTGCCGGCCAGTATAATTCATTAGACACAACAACAGGCATGCAGTTATAGTTAAAGAGCTTTTTCATAGGCGAGTTTTTTTCTGCCTATAGAAGAGGAGGGGGTGTGGTCAGTGGCTGGTGGTGTTGCCTGGGGTTTCTGTATATATGTGTGTGTGTGTGTGTGTGTGTGGGGGGGGGGGGGGGGGGG
>JAODLC010000085.1:22313101-22344287 GCA_026781145.1 Hippopotamyrus pictus | reverse complement strand
CCCCCTCCCCCCCCCCCCCCCCCCCCAACCAGCAGATTCCTGTTTTCTGTTTGTTTCTTTCACTTTCCCCCCATCGGCATCTCGATCCAGCGCCACCGTGCGATGAGATGAGCAGACCACAGAGAGACAGGGAAAAACGAGTGCAGCAGCCAGCACCGCTCCTTACCCCTTCCCGTGGGAGCAGGACCCAGGTGCTCCGGCTGATCCGAGCCTCTCTGCTGACCCCCCAGGTGAAACAGAGAGGGGGGCGTGGGAATTGGGATCCCGAGGCTCAACCGGAGAACGGGTGTGCGGGGGCTGGAGGAAATCCCGAACTCCGGAATGTTGCTGGGGATGCGTATGGCGTCCTGGTGGAGCTGGGCAGCGGGTAAGCAGGCAGTGGGGGCGCAGGGGCTCTTCGCTGATGAGGAGTAGATCAGCGAGGGGCTCACACTCGCTTGTGCTCCTGCATCAAGCGCTCCTCTGCAGCTTTGCCAGTTCGCTTTTCCCTCTCTCTCTCACCCCACTCTCTCTCTCTCTCTCTCCCCCTCCCTCTCTCTACCAAGTGTGCTGCGCTCGCGCTCAGCCTGTGTATAATCAGTCTTGCCCCTATGAGAGCCAGTAACCCTCCGGGCTGCGGATTCCCCCTGCCGACACCCTCTTGGCGCCCTACACAGGAGAGGCACGGGAGCAGAGAGGTTCACCCCGCAGGCTGACCCAGATCTCTTCCTCAGGATCATCTGCTTCAGTGGCTGGGGTGAACCTAGACCCAGAATGATGTAGGTTCAAGTCGCTCACCCTTGACAAAAGCACGGAGACCAGATTCTTTCAGTAAACATCTCTGCTGAGCAGATGATTTCCTCTTTTCATATTTTATTTTGGTGCTGTTTAGCGGCTTAAGAATTCCAGAATGGACCCCGCCCTATCTGGGCCTGGGAAGTGGGTGGGGCTATGAACGCCACATTGTGGAAGCGCACAGCCGTTCTGAAGAGAGTGGGAGGTGTTCAGGCTCGGTTCTGCATCTCGCCACAAGCCCATCTTGCACTAGGGAAGCTCCCAGTAGGGGACATTTCACAGCCCACCGCCGAGGCATGTGCTTGACCCCCCCCCCCCCCCCCCCACAGTTTGGAAAATGCAAACAGTGACATTGGAGGAGAAGGGATGGAACTGTGGCTGGCTGGATCAGAATGACAAGACGCTGTGATTTCTAATCCCAAAAGCACCCCTGTGTGACTGCTGTGTGACCCTTCCCTTAACGGCACACAACTCTAAATAAGAAATTTGCCATGTGAGAGAAAACAATCCAATAATAATAATAATAATAATAATAATAATGCCAGGATAGTCAGGGGACATGGAATACATCAAATGCATTTAGGATTAATCAGTGACAAATAGTGACTTTCATCTCATTGGCCATAAAAGGTACAGCACCTCTCTCACCAAAAAACCCAAGCAACCCTCAGCTGCCCCCACCCACCGCCCCCAGATCTGATCAAAGGCTGCGTGAGGCCAGATTGTGAGCGGAGAGGCGAGGTGGTGTATGACAGATAACAGCCAGTCGGCCCTAATGCCGCTCCGGATTCAGAGCAGGCAACACAGATAAGGAGCGCCAGACTTAAATGGATTTACTCACGTTCATTCGATATGTTCTGATGCATTCCAGTATTCATGTATACGGCTCGCTTACAAGCTTCTGACTCTTTATATGTGGCAGCCGGGCAGGGCTGCAGTGTGGGAATGCTTGCTTGAACCCAGAAGAACGAATTCACAACGTTTTGGATGAGGTGCTGTTAATGCCTCATTAGAGCATTGTATGTTTGGGATCGAGTGCAGAGGTAGATATTGTAAACAACCGATGCTGTTTCCTGCTCCCTGATGTGGGGAAGTTCCACGTAATCCTAGACAGCTCTATTTTGCACCCGAGCATCATGAATATTGCACAATAAATGCCTGTGAAAGCAAGATGCCACCCCCCCACCGTCATCCACCCCAGTCTACTGTAAATCCTGTAAACATTGTGAAATCCATGTCAGGGAAGGGAACAGAAACAGGCGAGTCTTCTTTCAGTGGTTGAAATCGCGCGAAAGGGCTGCAAAATGAGTATGAGCAAAGTTATTTATTTTATTTTTTTTAAAAAAGACAAAACAACCTTGAAAAATGAAAAACATCGGAAAACTGATTCCATGTGAGCCAAACATAAAGTCAGGCAAAAACAATTCATTCCGCCAAAACAACTCTGCAGTTTAATAGCCGAAGCCAATTCAGCAGCCCCAAGTGCATTTGACTAAATGCGTGCTCTAATTTGACCTGTAACTTGGTTCTCCAGAAATCTGTCATTATCTGTAATTATTCAGCATCAGGTTCCCAGCTAAACATTGTTTTTTTTTTTTTTTTTTTGTCTGCTGCTTGAGGGAATATGTCGCAGCTGCCTGCTGTGAATTCACCTCCCAGCTTTGAGAAAAACATCACAAATACAGACGTCCATGCTGTGGCAGTCAGCGTTCTAAAACAACCATTCACTCAAGGAATGACATAACTGGTGTGCGTTCAGGGTAAAAGGGTTAAAATGAGCTGCAATTTCTTGAGTGCAGATGTGTTCTTTTCCAACAGTTATTTTTTATTATCAAAAAAAAAAACTTTTGGTAATACTTAAAGCACTCCTATATAATGAGTTATAGATACCTTCATAATGCACAATAATGCATTTTTGAAGTACTACAAACACGGCTATAACTATTTGTAAAAAGGCAGAATGCATTATGGGCATGTTTATTACGAATTATGAATTCTCTATGAAGATCTCATCCATAATGCATTATAATGGCTTATACTGACCATTATAATGCATTCTGGAGGTATCTAAAGTGCATTATGGATGAGAGCTTCACTGAGCATTCATAATGCATAATAAACATGGCCATACTGTGTGATACCTTTTATAGTTGTAGCCATGTTTATAATGCTTTATAGATGCATTATTGTGCATTATGAAGGCATTTGTAATGTATTATGATGATTGCTTTAAGTGTTACCAAAACTTTTTTGTCATAACAGCATAGATCCACATAAAATAAGTCTACATTTGCTCTGTTATGACAAGAAATCACCCATATTTTAAGCTTTATACTTTGAATATGTATCCCTAATTGTAGTAGTTATACTGATCCTTGCTTGTGCCAAATTTCTGGAAAGTTCTTGGGTGACATTGGAGTCGACCTTGGACACGCTTCATGCGCCAATGATTTCCAGACTCTCGCTTGTCACCATTATGATTTAGGGCTACAGCGATTTCATTTTTACAGCGTCCCCCACCTTTTCGCGATCTCGACCTAATCCAGAAACATACCTAAATCCATCTGAATGTGAACCTTGGCCTCAACTTGGCCCTCTCCCAGAAAGATCCCCGGAGAGGGGAAATCATTTTGGAGCAGTCAGCGCCTCTCAGCGCTTGTGTGCTTGTGATCTGATGCCCCTACACTGTACCCACTCCGCCACGTCTTTGAGCCGGTCCGCTGAACTAGGTTTCAGCCGGTCCATTAAGCTGCCCTCATGCTCCATCGGGCTGAGATCGCGGAGCTCCTTTACTGCTTTTTGGCACACCAACATGGTTCCTCTCTTTCGCTCAGGGACCCTCTGAGATCCGGTTACACAGCCAGCCCTCAATTGACGTCACTGACCCGTCTCACAAACCCTTAAGTAAGTCAAATTATATGCAAGTAGGATTGAGCCCTTTCGTGCCATTTAGGAAATCTTATAGCTAAAAACACATAAGCCAGAAATATACTAGCAAAACATACTAAAAGACACATTAGTTTTGTGAAAGTCAAGAGCTGCCTGTATGCAATCACACTGAATCTGTACAGTCATGTATGAATATCAACTTATTTAAAGACAGCAGATCTTTTACCTAAATAAAATATTGATGTCTAGGTGTTCAGGGATATGTCTGACAGCTTGCTTTGTGTTATATCGCCACCTGGCCATATGAGTGTATTTATTAATGGATAATTCTGGTTTCGAGATGTTTTACATAATCAGTCCACACTTTAGATATGAACTCATAGCATTAATTGGATAATGGCTAGTTAACGGGCTGTGGAAGTTGGCAACGGTGCCAGAGGTGATAATTCTATCCTGTTAATGAAGATGGAGAGACCCACGTGGTCACTCATGGCGGGGGGGGGGTGTTCTTGTATGGTGTAAGCTGGCTCCGTTTACAGCACCCACGGCCAAGCACCACATTCTTCAGAATTGTCACCGCGTCGATGTTTCCGGCACCCAGATCCCGCCCCCTGGGAAGCGTTGCAATGCCGTGCTACGCCAGAGAGCGTCCCCCAGTCACCCCTCTGCGTCCACTGATGGGACAGCTCAAGCAGATGGCCGCCCCCCGCTGTTGACAGATTTAAGAATCCACTGCCACAAATCAAGCGCGCTCTTTCTTTATAATGAAGTAAACAATGATTAAATATTAGCTGCCGAGCAACATCAAAGGAAATTTGTGAGTAACGTCTGGCTCGCTTCAGTAGCTTTGCCTGCCGATTATCGCTTCCAGTTAAGTATTATTCTAATGATCAGATTAGAAGAAAGGAAAAAAAGATGCTTTCCTTTTCGATGGAGTTGTTTTTCTGGATTTCTAAGCGAGACAAACTGTATTCACTCGTCTTTTCACCAGTTGAGCCCAGCCCTACCTGAGGCTCCGTAACTCCACCAGCCTTCTCCTGGCCTCCCCCACAGTGGCAGGCGTTTCACTCCACTGTGACCTATAAACAGCTTGGGGAGGAGGTGATAGCTCCCTGCCACCGAGGAGTCCCACTCCTCGGCACCCAGATCTCCCACTTGAATCCGTCACCTCGCCGAATCCTCCAACGCTGTGACTCTGTGGGCCTGGGGAGCCTGCAGACAGCTTTCGTCACACCCCTGGCGGCCCCAGGTTCGAGGACTTCCAGTTACTCAGGGTCTCTGAGGGAAGACGATGGTGGAAAGGCTCTAAGTGGGGTAAACTTCGGAGGTCAGTCGTGTAAGCCAGTGATCAGTAATGTGAGTCACTGGCATAAGTCAGTGATTCAGGCCAGTGATATAGGCCATTACCATGAGTCACTGGCATAAGTCAGTGATGCAGGCCAGTGATGTAGGCCAGTAATGTGAGTTGCTGGCATAAGCCAATGATGCAGGCCAGTGACACAGGACAGTAGCTGTCGGGCCGCTGCAAATCTGACAGGAATCTCACCCTTGTGCTTTCCATTACAAGTATTAAAATTACATTTAAATTCTTCATTTTGCTACATGGTTGCTTTTATTTTTCACGTCTTAACCCTGAGACTAAAAGCGGGGAGGGGAGTGGACGTCGTCAGTCAGAGATAACGGCATGTTAATTTACAGTTTAAAATATAATCTTTAAAAAATGCTCTGTAATCAATCGGTCAGTCAGTCTGTCCATTCATCCACCAGTCTGTCCTCTAACTGCTTATGAAGTATTGCTAAAGTAAAGCATATGGTATTGTTAATGGTGATTTGTTTTTAATAAGTCTATAAGAGACCATCACTTAGACAAAAGACTCAAAGTGTGTGAAGACGCAATAGACGCATTTGGCTCGGTTGCCAGAGAACACAGACAGCAGAGGGTTAACCATCAATCGTGGGGACTCTGCCCTCTTATGGGGTGGCCGAGATTGAGTGTTCCCCCGCATTGTGGATGGACAGCAGAGGTTCCTGTCCCGGTCTGGCTTCCTGTTAGTTCCTCGCCACTTGACATTTCATCCGTGTTTCTTTGTGGTCGGTAATCGCATTATTCCTTCAGAAATAGCTTTCGATCTGTGGCCCTGATTTGTCTTACGGATGTTCGCCACGGAACATTTTCACACAGATTTTTATTTTCACGCATGAAACCTGAATGATTTTTTTTTTCTGCTTTGTTACATCAAATAAAAATTGGTGGTGCAATAGGCAATATCAATTAACATGATTTACTGCAAGGATTCATTGTGAAATGGAAAAGCAGTATTTGCATATTCATGCTTTACACCTAGTTAGACTCATTCTGCAGTTTTCTAAATGCTTACATAAGATATGTAATTTGAACAAACAAACTATAAACCAACTTGAGTTACACAAATAAAACAAACAAACAAAAATGTGATTGTTTTTTTTTTTTGTAGTTTTCAAGGCAAAATTAAGACAGATGGAAATTATTGCATCCTCTGGGTGAAAAGTAATGGAATTGGACTTCTCGTTGGTGGTAATTAAACTATCCATCTGGAGAGGATGCTGTGAGACCCTCAGATATATCGCCTACATCTGTATCCCCCATATCCAGATAATATTAACTATTAAATACTAAATATTACATGAATAAATTAAATCAGCTTTACAACAAAATTAAGCTGTGTTTAGTTGAGCTGACAAAAGACATTTCATTTCCATCGTGACATTAGCCTGAGCAGACAAAAGACACCGTCACACCTGTCATGATGATATCCTAAGCAGACAAATGTCATCATCATGCCCATCATCACGTTAGCCTGAGCAGAAGAAAGTCATCTTCATATCTGCCATGATGTTAGTCTGAGCAGAGGAAAGCCATTTTCATGGATGCCATGACATTAGCCTGAGCAGATGAAAGCAATCTTCACAACTGTCATGATGTTAGCCTGGCCAAACGAAAGCCATCTTCACATCACGTCATGTTAGCTTAAGAAGACAAAAGCCACCTTCACATCTGTCATGACGTTCGCCTGAGAAGACGAAAGCCATCTTCATGTTTGTCATGACATTAGCATAAATAGAAAAAAGGCATCTACGCAGCTGTCATGAACTTAGCCTGAGCAGATGAAAGCCATCTTCACATCTGTCATGACTAAGACAGAAACCACCTTCACATCTATCATGACATTATTCTAAGACGAAAGACATCTTCATGTTTGTCATGACGTTAGCATAAATAGAAAAAAAGGCATTTACGCAGCTGTCATGAAATTAGCCTGAGCAGATGAAAGCCATCTTCACAACTGTCATGACTAAGAAGACAGAAGCCACCTTCACATCTATCATGACATTATTCTAAGACGAAAGCCATCTTCATGTCTGTCATGACGTTAGCATAAATAAAAAAAAGCAATCTTCACATCTGTCATGATGTTAGCCTGAGTAGATGAAAGCCATCTTCACATCTGTCATGTCAAGATGATAGCAGATGTTTAATTGAAGCTCATGATCAGCTATTAGCAGCAGTGCTGCTGTTATCTTCATATGGTATTTTAATATAATATAATAAATCTTAAAATGTTTTAATTTCAGGAGAACACCGTATCTTGAAAATGGATCTTCTCTTTGCTCCGATGATGCTGACATCATTCTACGGCATGGCTGAGTAATCTTTGTCATCCATGGGTGTCGATTAGATTGATTCCACCCGGCAATCTTTGCATCATTGTTACTGACAGCGGCAGGTTAAAAGATGGAGTTGATGAGGCAGAGAGCTAGTTAATGCTAACCCCCGAGTCACCATGATTCTTCCAGCATTAATATGGAAAACTGCGACTTTTTGTTTTTCATTTCATTGTTTTTCGTGTTTATCTGAGCTGCCCCCCATGCTGTGTAATCAGAGATCAACTTGATGGAGCTACTCTCACATCCATCTCTGTCCCTTTCCTGAGGCTTGATGTCATGGACACTGACAACAGCGCCATTGTGGTCATGCCCATTCCAATTTTCTGTTTATTCAACGCCATCAACGATCATCGGCTGGAATTATATCACATTTCAAGCCGAGAAACAAATGATTCTCACTAGAGGATTAGCATTTTTTAAGTTCGGTTGTTTACCTCATGATTTTCATGCAAAGCAGCTTACGGCTTTAGCCATTTATAAAGCTGGATTTTTTTTTTTGTTTTGCGTGCCAAATCCAGGTTAAGCACCTTGCTCATAGGCACTCCAGCAAGGTGCTCCTACGATAAGAGCCAGAGACCTTGCCATGTTCCTTTCTGGAACATTCCAAGGCCATTTAAGGTCCTTGTTACACCTACTCAAACCTAGGGACCGAAAAATGACAGGTCCATGATTTATGTCCCTTAAATACTGAAGAACCACATCTCCTGAAGTGTGCAGACATGTTAATTATACAGTACTCATGGCTCCAGTTAGCAAGTACTTGGGCGGATCAAGAACCTGGCTGCGATTGGCCAGCTTTGGTGGAGTGATAGGTCATGTGACCAGGCAGAGAGAGGCTAACAGTGCATCAGGATTTAGTGGGAACCATCCATCTGTCACACTCCATGCAGCTGGGCTGAGCCAAGCCGCCTGCGTTGTGGTGCACCTTCGGCAGGCTGATGACCTCCATTAAATGGCTTGGATGCTTCTTAAGAATGTCAGGGATTATTAACCCACAAATGAAGTGTGTGCAGAATGTGATGGGCTATCTGTATCCCGATGTACACACACACACACACACACACACACACACACACATCGGGACCGCTCATTCAATTCTATTTCTCGTTTTTTCATTGCAGTCGCAGATTTTTATTAAATTGATTTGAGTTTTCAATTATTAAATTGACTCTCCATTCTTTCCTATGTGAAAAACTCTAATTCCAACATGACAACCTTAACCCCCAACCTTAACCATAAGTAAGCAAACAAAATACAAGACTTTTGGCATTTTTAGTTCTTTGCATTAACATATCTTTGTAGGGACCTGAAAAATGGTCCTCACAAAGTCAAAATAACTAATTTTTATTACATCGTGGGGAACATTTGGTCTCCACAATGTAATGTAAACATAATCCGCACCCACGCACACACACAAATCCAGGAGCCAGCTTTGGCCTGCCGATTCACATCTCTCTCACCTTTAACTAAACGCCTGCAAGGAGCACACCAGGATTAAGGCCATTGTGAAGCTTTACCGATACAGTGAACTAGAACAGAACACCAGTAACTCGCAGGAGACAAAGCGGCTGCCAAAACGACCCAAAGTTCGCAGTTTGTCAAGCTGAATGGTCGAATAAGACAATAGAAGGTGGCATGCCCCGATGAGGTGCTTGGGACGAAGGCTAGCCTTCACAAAGTAGCAGTGGCAGCATGTAGGAACAGTAGGAGAAGTACTGGGAAGTACTGTTCTCTGTGAAAAGCTTAAGAAAACTGCGGAACTCGCTGCAGACTCACACGGGGTGTGTAACATCTTGGGGTGATATTTAAATGTAGAACAAGAAATGGCTTCAGCGTGCTTGAGAACTGGCAACTGTACCAGACATACATATACTGTATAGGCAGCGCAAACTGGCCTGGGGCCCCCCAGGTAAATTTCTCTGGTCTAATGCTCCTCACGTAAAGTGTGTTGTTAGCGCACACCAGCACATAGTCCCTGATTTTTGGGGTTTGTTTATTGTGTGCATAGACACACCTGCCTCTCTCTATTCACAAAAGTTTGAGAGACAAGTAGAGGTCACTTGGGACGGAAACGTTCAGTGTCATTTCTGGGACTGATTCACGTAACGTGACTCATTAAGCAGGCCGAGTGTGGCCCGATTACCCATCAGCCTCACTGTTCTGACCGGGCATCCTGCAGCAACTGGCAGCCCATTTGCAGCACCTGGGGCTTTGGCCCACGTTCACTGTCATGCAGTGCAGTTCATCACTCCTGACCAAAATATCAAAAAAAAAAATAATAAAATTACATGAAAATTCTGAGAAGATATTACTTATGTCTTGAACAGAGACGAATGAAAACGTACCAAAGTCAGGGCTCGACTGGCACTGAAAATCGGCCATGAACTTTTGTCCAAAGAAGCCCACCACACAAACTTACCCATGAATCGTTCTGCCGATTGTGGCTGGGCAGGATAAATCATGCTGGCCTACGAAGTCTTTGACCCACCAGGGAAAATTGCCGGTATGCCAGATAGCCAGTCCAGGCCTGATCCCACTGAGGATGTTTAGAAAAGTACAGCTCATTCATGCATCTGGTGGCATGTAAAGAGGGGTTTGAACTCCGAGATGCTGACAGCAAAGCTCACATCCCAGGAGAAGAATCTCAGCTGTACCCCTGAGCCAGCTGCTGCAGCCTGAATTAATTAAATCAGAAATTAGCTCTACAAATTGGTAATAAAAAAAAAACCCTCATAAATAAATAAATGCATGCTACTTTAAGGTCCACTGGGATTAAGCATCCTCTAAATAAGAACTTTCAAAATGTTTAGACACAAGACGAAGTGTAAACATTACTTCAGAAAAAAATTCCCAGTGAGGCTCCTATATGTTATGGAAAATGGTACCGGTGAACTGGACATCTTTATGAGTGACTTTATGTGGAAGGTTTTTCTTTTCTCTTTTAAATCTTGGGATCGCAGCGGACAAAAAGCAAAAGCAGGGGGCAAGAATTAAGCCTATCCTCTCTGAAGAAGGTAAAAGAATGAAGATACCCAGAGGGCCAAAACCCAGCATGGGGGGAGGTAACCTGCCTCTACGCTTTTGTCCTCATAAATACTTTAAAATGTTTATAATTCCAAGCATTCATTCTCGCCCTGTGAATTAGGCTAAGCTAAGTGTTTTGCCTCACAGTGTATAAACATCTAAAAAATTCATGAAGCATGTAAGTTAGGGACCATGACACAGAGAAATAAATTATATCTGTACTAGCATGTTCTTTTTTTTTTTTTTTTTAGATAATTTAATTGGCAGGTAGTATTATTATACAGGTATTTTACAGTATGTATTTTGTTTAAAATCCATTTATATTAAGTCTTTTGATTTTATAACATATTTTATTTATATTTAGTTGCATTGATACATGTTTATTGTGTATAATATTGTCTGTATTGTATGTTTATGTCACTGTCAAAGATGAATTTCCATTTGATGTAAATTTGATGGGCATTAAAGAAATATTCTATTCTATTCTATTCTATTCATTTAAGGAGTTAAAGAAATGCGCTCTGCATTTTCATCTAAAAAACAAGAAGCGATTCTCCATCAGTATCTTTTTCGCACGTATCTGTGGAGGCACCCTGGTCTTTCCGCTGTGTTACCACACATTGTTGAATCTGATATTTAAGGGCTTTTTTTGATCACGTCAAACGTGTGTGTGGTATCACCAAGGGAAGCCGGCTGCTCACCAGGACAAATCTGAAAATGCTTTTTCACACCACCGATTTCTCCCAAAGGGCCACTCATTAACAATCAGTGAGCACCAGGTCTTTTAGTCATATTAGTTTGTGTTTGTGATACCATGGCTGGGTCCTCATTACTTATTTGTATTTGTATCCAAAGTGATAAACAATTGAGAAAGACTGGTCAGACAATCCCTAGAGCAACTGGGGGTTTAGGGTCCTTGCTCAGGGGCCCAACGGTGACATCACTGCGCTGACCCTGGGATTTGATCTGCCAACCTTCCGATCACAGACTCAGCATCATAAAATGCATAACCACATACGGCCCCCTTGTATAAAGGGCCGTGGCAATCTGTCCCAAGTCCAGACCCATCTGGCGTGTCATTGGCGAGACCTTGATGATGAGACATCCCACTGAGATGCCGTTGAGGCTGAGAGCATTGAGAATGACCACACACGCACTGAGTAAATTCAGATAGCGTGACAGAGGGGCACGATGATATAGGCTTTGAGTTCTGGCCTTTGCTGTAGGGTGGGCAGTAATCATATAACGGCAAGTTCTTTTACGGCTGCCATTTACAGCTTAGATAATCTAATTTACTGGCCTGTAGTTAAACATCGATCCTGACACGGGCTTTCTTGGTATCCTCTACCGTGATCCCAGATACAGACGTCAGCTGAATGAGATCATGATTGACTGTATTAAGATAATAAAAAGAAGAATTTGTAAAAGCAATTCATCAATGACCTCATCAATGACCCTAAGACTATAGCTGGAAGCTCGATCGGTCATGATGATCCGCTCGCTCCAAGTCTCACGCTCTCCCTCTTATTCTCTTTACAATCTCCCTCTCCTCCTCAGAGCAGGAAGGGGAGATATTTGATTGGACATCCTCATCTAAAACGTCACATCCCACTGGAGTATTAAAAAATACTCTGAGCTGTTCACAGTAACCTACATAATCACCAGGCGGCACGGAAAAGATGGCCACTACTATCACACACAATGTCCTCAAATCCTACAACATCACAGAAGAAAGCCTCATATGACTCATTCGCAGACGATCACCTTAATCCATTTAACCAGAATGTTCCGCAAGGCGCGGATGACGTGTTTGCTTAATGGACACCATTCTTAAGAGCACTGCAGGTCTCTCTGTAGGATTTGGACTTACATTTTTGTTGATTTACAAATCCAGTTCCCAAACTATTGCATCACTGGTAGCTGCCAAATACTAACATTCTGAGTTTTCCAAGCAACGCTGTAACTTCTGTGACTTTACTAAATGATATGCAAATATGTCCTACATCTTTTGAAAAGGCGCTTTGGTCCAAACTGAGTTACAGAAGGAGCCACCAACACAAGATGTCCCAGTGGGGGCCTGCATTCAGTATTAACTGGCCAGCATCCCAGGGAATCCCAGTGTGAAAAAGCACCGGTAAGCGTCTTTAACGGCAATGCCGTCCCCCGCTGCCATCTGTGTCGACCGTGGGCTCACACCTGCTCCCCGTGCCCTGGCCGTATTGCTGTTAACGGAAACGGATGGTTTGGGGTTGGATTGAGCGAGTGAGGAGGAGCTGTCTGATTGGCCAGCTGGGGCTTTGGTCACATGATCGCTGAAGTGCCCTGGTCTGATGTGTGTGGACATCATGCCTAATTAAGCTCAGCTGGAAGAGTAGTGTCAATGCCAAGAGCTGGACATGACACAGAAAAGGTATGTAGGTCTCTGAATAACCATTGTGGGAGGGGTGGGCCGGGGTCTATGAATGGGAGGAAAATCACGTGACCAGACACTCTGATTAATTCCACCTGTGTATAAACTGAGGTTTTCTGCTTTAATACGCCACATGCTAACTAGGAATTACCATGTTCAGGACACCCCAGGGGGCCGAAGCCCTGTCTGTTTGGACTTCATTTTGTTTGAATTTGCCTGGCGTTCATCCCATCGTTACCCAAACCTGTTAAATTTGGAAAAGATGCGCCCCTCAAAATCACAGGCGAGTCTAGACCCCATTCTTTGTCTCAGCCTCCCTACATGTTTTATGCCAACTGACAGCTGGGTAGGTCCATCTGGTTGCAGGTCCAGGTACTTAAAGAACTGATGTACTGTAGCGTTATCCATGTAAACCTGGAAACCCAGTTAGCCGAGAAGCTCTGCTAACATACCAAGCTGTGGAATGAAACTGAAGAAAAAAAAAAAAAAAATTCGAGAAACTTTGCATTCTGGGAGTAAATAATCGAATCACCCTGATGAAAATCGCTCCCATCTTCCCCAGTGATTTAGGCTGTCCATTTAATGCAGATTGAAGACTTCAGCCTCTACCAGCTGCTCAAGCCAAAGTGAGCACACGGTTGGCAGATCAGCAGGACCAGTTGGGTGACCTCGTCACATCTGGAGTGTCCTGGTACAATCCAGCAACCAGTGGGGTCAGGTAGTGTCAGGTAATGATCATTATTATTCACACCCTGTCCCAGTAGAGTGTGACAGACCCTCTCTCTCTTTTTCCGCTTGACAAATGATTGATTTACAAGGAGTGTGTTATATTCACAGTGCGCCTGCCTCATTTACGGTCACAGAACAGTGTCGGGGGGTCAAAAATATCAACAAAGCATTCGGTGACCAGAATAGGAGGATATTAGGCACAGCTGCCGTCTGCATTGCTGTAATGATTATTGTTTTTGTTGTTGTGGGCAGATTTAATTTCACAGCTTGTTAGTTAGAACCCCCACCCCCCCCTAATTTACGCCCCATTGGCTTAGCATGTCTGAGATCAGATGCAGTTGCAGATTCAAATCCTTTGGACACCACAGTAGTCGGGTCCTTAACCTGACTGAAGAAAAAGCTCCGGGCTGCTGGATGGAGTGCTAGCTCAGCACTCAGACGCCAAGCTTCATCCGCACCTCTATTTTTCTTGGGCTATATCAATATTATGCAGCACCCTCAGCGCAAGACCTCAGCTATTTATTGTACTTTACATCCCATACTTGGCTTAATAGGTTTATTATGTTTTGTGTGATGTCTTATGTCTAGTAGTGTTCGTAGATCAATTTTTCTATATAGCACTCTAGTAATTTCATATTTTTATTTTTTATTAATATATTATGCGTGAATGCTCCGTTTGGACATCTGCAAAATAAAGGAATTTATTTATATTTGAGTATGGGATCTGAAAACTAGCATTCCAATGTACCTGTTCTTAGACTTGTACAAATGGCAAATACAGCGTCATTCCCTTTCAGGTATAACACACAGATATCGGCGATATTGCTGTGGTGGTACAAAGGAGGGTGTAGCACGAAAGCGCGAAGTGGACACCGTTTTGTCTATAAAATCACTACTCGCCATGATTCGGACAGACTTTCCCTAAACTTATTTGACCTTGACGAGTCGGGATTCGATTTCACAACATTGTTCGCGATGCGGGCGTCGCACGCAGGACGGATCAGTCAATGGTCCGGTGCCGCCTCGCTTAATACGTCATCCACCGCGCCGGGGACATCGGGCTGCCGGCCCTCCGCACACTCTTCATGGACTAGGGGGCACCTGTCCAGGACCGAGGCTAGAGACAGCGCATCCCCGTCTTCGGAAAGGCTTTCAACAGACGCCTTGTGTTGATTAATAATAGCTTTGAACCCCATTTACTGATATCAGGGTTGCCAACTCTAACGCATCCGGCGTGACACGCACGCTTACGTAAGAAATCTTACGTTAAATCTATATCAATTCCTTTATAACCTTAATACCTACATCAAACGCGCTGGGGTATTTTGCAAATCCTACAGATATTTACATGACAATAAAACTGTCACATACATGTGAATGCGTGTTCAGTCTCGTGTCTAACTCAATCTCACTCACTGCTGACCAAAGTTAACAACCCAGCTGATATTAAACATCAAGTAAGTCCGGGATAAACCACAATGGATTTCCCCAATGGATTATGACAGGTTGACAGCATTAGTTTTCAATTACATCGAAAAACTAAACATCGTTAAACTTATTACAATTGTACAACTAGCCTAAGCCAGCAGCTGAGACCAAGGACTGGTACTGGGACCAACAACAGCAAGCACAAAAGCAAAGGCTTTCTATCACCCTGAGACCACAGACCCCATCCGCAGACGTTTTTTTCCATCCACACCTCATCATTGTCATACTGTTTTGATACTCAAAACGCTGCAGAAACCCACAAGGGTCAAACTTAACAGCGACTTATTTTTATGCACTAGTTTAACTTTACGATCTACAAACACCAACAACTGCGCCAGACTGTCTCACAAGCCCACCTGTGTGATACGGGGTAGACCCACCCCCATTAACAAGCGGTCATTCAAACAATCAGTCGATGTTAAAATGTCAGCACGTATGATTCTGATCATTCCTTCCCATATTCGACCTGATAAAATGAGGGGTGATAATATGAATCAGATTAACTTAGAATATGTTAACTCTGGCCGACATTTAATTAAAAGCAGGCGCTTGTCTCACTTATTACAACGCACACGTCGAACTCAAACCTCCATCCAAAGCACCCAGACATGTCCGTATTTAAGATATAATGTTTGATCAACTGCAGATGGAGCGCGGACCGTTTAAATCAGTGTTTCATCAATGTGTGTTTGACGGCTTTGGGGATGTAACGCTTACTTGGAATCAAGCAAATAAGTCCCACTTAAAATGCAAAGCCCAAAATATTCTGTGCACAACGATTTTTGGAAAAGATCCAATGTCACTATTACGGCCGGTCGCTCACATGCATGAAGTGGCTTCAAAATGCTCCTGATTGCGGCACCGGTATAGAAAACAACAAAACTACTTTCAATGCCCAAAGTGAATAGAGAAAAGTCGGCTTTGTTCTGGCAGTTCCCCGTAAGTCAGTGCAAGGGGTGACTTTAATAGATCCCACGTGCGATCTGGGACGAGCAGAGCCCACGCGCGCACGGAGGAGGCGCGCACCTCGGCTCGGCCACGTCGAGACCGAGGATCGGGCTTTGATTACAAAAGATGTGGCGGTAAACTTCGGGTTACAATATACAGCAAACGATCAGTCATTAACAAGCAGCCTGCTATGATTATATGGTTTCTGGACATGTGAAACGCGGAGCGGGTAAACGTGAAATAAAAGATCAGTGTCCGAGTTTAGTATCCCTGCCCAGTTTACCACAACTTCGAAAACTGTGTCAGAACATCATGAACTAGTACAACTTAGTACCCTCATCAGAAGTTTGCACCCAAACGCATGGTATTGAGTGGAAAATGCTGCAATGATAAAATCACTAACAACTAAACCAGCAATATAAACCATACTATGTTGAACACGTGGACATTATGGTACCATTCGCGGAGTCGAATGAATTGTATGTAAGCCTACATGGTTTAACTATGCAGTAAGAGAACCTTGTGTATGGAGATTAACAGCGACCCTAACAGTGTTGTTCTCCGTAACACCGTCGGAAAAGCTGCAGATTCACTCACCTTTAAACTTAAGAATAATCGGTTTATTTTCGCTCCTTTTTCTGTCTCCTGGACATCCGTGACCGAACACCAGCAGAGTCCAGGGGATGTGGCGCTCCGGCCAGCGGCGGCGTCACCATAGCTTCGGCGGAGCCGCTGCGCATGCGCAGAGCGGTTGCAATGTTAAGCGAGTCTTCCCAGTCCCTGGACCCCCTAGGGGGTCGCGATTACAGCAAGCAACCCGTTTCGCAAGTCACTGACGGAACAGACGGAAAATGAGGGAGCCACGTCATGGCGTGCGAAGCACATTTAAGATTCAAGAAGTTTATTCGTCACGTACAGAGTTGTACACATACAGTTGTACACAACATGTATATATAAAATAACAATATAAAATAAAAAATATGATATGTTCAGCTTTACATATACAGTCTATACATAAGTGATAAGGTAAAAGTG
The DNA here is from genome assembly GCA_026781145.1 of Hippopotamyrus pictus. Classification (NCBI taxonomy): domain Eukaryota; kingdom Metazoa; phylum Chordata; class Actinopteri; order Osteoglossiformes; family Mormyridae; genus Hippopotamyrus; species Hippopotamyrus pictus. Next base: position 22,327,285 of record JAODLC010000085.1, on the reverse strand, counting down.
ATGTGCAATATAAGCGCAGCCTAGGGGCGCTGAGACTTGTCCTGGTTTAGGAGCCTCATGGCCTGGGGAAGAAGCTCCTCTGGCATAGCCTTCATTATGATAATACAACGTTATACAGTATGCTGTATTAAGATGTCTTTTCTGCTAAATACTGTAGTTTGAATTAAATAACGAGTGCCTACAATCTATGTTTCAAGGAGGAAAATCTGTGTTCCATCCTTGTACTGTATTTATCCTTGGGGCTCCCGTTTGCAAAAGTGTAATATTTCTCCAGTTGACAGGTGTTAGTTCTAACCCCCCCCCCACGAGATATCAGTGTGATCTCCCATCTCCTGAGCCGTAGAACGGGATCCTTGGATAGGAAGAGTGTGGCGACATCCACCCTTCGCACCCTGATCTGCCCTAACCCCATACTTTCTATGTGCAACTGATATTCCTTTATTTATTTCTTTTACTGAAATCCCCTGATAATAAGATAAGTTTCCAAGAAAAGAGAATAAGAATACAGTTGGTTCAAATGATGCAGGATAATTCAGACCCGCCCAGAAACTTTATAAACGTTTTTGCAAGCACAGAGTGTGCTGACATTGCCATTTAACATTGCCTTTGAACGTATAGGAATGACAGGAATAATTTAACTGTTGGAAAGAAGCTGACGAAATTCTTTCTCACCCGGATTTGGAGGACTTTAGTTTATGGGATTTCTGGCTGATTTTTAGTTTCACCTAAACTTATTTTTTCATACATGAGATGGCGTCAAAAATCTGGGACCGCTAGTAAAAATGTTTCTATTTTGTATTGATGTATAATTAATTTAATACGAAAATGTTATTTCCAAATGATATCGGAGCGAAAAGTTGAGTCTTGAAAAAATAGAAAACAAAAATGAATTGCAGAATTTCTTAGCCTTTGGTGTGTCTCTCCAAACTCCCTTTTTTACTTTCGTCACAGTGTACCTCCTCTGTACCACAGGTTTGTGGAAAACCTGATGAGCCTTTCTGGCCCAGTGTGACTTGAGAATGTTCCAGAGATCATCCTGTGACATTACTGCTCGCTTGGCTTTCTCTGCCTCCATAAATGTTTGATGGGGTTGAGGTCAGGTGCCCGTGGAATGTTCCTGCAAAGCTTCGGGGAATGTTTGCGGTCATTATCCTGGTGAACCATCAATTCTTCTCCAATACAACCAAACCAGAGGGTGTAGTGAGTCTTAGAAGAACAGAGTGGTACTTCATCTGAAACAATGTAATATGTCCAGGGGCAGGGTTGTTCTTTATGGGTCCCATTGAAAAATCACTTTCCGGGGCCTCACCCTCCAAGTGTAGTAACTATTTGTGGCCAACTGAGGGCCGGGGCCCCCAATCCTCTGTGGCCCCATGCAAATGCATGGTTTGAGTGGTGCTAAACACCACTCCTGCATATAACTCTCTATTAACTATTCACTATATATTTTCTATTTATTTTCTGTTTAGACTTTATATTTTTTAGTTTTTTATAGTATTAATAGACTCTGCTAGGCCGATGGTGAGTCAATGCAACGTGATTTCATTCTGATGTGCACTAACCGGTGTATGTTCTGAATGACAATAAAGTGCCTATTCTATTCTATTCTATTCTATTCTATTCAATTCTATTCTATTCTATATCTCTGATCCAATGTCTTCTGTTGAGAATATTTCACAGACAGGTAGAACTTTTACTACACAGAAAAACCTCAAGTACAGCTCATGTGTTGTTAATGGACCTGCTAATGTGTGTTTCAGTAAATACCTTCAATGTGAGTAGAGGAGGAGTAAGTACTGGAAGAGATAATTTTTAAGTTTCACCCACGCTGTGGTGTTTATATTAAGGTTTTTCTATTGTGTTATTTAGGTTAGGTAGCCATTTTACCTAGAATGGGAACAATCAGTGGAAATATATAATCTTAATATCACAGATGTTGGTACATCATGTGCCTCATGAAAATATTAATATTTTCATTCATTCTTTTTGGAATGGGAAAAGTGATTTGGATTTTGTTGAAATTGCAAAATACAGACAACCGGCCATTCCAAAATCTGAGATCAGCAAAACATTTTAAAATCTGCCGTTCACTTTTTTTTGCATTAAAACCTTCTCTTCACGTCATGCAACACTGAAGTATCCTGAGCAGCCAGCCTCTCCACATGACGTCGGTGCCTCTTACATCACACTTGGATACTCGGTGGGTATCATGGTTACCTCACTCCCCCATGGTTCTGTGGCCCTGTCCCCCTCCAGCTCTGTGCTGCGGAGATCACATGACATCTCCCCAAAATATCAGTACCGTTTTTTCCACTTCCAGCCCACTAGCTCTGAATCCCTCCCACAGTCCTTGCAGATGAATCATTAGATCTGGAATACCAGGTTAATGCACCCCCCATTAAGATATGCTTGGCTTACTTCCAGTTGGGGTGGGGGCAGGGAGGCAATACCTTAGGCATTAAGGGTGGGTGGATGCATTTACCAGGCAAAGCTTGTTAGCCATCTGGTTTTCATCAAAAATAATGCAGGGATTAGTTATGATACATTTCGCACTAACGTTTGGCATCTTTTGGCATCTTATATGAAACCTGGGTGGATCTGAAAAGTTCACAATGCTTGGAAAACATCTATTTAGCAGAAGCTTTTATCTAAAGTGTTGTGCAGTTGAGAAAGCAGGGCCAGCCAGTGTCTGGGGGTTAAGGGCCTTGTTCAAGGGCCCAACAATAAAATCTCTCTCCCAACTCTGGGATCAGAACTAGCGACCTCATGATCACGGGCACAGAGTCTAATCCATTGAGTCACACACCACCCCCAAGGCACTGAAGGCAGAAGTTGAAGAGGACAACAAGCAACAAAATCACAATCAAACTCCAAATACTTTTATTATCCTAGAGGAAACCGTTTGTAGTTACATGTACAGATGGCACAGTGCACAGATACATGAAAGAGAAAAACAGAAATACACAATGTCACACGCAACAATTCATATATAAAAATAAATAAATGAATGTATAAACATGGTAATAAATTAAGTAGGTAATATGGAAACTAGGTTCTGTACTGTGGTAACAAAACACACATTTTCTGGTCAATATTGCACAAAGATAAATAGGTATTAACAGAAACATTGCACTTGTGATTGGAGTGATTCAGATGGTCTTCAGAAGGAATGATTTCCTGAGGTGCCCAGTGGAGCATTTTATGTCGAGGACTCTAGGAATAAATGTGCTTTTCTGTCCAACCACAGCACTGTCAAGTGGGTGAGCAGCATCGTCCAAGATGGACCGCAGTCTAGACCGCAGTCTGGACCGCAGTCTGGACAGCATCCTAATCTCCACCACAGTTTTGGTAATGTCCAGCTGCTCCCCTAGAACCAAACAAGCCTTCCTGATCGGTCTGTAGCGTCTTTTGGCATCCACCACCTCCGCGCTGCTGCTCACAGAACACATCCGTAACGCGGTGTCGCGGACTCTGAATGACCTGGGCCTTCTCAGGATTGACAGATGGACTAAATCATTATAGCATTTAGTGTGCCATTACAGAGCATGATAAGCAGAGCACGGGAACTGAGCTGACCACGATTTGATGGAACCTAAGAAGATTAATAATAATAATTTGTGGTGAACTTGGAGTGAAGTGGAGATACCAGAAAGCACAAGGAATATCTTTATCATAGAAGGTCTGGTGAGCCATCCAGGCAAATATATCAAGATACTAGAGGGATATTTAGTGCCAGGAGGAAAAAAAGACATAAATCTGTTTGCATCAGCATTGCGGTGATATGAGGAGATGAGAGGGTCCTGGGGTGTCAGGCCACAGATTATGAAATAGGGGGCCCAAAATAGTCCTGGTAAACCGGTGACTAAATCCGATCTACTGGTCTGATGACCTGCCCACCAAAATGTGTTTAGGGTGAGCAGTTCAGTAGTTCAGAAAGCAAATGTAGTTTAATAGAGTGATGTCCGAAATCGTTTCTGAAGAATGGGAGGGAAACTGCAGCCTTGAGAACCAGGAGAATCTACATTTCAGAGAGTAATCCAGGAAAGAGGCAGAATATTGTGTGTTCTGGCCCCTCGGGCATCGCTGCCATTAAATCTGAGGGGGATGTTTCCCCCTCACATTTCATAATTATTCATTTGGACCAGAGGTGGACATTTCAGGTTCAGAAAGTAAAGATCCAAACCAGGATTTTGTTTCAACCAACCAGTTGAGCATAAGGAGTCACAGTCACAGAGTAGTGAATTATTTGGTTGAAACAAAATCCTGGTTTGGATTTTTACTTTCTGGACCTGAAATGTCCACCTCTGATTTGGACCCCCCTACATTTAACATAAAATATTAGTTTTTTGCCAGTGTCCCCCCCCCCACATTCAAAATGCTTCTAACACCCTTGTGGCCTTCTAAAGCTTTGATAATACATTGTCAAGATGTTGGGGTTGCTGAAGGGGTTGCGGAACATGCTGCTGCATTCTGCTTGAGCTGGCGAGCTCTCATGTTGTGTCTGATGGACATTTGGCCAGGAGATGCAGTCAAAGTGAGATATGATATCTTTTAAGTGTGGGTGTCACCTGGTTAGAGGTTGTTATGCGTTATTCATAAACAGCAATGCTAAGACATCAGCTAATTACATAAGAACACAAGAAATTTACAAACGAGAGGAGGCCATTCGGCCCATCAAGCTCGTTTGGGGAGAACTTAACTAATAGCTCAGAGTTGTTAAAATCTTATCCAGCTCTGATTTAAAGGAACCCAGGGTTTTAGCTTCCGCTACACTAGCAGGAAGACTATTCCATACTCTTAACTACGCGCTGTGTAAAGAAGTGCTTCCTCAAATTTGTTTTAAAATGTTCTCCCGCTAATTTAAGCATGATGCTACATTTAATTTGTGATGTGAACTTGTAGTAGGGTTAGGTATCTCCATCTTTGAAACGTTGAGTTGGGGGTTAGGGTCAGCCATCCAGACAAGGACACACTGAAATAGAGCAGAAGGAAAAGAGAGAGATATCATGTCAGCCATGTCAACTGTCAGGGGGTGACAGAGCCCTAGGGTGACTGGTAGCAGACTGAAAAGTAATAGTAAACCGGTGACTAAACTTCATCTCCTGGTCAGATGATCTGCAGATTAAATTATTATTGTCCCATATATACTGCATTTATTCCAACATTGCTTGCACTGACATGCACTCTTGCACACTTTCTACATTTAACAAACCACACATGCATACTGCATGTCAGGGTTTTTCAACCAGTGTTGGGCTGTAGATGTATTTTAGGGAGATGCGGTTTGCGGCCATTGCAGGGATCCGATTGCTGGCCACTTGGCGAAAATTACCGGAAGATAGTTATGGAAGACGGACGGGTAGGATACAGAACCAGATCAGGAGTACAGAGCCAGGTTAGCAGGAAGACCAGAAACGCGGGGGTGGACCTAGAAATTATGGCCTCCCATATAAGTTTATGATTCAAAGGCCCTTATCAAGTGTGTAGCCCCCTGAATCTGCCAGGGTATCTATGCCCCCCCCGACAGCCCTGGGTCAACAGCATAAGTGTTAATTGATTACCTCAAGCCAAATGCATACATACTAAACAAACTCTCAAAGCACAGTCCTTGGGACATACCAGCGCTGTCAGGAAACATCTGTTTAGTGAGATATTTTTTTTGTGGTTCATAGGTCATTTTGGTTGATTTTGACAGGTTGCACTTCATTCATTCGTAAAGCAGTTACCATTTGGTCACTGGTTCAAGTGCAAAAACACCTGAATATCTACCGGCCCGGTAGCGAAGCTGATATGAATCTGAACGCACTGTTATCGAGGCCAACTTGGCTCTGCCATTACAGAAGTACATTAGAAATTGTGGAGAAACTGGAAAGATTTACGGCAACGTCGCTGCTTTAGGCGATTCAGTCAATTATCGAGAACTCATAAAGCCTGGGGTTTTCATCAGGGGGATTTGACCTCACCTTACCTGGGGGAACAGGGCCAACAAACAAGGTTCACGAGTCTTTCCAACTGACAGCGAGCCTCAAGAACTCTGACAAATGGTCCTGTGACCTGAAGGTTACTGGTTAACGTCCCGTGAGACGTACTTAACCGGAATTGCTCCACTGAAATAACCAGCTATACATGCAGGTAACAGGCTGTCGTGGGTGAAACACCGGGTAAGCGATGAAATATTAAATAGTAATCTGTAATAAGGCTGCGGCTCTCCTGCTGATGCTGAAGCGAACACAGCTCCAGAGGATCGAATGGCAGATGAAATGGCTCAGGAATTTCTGCTTCGGCTCTCTGGGGAAAATTCACCCCCCCCAGTATCAGCAATATTACTGGAGGTGTGTGTGTGTGTCGGGGGGGGGTTAAGTCTACAGTGTGGGAGCTGAATTGCAAGGAGCTTAACAGTCTCTATGGGACAGGAACAGGAAGCCTCCCGTGGGGGGGCCGAGGCGGTGGCATGTTACATGCAGCTAATAGCAACCGAACAGAAACACTGGGAAGAAGACCTTTCCTGAAGGACAAAACCAGTCCTTCCAGCTTTGTCCCTCAGATGGCCAAACACCTCTCTGGGGAAGCGATCCTGCTATAGTACAACATCAGTATAATATACTTCCGGACAAAAAGCATGTAGGACTCCTTTATAAACAGAGCTGACACTTCTTAATTAAGCAGAGTGACGTCAGCGTCGGGCCCCTGAGCGAGGCCCTTAAGCCCCAATTGCTCCAGGGACTGTCTGACCCTGCTTTCTCACCTGTACGTCGCTTTGGACAAAAGAGTCTACTATATAAGTAAAATGCATCACTCAGTCCATTGTCACAGAGTAATCCGTGCAACAGGTCGTCTTCTTTAAATTCCACTTTGAACTTTTGTTACTAAATGTAAACATTTTCTTACACGTTTATATGCTATTTATTGCTTTTCATTTTGCATTACGCCCAATATCGATGTTCCACCTCTGTGTCTGACCCGAGGCTGCAGTTAACAAAACAGACACTTTGACTTTTGAGACTGACAGGCTTGCATGATCGACCGCCTGATATCACATTTTTTTCCAAGGGGGGGGGGGGGGGAGAATGGGCAGTCTGACCACATGGTGCTTATTTAAAAGACGGGTACCAAGCCCCCTCCACCTGGAAGCCCTGCTCCTGGGTTACTCTGCCCACAGGAGATTATGTGAACATATCCCTGGTATTTAAACTCACTGACCTCCCTCACACACTGCCCCGTCGCCCCTCTTTCCAGCACAGGCTTTACTCTGGCATCCCTTTGAAGGTGCTATTTAAATGTGTGCGTGACAATCAGGCTCCCCCCGGGATACTTGGGTCCACACGTGACACACGTTTTCGCAGAGCTATCTGAGGACAGAGAACAGTTTCCCCACAGCCCATATTTATAAACCCTATATCTATTACACGGAAAAGCCGTGTCATCCCATCATATTCCCCGCCCACCTCTACCCTCTTCAGGGGGGTGGGGCTCCCAAGCTCTGAGATTCCCTGGCTGTGATTGGCCGACGGGTGGTGGGCGTCGGCCACACGTCTGCCTTTCATTGTTGGGCCGGCGGTGGCTGACAGAGGAATGCGACGGCCCCATTTGTCTCGCGCTCGGAGGCAGCTGACCTTGATGTGCGCAGCGAGAGTCTACAAAACTGAATGCGGCAATAACGGTACCTGCCATTAATCAGAGAGGATTCTGGGAGTCCTCTAAAGTCCTGGACCGGTGCCAGACCCCCATAAAGGGAGATATCTACTATAGTAGATAAGTTCTTAATCTTTATCAGCTGAGCACTTTCACTGGTGTCCAAAGCTAATGGAAAACAGAACATAAGCAATAAATGTCTGGCACAGGGGTAAAATGACAAGAGAAGCACTTATTGTCCTATTTGCGTAGGTTACGTAAAGCTTCACAACTTCTCAAAGCTAAATGCTACAACTGGATTCTAAAATGTCGAATGAATTTTATCCCAGTGTCCTAATGCAAGCATGTGTGTTACATCTATGTGGATCTAATTGGCCAAAATGGTGACTGCTTGACTTTTCATTCACACGCTTTTTTATAATTGTATAATTGTAGCCTACTTCAGTTATAATTCTCACTGGCCTTTCTTTTTTTTGTACAGAAAGGTCTTTATGCGGACAATCGAGAGCAGAGCAAGCTAATACTTAGGGGACATAAATGACAGACAGAAAACCTAGGCAGCCACAGAGCCTGATTTGTTAGGGACATTTTGCCATGTCCAGCCGGGCTATCGAATGACCTACTCCGTCATTGCCACCTTGTTTCGGATCGCGCCTTCAGGACAGGAACATAGCGGTTAGGGTGTGACACTTCGCGGAGACGTGCCCGAACGGCCGCTAGGGGACGCTCTTGGCAAAGTCCGAGCCGAGCCGTGTCTTTTGGCATCCAAATTCCTGTCCACTCCTGTTTACACGTTATGCAATGTGACAAGTTAATTTTGACTCATGTCTAGCGAGCTAATTAATCACTCTCATTAAAACAAAACCCATTCTGAATGTTTAAATAGTTTACAAGTGGTAACAAGTGCAGTAAATGACAGTAATATATTTCTAATCCTTTCGTTTGACAAAGTCATACTTTTATCATTTAAAACGTCGAGTTTGTTTCAAATACAAATAGATAACTCCAGGTTTGACGACTTTTTAAAAATGTGTATATATAATTTTATGTAATTTATTGTTTGATGGCGCCATCAAGTGGACATACTAGGAATCGCAAAACGCAGCTTCCCCGCGAGTCTGCAGACTACGTCCTGCTCGGCATGAGGTGCTGGGTGGTAAATTTACGTTTGATTAATTTGGCCGGAGCACTCCGCTAAGATTTGACCATATTTTGCCGTGACTACACACAAACAAAACTTTAAAAGGCAAATATAAATAGCACAGTGCTGTCAGGAATGCAAACAAAAACCGGCAGCACAGCCGTATTTACCATATTAAGTCAAGGCGCAGTATCCCGGGTGGATGATGCAAAGAGGCTCTATTCTCTGGCGCATAACAGTAACTCTGTATCCATCTGCTGGAAAAGGGGAGGAAAAGGGAGAGGGACAGTCATCAAACAAGGCGCCCTTTTACCTCAGTTTGTTAAATGAGGACCCTGGTAACGTTATCTTAAAATGGCTTATTAGGTTAATCTGATACCTCCGATTTCAGTACCTTTTTAGGGTGAATGTCAATTTGGTCTTTTTTATTTATTAGAAGAAATCGCGATGCATTCTATTTTGGAAGAGTAAATGAGTCTTTCCCGTATTTGTGTATAGAAGTGCTAGACAACTATTCAAAAGCTAATCATTTTAAATTTGTCAAATGTGATTTGTCAGTGATTTTTAACTAACTTTTTAAAGTGTTTTGCATGAACCTACCCCCAAATGAGACATGCTCCGCCTTTAAACACGACTTGCCCAGTGTTATAATAGTAGAGTATGTCGAAATTTTGTTTAAGGAACATTATACGCGGAATCGCGCTTGTATGGTTTATTGGTCGAGTGCGCTTGTTGGGATGTGAGGTATTTATACCCATCGTAAGAGTCAATGAAAAGGGCTGTAGTACACAACAGTACAGGTACACAGAAAGCTCATTAATTTACAGGCTCGCTTCTGCATCTTTAAATATGGGAACAGTGAGGCACTACACTGCACCCCCCCCCAAATCCCCGCACCCTGGCCTGTGCAGGTGGGTCGGCTAATTAATTTATTCATGTATTCTAATACACCCGGGCCATACACAGGCAATTACTAGCCTGGCCCTCTCCGTCTTCTGGAGCACGTGTCACTTGGCAGCAAGCCAGGCTTAAGCTGATGCATATTCATGTCTAGCTGGGCCAGTGGGCGCTTTGTTAAAAGCTGGATTTTCCCTGGTAGCCTGATTTACCGGGAGCGCCAGCTAGTGTCGCAGTGTTTCTGGCTCAGAGTAAGGAATATTTTTCCATAAGTGCTGGATGGTGTTACTGATTGACATGTGCGACATTAGCACGGCTGATAAATTACTGTAACAATGCCACAGTGGCGTAACAAGTTGTAAGTTGTCTGAAAAATAGCAATTAAATAAATCGCAAATGATAGTACTAAATAATAGTAGTAAATGAACGAGACAGACAGTGGCATTTGCACAGATGATAATTTTCTGTAACAATGCCTCAGCAGCATAACACACATATCAGCTGTCTGCAAATATAGTGGCTAAATAAATAATGAATTATAGTAAAAAAATAATAGTAGTAAACAGATGAGGGAGACAGACAGAGTGCTGGTGTAGTGGCACCTCATCAACTAACCAGTGATGATGTCATACGGCACCTGTGTGACCTAATGGTGATGATGTCATATGGCACCTGTGTCAGCTAATCGGTGATGATGTCATATGGCACCTGTGTCAGCTAACCGGTGATAATGTCATACTCTGGTTTTGAGCAGTTGGGTCCTTACTTCAGCAACAGGTTGTGTCAGTGTGGTGTGGCTCAGCGGGTTTGGCCTGCGATCGCAAGGTCGCTGGTTCACATCACAATGCTTGGCAGAGTAGCTACATCTCTGTTGGGCCCTTCAGCAAAATCCTTAACTCCCCAAAAAATGCCCCAGGGGTACTGGATGGATGGCTGATCCTATGCTAAGGCCCAAACTTCAGTCTCACCTCTATGTGTGTGTATAACTTTAAAAAGCGGAGCATGATGGGATATGTGAAAACGAACCCATTCCAATGTACTTGTACAAATGGCCAAAAAGGGAATCATTTCATGTAAGTTTGTTCCTTAGCCAATTCCTTTATTTAGTTCCGATACCTGTCAATTTGCCATGGGGGTGAAGTGCCTGACATACCTCAGTCCAGGAAGAGGTTAGTTGATGGCCTCTGTGTTCAGGGTATCCATCTCAGGGAAGTTTAGCTCTTCACACTGGTTGTGGATACCTGGGTTTGATCTTCAGGTGTTATGCACCGGAGACAGGGGTAGCTGTACAATGAAAACAGTTACTGTGAGGTTACACAGATTTGTTCATATTTTTTTTTTATTTTCCTCTGGGTGATTCAGAGAAAGTTGACTTCAAGCTATGTGCTGTAGAATAGTTTTTAATGAACAGGTTATGGGATGGGGCACAGGCTGCTGAAACTACGTCATGGTGGATTTTCAGCAGTAAATGTTATTTTCCCAGAATCCTGCGTCATTCCGAAATGGTGGTGACCTGGTGAACACATTCTTGGTGAATTCAAATGATAAATATTGCCGCCTGTTAAGGGGAAGATGTCAGGGGATCTGGGTTCAAATTTACAAAAAAGATTCTGTTACATAACAAAACAACGTAAAATGAGGACATAACCCCTTTAAAGAAGGGAAACTGAGAAACTAAGAGCCAAAATAAGAAACCCTCAAACACAGGCAAAGCCAAACCAACCCCCTACCCCAAATCCTAACCTTATAATAACCCAGCTAAAAGTTAACAAGCACCAGCTGTGATTTACTGACGATCTGTAGGCCCAGGGCAGGTACTCAATTACCAGGCAGACCGCCAAAGCCCACAGCCAGCTGTCACTCTGTCTCCCACTGCTGGCTCACTTGTCCAAACCATCAACAGGAAATTACATCAACAGGAAGTGCCTGATTTTGCATGCTAGAAGTACCTAAACGTGTGTGAAGGCATTTGCTACCATATGTGTCTGCATTACCTCTGCAGCTCCTTGTTGTCTGTCTTTACGGATATTTTTAACGTGAGATAACGTAGGGATTTATTACGTTTTTGCAATCAGTCCTTGCGCTGCATATTTAATTTTGCTGCTTGATGGCACGTATACAAGAAATGCAGTACAAAGACAATAACCATCTCTAAGCATTGCCCCTTTCTGCATAATAGTTAAGAAAATGCATCTGTAGCCCTTTACGTAATTGCTGGAGTCTTCGTAAAATACCTGAGTCATCCACAGGTGCAGCAGGTGCAGTATAGATTCATGTACCTCCTTTCTGCAATGCGGAAACGGACGGACCATTATTCCATAATATATGATCCAGCTACCTTTTAAAACCTCCTTACATAGCAAGTCAAAAAAGCCCCTTTGACGTTGCCAGGTTACAAGTACAAGAACTTTAGAAAGAACATTTTATTTCCATGTTACTTTTTCAATGCAGCAAAATGAGTGAGCGGGCAAGTTATTCATAGACTTTTACAGGCGTTCAATGACTGGAAGAGGAAAAACTATTATTTTAGCCAGTGATGTTTTCTTTAAAATATAACCTTTCATCACCCATTTTCCATTGTATTATATTGCATGTGTACCTTGCATATAGCTTAATCTTTCACTGTAATTGTTCAGAGTTTTTTTAAATTGGATGTTAGGGGAGAAGAATGAACAGAACTATGAATTCATTTTCAGGCATTTTATTATATATATAACTTGCAAATTGATACATATGGTTATTTTTGGCTTTAATTTCATGAAAATCCCTGGGATGATTTTTATGTATTAGATACAACAAAACAAATTTTTGAGAGTGTTTTTTTCATTAGATTTGTAGCAGACACCAGGAACTCAAACAGTTCAAATTTAATTTAAGGATAAAACTATCCATCCTTCTTCTAACTGCTTATTCTGGTCAGGGTTGCTGTGAGAATAGAACAAATTTATTGAATGCCAGTTTTACTTTTATATTCATATTTTGGTGCATTCAGTGTTAGCATAAAAAAGTTAGCACAGCAGTGCATGTAGAAAAGCTTTGTAAAATCCAGTCAAATGACATCGAATTAAAATATGAAATATCTGAATGCTCTTTTGTCGCATCCCTGTCTTGGACTGGCATATATCAGGTTTTACCAACTCGCTACACTGACGCAAATGGGAACAAAACACAAATGCTCAGGTCAGCGCTTTTCGTACATTTAGTAGTAAGAGGAAAAAAAAACATCGACAGAGAATATAGACACACTGGCATCTGGCTGGGGATGGTGACTGGAAGATGCCAGGCAGCCGCGCAGCGGTATCACAAAAAAGGCGTCGCTCGCCCCAAAAAGTCGCCTCCTTTAATACCCCGAGCTTCCTTTTAAATGAGGGCGTGAACGAGAAGGGCGACCGGAATGATAAGTGGGGCTAACAATGCTCCAATCTGGTCGCGAGGCGTCTGCCTGCAAAAAGAAAACACTAACACAAAAAGGGAAGAAGGAAAGAAAAACACAGGTCACCTGATATTACTCTGCACGGGACGTAACGTCTTACGTGTTTTCATTTTTTCTCTGCTGCTTCACTTTCTGTCTCTGTACCTGTTCAGCTAACAGCAGGGACTAATTGCCTTGCACCTTGGCAGAAGGAAGGAACAGGTGCGCAGTCAGGTGTGACGCGATGAATTCGGTGTGCCGGTTTCCATGGGGACACCCGTGATGTAATGGAGCTGAGGTCGATGCGGTCTGTCACGTCACCTAACCCCTGGAGAAAGGTGTTTCGGCTCAGAGGATCTTTACTTGAAGCACTTGTCTTCTGTGGTTCTTCTGGTCACTTAAACAGCTGGCAAGCACTGCACATCATTACGTAATACCTGAGAAGGACTTAATCCGCTGCCTTTCAGTTTTGGATAAAAACATGGTACAGTTTTACATCGAGTTACGCTTGATCAACTTACGTACGATTGCATGGAGATACGGACGTAGGTCGGTAGTCGGTGTGTCATTTAGCGTAACAGGTGCAGCGAATGGGCAGCACTGCCAGCTGTATAATGACCCGCTGTCCATATCTAACTTGTAATACAGCATGGATACAGTGATGTATATGTGATGGACAACTACTACATTGAGATGAATTGATATTGACTTGCGCCCGGTGGTCCTGGCCACAAATGCAGACACAAGTTGACGCAAGGCTGTACAGTATTTGTAAGATGGCAGGTGGATGGGTGAAATCAGGAGATGAGCCTATCGGTTCACCTGTACATATCTACCGGTCATTAAATTGACTTCTTCATGTGAAAGACATCTGCTATCCACCTGTCTCCACTCTCCTGAAGTCTGCCTGTTCTCCTTCCATCTCCACTCTGTTGTGTCCCTGGAGCAGGGCAGGTTCAAGACCAGGCTCAGGGGTCCAATTGTGATATGGTGACTTTTCCAGCTATGGGAATTGAACCCACACAGACACAGTTCCTTAACTCACTGAGACACAAGTCTGCTAACCACCCCCCCCACCCCCCCCCCCCCCCCCCCCCCCCCC
>JAODLC010000085.1:22281028-22311349 GCA_026781145.1 Hippopotamyrus pictus | reverse complement strand
TCTCTGCTCCTCCTCTAACGTCACCGCAGTTATTGACTTTCGGCGGCTCAAAAAAAGCAGAGAATGAGCCACTGGGAGAAGCTGGCCCTGCTTCGAGTTTGCGAACATGCGTGCTGCTGTCGTTTATTCCAGCTGAATTAATCACAGCTTCAGAAGCTTCTAAACCAGGCGCTGACCAAAAGACACGACTGCAGTACTTCCCCTCTGGCGTTTCAGCGCACTCCAGGGTGTAAACTTGATTTAAGCAGTGGTGTCACATGGAACAAAGTGACTTGCACTTCGGCAGATGGGAGGCCACGGATGCAGTTGCCATGGACACAGACAGAGCACCCCTGAAGGACTATGTTCCAAAATGCAAGAGAGATACGGGGTGTGTGAAGATTCAATCTCTCTGCACTTTACCTGTAGACATAACAGAGAATGCCACAAATCTCTCATCTGCATCCATATAGACCTGATTTCAGTCAGAAAAAAATAATATTTCTTTAATAAAATTTCTACCCATCTGTACCACAATTAACTGCAAACACGCATTGTCATGGGTTTCCAGAGGAGCCGGAATCTGTGTCGTGAGGGGAAACGGCTTCAGTGAAGCAGTGCTTCACAAGAAATAAAGATGTCGGCAGTTCATTAAAATGCCGATTCCCGATATGTCCCGAGGAGAGCAGGATTAATCACCCGTTAGCGGAGCTCCTAGGAACACAAATGATGATGAATGGATTTTCTGCAGCACAGGTCAACAACTTTCTGACGAAGGGAACGCGACCCGTCATGCAACTGACCAACTTCCTGATGTGTTTGATGGCACGTTTCAGGCCTCGCTATTTATCTTCGTTACTATTATCCATCTTCCTACTGTTTACCCTGGCCAGGGTCAGGGGGCGGGGGTTGCCTATCCCTGAGATTCTCCCTGTATGTGATGCCAATTCATTACTAGCCACGTATATGCACACACAATCATATGCTGTATGTTGTACATAGAGATTGAAGATTAATATAAATAGATTAGCCAAGTAGCATGTCTTTGGACTCTGAAACCAGAGAACCCCAAGGAAAGACTCAGGGAGTGCATGCAAACTCCACATATGCGCAGTGGACGTGGGATTCAAACCCCTATTATTATTATTGTTATTATTATTATTATTATAATTATGATTTTTGTGGGTTGACACATAATCATTGTCTAGATTTATACTTTCCGTACCTCTGTATGTATATGTGCATATATCAGGAACTGTGGGTGGAGAGATGGCAGTCTATATCTGAATTCAGTTGCAGCAGATACGTGTATGAACAGCAGCAGATGATCAGGCGGCTGCTACCCGCAGCATTCTCATTAATCAAGCCATCATTAGTTAATTAGTCTCAGGTGGATGAAAGCACAGTTCAGCTGTGGCCCGCTAAGCGACGTCTGTTTTGGAATTTGGGCGTGGGTGTCGGATCAGATCCAGACGGCAGATGTGTGGAGCGACGGCAGCAGGAACAAGAGCGGCTGCAGACAGGCAAAATCTGCCCGCGGAGTCCGACACTCCTCAGGAAGCCAGATGGAGACGTGCGGATATTCACTTGCGACCCCGATTCCAATTACCGAGGCAGGTTGGAATCTTGGGGCATGTCGGTATCTGGAGAAGAGCCCACTGGTTTCTGGAATCGCCTCCTTGTATCTAAGATTGATTTAATTTTCATTCCATAAAAAGAAGAAAATCCCAGCTCATCCGGAATAACATGTTAGCTACAGGTGGCTCATCCGGTCGTTTTTATACGCTCGTGTCAGTATCAACGGGAGCTGGACCCTCGACTCGGAAAGGTGTTGTGGACATGGGGCGACAAATTAGTCATGCTCCAGTTTTTTCCTTTGCCCATATTTGGCTTGGGGGCAAACAAGATGATGTCATAAGTCTTAGTCCACTTTACCGTATCCTAGTAACGCTGCTGCTAATTATCATCTTTATCTGTTTATATCCCTAATTGACACTTGTGGCTTTTTAATGACTTGTCCCTGGTATGGAGGTATTGTCTTGAGATTTCATCCCGTCTGAAGTGTCCATGAAGGGTAGGGGGTCCTGATGACTGATGGCTCCATTTTGGGGGGGCTGATGACATGGACAGCCATCGCCGCTGTGTGTGGTCCTGTCCACTCATTGGCTGTTTCCCACCTTGGCAGATGGGGACACCCAGATTATTTTGAGTCAAGCAGTTGAACCAAGGACAGGAAATGACATCATGCACATGGGGCTATAATATAGCAGATGATGTGACTCCAGGGTTCGGTGTTATCCATGGAATGCGCATTTTTATTTTTATTTTTTTGGCGGTCAGGGGTTTACTGAGGAAGGTGACATGCATTTAAACACACAAAAAGCAGCTCAATTAGCCTGAAGCACTAGCTGTCACACAATCGCACATAGTCACACAGACACAAAGACACACACCTAGTGACATAGACAGAGACACATAAATACATGCTCACATACTTGTAAAACAGGAAATTGGGGACATGTGACATAAATTCTTTGGGGACACACAGACACTCACCCAGATATTCGCACACACAAACAGACACACACACGTGCTCCAAGTGAGGGCCATGTTTGAAGACACAAACCCAGGAGTGTGAGAATACAACTCGACCCACTCGCAGCAGATTCGCTGATGCCAGGAGTAGAGCCTGGCATGATTTTAGGCTGGCATGGGATTAGGCTGGCGTGGGCCTAGGCTGTCATTGGCATAGGCTGGCGTGGGGTTAGGCTGGCGCGAGTGTAGGCTGCCATGGGTTTAGGTTTAGGCTGCCGCGAGCATGGGCTGGCATGGGCTTAAGCTAGCGTGGGGTTAGGTTGGCATGGTCTAAGGCTGGCGCAATCATAAGCTAATATGGGCTTAGGCTGGCACGGGCTCAGGCTAATGTGGGCTTAGGTTAGCGGGGGCTTAGGCTGGCGTGATCTTAGGCTGCCATCATCTTAGGCTGGCGCAATCATAGGCTGGCGTGAGTGTAGGCTGCCATGATCTTAGGCTGGCATGGGCTTAGGCTGGCGTGGGCTTAGGCTGGCATGGGCTTAGGCTGGCGTGGGCTTAGGCTGGCATGGGCTTAGGCTGGCATGATCTTAGGCTGGCGTGGGCTTAGGCTGGCGTGGGCTTAGGCTACCATGATCTTAGGCTGGCGTGATCTTAGGCTGCCATCATCTTAGGCTGGCGCAATCATAGGCTGGCGTGAGCGTAGGCTGCCATGATCTTAGGCTGGCATAGGCTTAGGCTGGCGTGGGCTTAGGCTGGCGTGGGCTTAGGCTGGCGTGATCTTAGGCTGGCGTGAGCTTAGGCTGGCGTGATCTTAGGCTGCCATCATCTTAGGCTGGCGCAATCATAGGCTGGCGTGAGCGTAGGCTGCCACGATCTTAGGCTAGCATAGGCTTAGGCTGGCGTGGGCTTAGGCTGGCGTGATCTTAGGCTGGCGTGGGCTTAGGCTGGCATGATCTTAGGCTGGCATGGGCTTAGGCTTGCGTGGGCTTAGGCTGGCGTGATCTTAGGCTGGCGTGGGCTTAGGCTGGCGTGGACTGAACATTCCCCTTAGCATGGGTCAGTCTGCACTAAGGATACGGGGGGTGTCTCTAGGATCCAAAAACATCCCTGCGAAGATGATTAACAGGATGGTTTAATAAACGAGGAAAGCAGCCCATCCACACGTTTCAGTCGAACCTGAGAGACTCTGCTAAACACATGCGACAGCTTACGCAATAACCCCCCCCCCACAGCTATGACTCTTACAGATCTTCTTTCAGCACAAATCTTTCTTCGCTCACTGACAAGTTTTACTTTGCTCACCTGCAGAAAGCAATGAAAACCTTTAAAGCTTTAACATCATTTAGAGTCACAAACCTCACATTAGAGAGTTTTCTTGTCGCTATGAGAACATTGCTACCAGTGTATATGAATTGCAACAATATCATTTATTAACGCTGTGTTTATTATACAGTAAAATATTATCTTAGCAGAAACCTATTGGCGGAGGGCACAAATTTAATGTTAAACTTACTGATGTGGGTAGCCGTTGCACCTCAAAGACACTTAAATACAAACACACACGCTCACACAGTGGAGTTTTCTGTGAATCATTCGCCTACAAAGAAGGTGAAACTCATAATTGGATGGACAGTGTGAACCAATCACAAAGCGGCCTGGTGCTACCTGTTAACTGCCTAGTACACCCTTGAGATCACACACTTTGTTTTGGTATCTGGGGAGTGTTGATGGCATCTGAATTGGAAACTGCAGAGATGGTGCAATATGGTGCCTCAGCAAGAGGCCAGCAAAAATGATGGCGTCGATCATAAACGAAAGATAAAATAAGTGTATAACACTTTAAAAAGAGAACAGAAGATGAAAGCATGAAGTTTTTCCTGTGTTTAAAAGCAAAGCTTGGCTTTTTATGGTTTAACCTTTTTAAAGGTTACAATGCGTTCGAAACTCACGGTCTAAACGGTTGTCTTTTGAACATGTCCAGGAGCTGGAGCATGAGAGAGTGGAGCACGAAAAAGGTCAGCCTCACCTCAAGAATACCCATCATCATGTTATGAGTCATAGGGGTCTTCGTGGTGGCAGGCGGCCAGGGAGAACGCCTGATACCACAGACTGTGTCGCATAAACTTGGCATTGACCGAGGTTGAACCAGAGACGAAAGCAAGTTACTACTATGTAATTGGGCAGTGTGTGGCTACGTAGGCTAAGCCTGTGTGCCTGTAATCAGAATGTTGCTGGTTCAAACCCAGCCTCAGCAAGTCTGTAGGTCTCTGAGCAAGGCCCTTAACCCCCAGCTCCCTGGATGGCCCAAAAGGCGGCTCTCCTTCCTGGATAGCTTACTCTACAAAGAGCAGATGTAAAGACAATTTGCCCATGGGGATCAATAAAGTGTTAATTATTATTATTAAAAAAATGAGCGAAAAGATGACAAGTGGGCTGCAGTGTGCAGTGAAAACACACTTGGAACATCCCAAGAAAACGATCAAATATCCTTGATAAAATGGTGCTGTGAAAATACCTTCCACATAACATGCGCACGAGTTAAACCTGCATATCATTATGTTTTTTTTTTTTATTATTTATTTACCTTTATTTAACCAGGCAAAACAGATTAAGAACATGTTTCTTATTTACAACTGTGGCCTGGAGAGGACAAGTCTTAAAACATATTGACCCGCATCTATTATTATGACACTTTAATAAAAGCATGGAAGAAACTATAGTTTCAATAACTTTATTTCCATTAAGTTTTAATGATGACTAAAAATGGCTTGGTCTCTGTTGGTTTGCAAATCCCCATTGCTTGCTAATTTTTATTTTGATTTAGCTAGTTTTTATATAAGCTTGTTACCAAGGCTAACTGGGATTAACTAGCTCAGGGATGATGAGCTACAGAGGCCCCCCTGAGCGTGCATTAATTGAGCAACATTCGGAATATTTCCCGAGATGTAGTAGCAGGTGTCTGACAGTGGGGGCGCCATTGAAAATCATTAGTACCGCTTGATCTCTCCAGTTAAGCCTGACACAATCTGCTCACATCACTCTCTGAGCTGTCACGGACACCATCACCCTTTGCAGACTCCACATGGGGGCCCATTACAGTAACTTCTAGAGCCCAGCGACCGTAAGGCTCTCTCATCGCCACCTTGTTCCCCGATATAGCACCCCTCCCACTACTTTTTAAGTCTAATGGTTTCAAAGTTGCCCCCCTGACCCCATCTTGTGAATGAAAACGGAAGTCAGTGGGTCAGTTATTCAAATATCAAACGTGTTCGCTGGGGCTCAAGCAGAGACTGACGCTGCTCATCAAAGGAGTCCACAAGGGAGGCGAATGTGCTTGGTAACCAATCAGAACATAGCGGGTCTGCCAGAAACCCCACAGCCCGTTGGAGATGAATGAACAGACGATTACGGAAATGTTACATGCGATGCTACAGCGACGTCCGGCCGAGCTGCCGTCAGTCCCCCCCTAAGGCCGCTGAATCTCGTCAACAACCTTGAGTCCTCACTAGATGGCTCCTCCAAGCTACAGCCACAGGAAAATCCATGTGGCGTGAAAGGCAGTGGTGCTTCTCCCCAGAGTCACTGAGCTGGCCCCGCTTAACCCGCTAAAGCCGCATCGGTCAAAGGGGCTGGGTGTGCCTCCAGGGGGGCTAAGCTACGAAGCGCCTGGGAGCCGGCAATCCCAGCCACTCACTGCGCCTGTCAGAGACTCTCCATCGAGAGGCTATGTTCTAAGGAACGCAGCTAAATGAAGTCGTCTGAAGACGCCGGTGACACTTGTAAGCATCCTAAGACCTTCCACAGCACAGACGGGAGGGGCGTTTCGTACACCACTGGAATAACATACAGTAATGGCTCCATTAAAACTCTCTACAGTTTTAACTGTACCCCTGGCTCTGCTGACGGTAGACCAGCAGGCAGGTGCCGTGTTCGTGCTCGACCACGGTACCCCACTGACTGGTAACGGGCTCAACAGTGCAAGTGGTATGGTCTGTGATCATCACTGGTCTGTACTGGTGGACTAAGTGGGATAGAATGTACTAACATGTTTGTAATAGCATATGCTTATTTACAAATAGATTTGTGGTGGGATATCTTAGTAGATTTGTGACAGTATATACTAAATAGATTTGTGTTAGTATATACCTAAATAGATTTGTGTTAGTATATACTAACACATTTGTACCAGAATATGCTTAACAGATTTAGGGTGGTATGTACTAGTGTCATGTCCCGCTCATTCGATCTGCCTGTGTGCCTCGCCCCCTCATTTACCTCGTGTGGAATCCTCTTGTTATCAGTTGTTTCTAGTTGTGTTTAATTAGTCCAATGTATTTAAATGCTTCTCTGTGAACGTTTCCCGAGTCTGGTCATTAACGTCATAACATCGCTTCTGCCTGTTCCGTGCTCCTGAGTGTGTTTTACCCCGAATAAACCCCATGTTCACCCAGCTCCCTGAACTCCTGTGCTTGCTTCCCTGCTCTGTACCAATCTGTTAGTCGTGACAGAATGACTGGACTCCAAGAGAAGATGCATCACCTCACAGATGAAGACTACATGACTTTGGTGGACGAGGTGATCTACTGGCTCCAGCAGCCTGAGGTAAAGGAGGAGCCAGCTGCCAAAGCCCTTTTGTTTTGTTTGAGAGAAATCCTGATCTCCTCTTTCTGAGGATATGCACTCACAGAGGAGGTGTGTGGGAATTTGACCCAGCTAAGAAGCTAGGTCGCGAGGCAGATGATCCGGAAAGTGAACGTGGACTGTGGTTTTCCTCCTCCCTTGCCGTTTGAGGTTCTGGATTTCTCAACAGCCCCTGCAATGGCTGCTTGGCGGAAGAAAAGGCAGTGAGAACGCCGACGGGAGGATCTACCTGAAATTCTTCTGCGGTCCGCTGCAGTCCCTGCTTGCTCCCCTGTAGCGAATTGGGAGGAGCCTCTCCCGACCCTCGATCTGGCGACGTTCATTTTGTCGGCGCCCGATGCCTGCGCAGCCGCTTCCCCCGAGTCGGCACCCAAAGCCTGCATTGCTGCTTCCCCTGAGTCTGCGCCTGAGGTCTGCGCAGCCGCTTCCTCCGAATCTGCAGCCTTAGACCTGTGCAGCCGCTCGCCCCCTGATGCGAGCAGAGACGCAACCCCCTGTGGCATCTGCCCCGGAGTTGTCTGATGCCGTGGCTCCAGTTCCTGTCCTGGTTCCTGATTCCATGGCTCCAGACCCCATTCCGGTTCCTGTTCTCGTGGCTCCAGTCCCTGCTTCTGTTCCCATGGCTCCAGTTCCTGTTCCAGCTCCCCTTGTGATGTCAGAGGAGGAGGAGCTAGAGTGGGATCCATTGGGGTTGCCCTGAGACCTTCCCCAGAAACAACCCTCGAAGTGAACATTTCCCGAGTCCGGTCATTAACGTCATAATGTCGCTTCTGCCTGTTCTCGAGTGTATTTCACACCAAATAAACCCAGTGTTCACTCGACTCCCTGGACTCCTATGCCTGCTTCCCCACTCTGTGCCAACTTGTTAGTTGTGACAACTAGCTGGTTTTTTATGGTATATACTTAATTTGTGGTAGTATGTGGAAGTATGTACCAGCAGGTTTATAACATTCACAACTGGAAAATGTCCCCTAAAATTTTGCGCAACGCTTGTTATGTAGCTAGTGAGGTCAGCTCTTCATAATGAATTTTCTGTGCAATGATAACCTACAGTGTGCTTGGGTCTGTGTTCAGCTTCATTAACAGCCTATTTTAAACTTCCATAAGTCACCTCTTACGCAAGATGATAAACAGTGTATTTTTAAATGTTCTCGCTGTGCCTCTCTGGAATGAAACTTGTCACTTTGTTGATTTCGCCTCCTTGAACTCTTTGATTAGAGAGTTTCTACCTGCATTTGCATACAAAATAACATGTATTTTTCCAGGCTTTTCATCGGGGATTTGGATTCCCCCTCACCGCGCCACACCTGTTCTCATTCGCTCTGCCGTTACCGGGGAGACCCTCAGGTGTACATCTTCTTTGTCGGACTTGCTGGGTGGGCAATGGTGGGGGGGGGGTTACGTGACGCGAACGCCGGCCCTGCATGGGCCGCCATGACGGATCAATTGATTTTTAATCTGCCCTGTGGCGGAGATTGAATTTCAGCCCGAGGATATATAACGGTATCTATAAATGGTCCACTGCGTGCGGAGAGGTGGGGAAGATAAAAAAGAATCATGGATCCATCTGGATGAGGCTCCGTGTCGATAAGCGAATGCTGAGGCGTGATGGAAAGATGCATCTGAAAGGAGATCGGGTCCGGTCACGATCAGAGAGCCTGATGCGAGTATGACGGGGGTTGTGTGAGGTCCATTGGTGGAGGTATTGACAGTGCTGCCAGTGTAGCCGCACTGAAGCTCACAGAAACGGGGGCCGCATGGAGGGTCGATGGGCCCCTTGCTCGGAGGATCAGGAGACTTTTGATATATTAGTTTAAAGTTTCTGAAGCGTGTCGCATTGCATTATGAACTGCCAGAAACCAAACAGTACATATGCCCTATACCAGGCTGGCAAACCTGTTGCGCTCATATTGTCCAATATTTAATCATTGCTTTTTGAAAAGTTCATAATGAATGCCTTTAGGATATCAAATAAAATGATTCATGGTGTATCTGATTTTGGCATTATGTAAAACCTTAAAAAACATTAACCATGCTAGATAGGGTGCCCACAACATCTTGCACTGGGGCCCATTATAAGAAGTTTATGCCACTGGTGAGGTCATTACCCCAGGAGAAGGTGGGGGGGTGTCTGAGCTGTTGGGGGGGGGGGCATTCAGAATGCAGCCATACAGCCCTGACAACAGTGTGTCCCCAGAAATATTTATGGATAGTGTTCACCTCAAACTCAAAATCCCAGCCCAGGGAGAAGAGGAGATTCACAGACCCTGCAGCTGTAACACAGCCTGATATCCCACTATTTTTTTGGCAAGCTGGAAGGCATCACAAGTTTCTCATGACTGGATACTGGTGCTTCTCAGGAGTTTGGCCTTGCGATGGGAGCCGTTGATGACCAGATGGTGTCGTGCTCTTCACCTATGGGCCACAGAAAAGCTGGCCCAGAGGCTGGGGGTGGGGTTACAGAAAAGCTGGCCCAGAGGCTGGAGGAAGGACTACAGAAAAGCTGGCCCAGAGGCTGGGGGCAAGGCTACAGAAAAGCTGGCCCAGAGGCTGGGGGAGGAGCCACAGAAAAGCTGGCCCAGAGGCTGGGGGAGGAGCTACAGAAAAGCTGGCCTAGAGGCTGGGGGAGGGGCTACAGAAAAGCTGGCCCAGAGGCTGGGGGAGGGACTACAGAAAAGCTGGCCCAGAGGCTGGGGGCAGGGCCATGACACACTGGAACAGCCAGCCAAGCCTATGGTGTCTCTTTGTCATCTCAGGTGTAAGGTGGTTGGGAGGCCAGCCATTTATAACTTAGACCTTTATGCACCCTTCCACACTCTACTCTGCAGAAGCTGACTTTACTGTACTCTACTGCATTCTATTGCATGGCATGCTACTACAGAATGCTACTGCACCACATTTCGCTGCACTCTACTTTACTGCAACACACTTTACTGCACTTCTCCTTATTCTACACATTACTACACTGAAATGTACTGCACTGCAGTCTGCATTCTACAGCAGCACAATTTACTATATTGCATTCTTGTGGGCAGTGGCTTAATGGTTAGGGAATGGTTAGACTCGTAATAGAAAGATTGCAGGTTTGAATCTCTGACCACTGAGGTACTCTGAGCAATGTATTGGTCCCCGGGTGCTGAATTAGCTGCCGCCTGCTATGTCACATATGGCTTAAATGCAGTGAATACATTTTGCTGTGGTGTGTCAACAATGACAGTTAATCTCTAAATTCTTCAGCACTGTACTCAACCGAAGCACACTTTACCACACTGCATTCTTCTGCACTGTACCCTACAACAGCACATATTACTTCATTGCACTCTAGAGCTGGACTTTACTACACTGTGCACCAGTACTATACAGAAGCATATCTTAATGCAGTGCATTTTTCTGCACTGTATGCTATAGTAGCACACATTACTACATAGCACTCTACGGTAGTACAGTCTACAGCAGTGCATTTAACCACAATATACTGCCGTGTATGCCACAGAAGCACACTTCTTTGTACTGCATTCTCCTGTGCTGTACGTCTTAGCAGCACACTTCACTGCACTTTATTCTACTGTAGTCCACTGAACTTTATTGCATTGCCCAGTGGTTTTGAGAAACACAGTTTATGGCAGTACACCACACTGCATTGTACTGGACCGCAGTCCACTTCAGCACAGTTGCAGGAACACGGCTACACATCTCCCTCACATCAGGTTAGTTCAGCCTGACTCCCACTGCCTTTCCAGTGTTTCAAACGGTGTGACACTTGTCTTTATACTGTGCCCCCCCATCTCTATTATTGTCTTTCACAGCTTCCCACATGTCCATTCAATGCCATAGAGTCACACTTATAGTTATCGCCGTTAATGCCCCCCCCCCCCCGCCCCCCGATAAATGTCAGGCGGGTGCGTGACTGCAAACTGCGCTGACTCTGAGCTGCCAGAGCCGCCACATCTGTCTCCCGCTTACGCGACATGCTTCAGTCATTATGATGCTCAGTCGCACTGCACATCAGCCTCTTGACCCTCTCTGTTTGCCGTATGTATTCAGACACAGCTAAATGATTTGCTGTTTGCAGCAGAGGTCCTATGAAAACCCTCCCCCTGTCAATCACTGATCTGGGGGACTGTTATTTCGTGCCACTGTGTACCTGGATATGGGTGGAATAACAGTAAAGTCCATCTCATTTGACCCGAGTAATAAAGTGACCACAGAGTACATATAAGGCAGATTTCCTATTATTCACTGTGACAGTTTCCTTCAAACACAAATTTGAATGGTAATATGGCTCCACGGCACATTATTACCTAGTTATTTATTTTTCTCACACGAGTCGACTCTTTAAAGACTCATGGGGTTTAGTGGACATCTACGGCTGTCCCAGTGGCAATTCACCACGGTGTAATAACACACACTCCAGGAACCAAATTCAAGTCTCAGCACTGGAACCAGGCACTGGCACGTGGTTTCAGCCAAGGTTACCCCTTCCTCAGAGACCGGCATTATTTACTCAGAGACCGCCTCGGGGAAATCACACCCACTTCCTTTTAATCAGTGCACTCTCTGATTGGCCGATTAGGGACCTGCCTCCCCCCCCCCCCAACCCCTGGTTTTAAAATTGCTTTTTAAAGGCATTCATATTTGTTTTCCTTTTTTAAACACGAGTGAGTAATTTGCATAGCCTGCGATATACATCATAGTCCTGATGCTCGCATAATTTACATCCACGAGCCAAATAATAGAAAATGAGAAAATAACAAAATGGCTTTCCATGCAAATACTTCATGTTTCCATTCATGTGCTAATGTATAGCCCCATTGAAATATACATCCAAGCAGTCTGAAGTCTAATTCCTTAGCTATGGAATGTTTCAATGTCCAGGGGCCTTAATTTGAAATCAAGCTGTTCTTGGTCTAAGGTGAAGGAGAAGATAATTTCTCAAATAAGTTCCTGTGATTTTTCTTACTCGTTCTGGCAGCTTATTAATGACAGCGGAGGCGAATTATGCTGATATGTAAGTAGCAACTAGGACCTGGGATGAAGCATCTAACCATCCTCTAAACCACAAGCCCTGCTTGGCTCTGCTCCATGTCAGAGAGACTGATCACTGAGCTTGGTATAGGACAGACTGTGAACACCGCTGAGCTTGCCAGACTGTGTCAGGGTGATTAACTCACAAAAAAGGCACATGCTTATTTATTTTTATACAACTCAGAGTAATGTCAGAATTTAAATATCATCACCTTTTATCTATTAGCACACAGCTGCTCCCAGATTGTGTCGACAAGATCGCTGCTTGTGTGGCTTTGACCTTTTCCTCACACCTGTAACACCACATCGAGTTTCCATATAAAACGCCACTGGGGAAATGGGATATTAACAGTGTTCTAAAGATAATGTTAAACGATTACTAATCATTGCAAGCTGCTCCACCAATCAGGTTATTCAAGGGGGCCAACTTCAGAAGAAGCAAGTTTTAGAAAATAATTAGGCCAAGTTAATTACATGGCCAGAAATTGGTTTCTTATGCTGAGTGAGCAGGTGCTCTGTATTTTCGTACATGTTTATATGTGTGTGTGTGTGTGTGTGTGTGTGTGTGAACCTGTCACATGCTTCATTGTGAAGTCATAATGGGGGTGGGCGTAGCTCGGAATTCTACGCATGTCACATGGTTGTTTGTCACCTTCCGGTTGTTTCCATGACACTGCTACATGGGTATACGGGACGGAGTACATGTGTGGGTGGCTGTCAGTGGGGGATCCATGACAGCCATTAACAAAAAAAAAATTAAGAGACTCAAAGGCTACCTGAGAAAGATGGAAGGCAATCTATCTGTTAACACTGGAAGACTAAACAGTTTATGAGCCTCTAGACTTGTGGTGTCCTTCTTACCATACAAATTAACCTCTATGTTCACACTACCTATGTGGGAATACTGCCAAAGTAGAAGCCCTAAAAGACTGCGCTAAGGGCGCTAATCAGCTCCAAATCAGCGCTAATGAAGCCCATCACTTTCCTGATAAATTTAGCTGCAGGCGTGTCAAAGACAGCCCTTCTTCTGGGGTTCTGTCCATTCGCCCTGACAGTAAAGTTTTCGACAGCCCATATGTCTTGTGTGTGCTTCATGTGAAGCCCCAGTCACTGACCCAGGATCAGTTTCTTCACCTGCCTTCATTAATTCGAACGGCAGGCCCTGGGGCGACAGGCTGCTGCATGCAGGTTCCATTTAGCCAAAAGCGATGCGGGGGCTATTATCCTATCATCAGCCTCACGTCATCCTGCCCTGCCTGACTCACTTCTGCAGCTGACAGAGGACGGTACAATTATACAGGTGGGATTATTTTCACACTCCAGTGCTACTGCTAGCCACTAATATACTGCACTGGCTAATGCTACCAGTACCTCAAGTGCTATTTCTTCAATTCAATGGTGTCCCCACCCCCACATTCCAGTCACATATGTCACTATAGGGTAGTGAATAAAGTGTATATTTTAATACAACCTCTGTTTTTTAGGGGGGATATTCCATATATTACATATATACGTAGCCTGCCCAAGGCATAAGCAAACTGCATGGCTGCTTAGGGTCCAGTGAAGCAAGTGTTTCACTGGGCAGCTGAATAAGGTGCTAAGACACTGAAAAGAAAGCCAGCTATCAGATTAAAAGCGTCTGGGTGAAGCGCGGCCAAAGCAGAGCATCTGCTCACAAATGCGGGAGTATCTGCCAGTCCGCGACAGGAGACGCGAGTCTCTGTTCCATCGTGGGGAGGGAGATGCCGCGGAGGAAGGTGTGAACGTGAAAGGTGCTGTCGGGCTGCTGAAAATAGGCACTGAACTGATTAGGCCGTGAACTGATTCTCCATCGTCACCTCTGTCGTATACTGAGATGCAGCTTTCGAAGCTAACTGACAACATATTAAATGCTGGGTATATGAATTATCACCTGGTGTTTCGTAAATTAAGGCCTTCTCTCTGA
Source organism: Hippopotamyrus pictus (assembly GCA_026781145.1). Lineage (NCBI taxonomy): Eukaryota > Metazoa > Chordata > Actinopteri > Osteoglossiformes > Mormyridae > Hippopotamyrus > Hippopotamyrus pictus. The sequence continues at coordinate 22,297,224 of JAODLC010000085.1, read as the reverse complement.
ACACATTTTACTTTCATGGTTTGGGTTTTAATGCTAATATGAATAATACTGTCTCTTTCCCTCTGTTTTAAATCCAGCACTGATAAAATAAAGTGCTGAAAAAAAAGAACAACAGCAATAATAATAATAATAATAATAATAATAATAATAATAATAATAATAATATTGCACACATCTCTATTCCTGTGGGCTGAATGCACTGTTATGGGTCTCATTTTCCACTTCGTTCTGTGAAGTGTGGCTTTAGTGAGGGTACTTCAGTGTATATTTATGCATGGCTGTTTTCCCGATTTAAGCTCCCTCTAGGTGCTTAGTTACGATGAACATATGAGCAATCTGTCCACTTAGAGGGGCCAGCTGAACGTGTCACGGTGCCTGGAGGTGTCGGAGGCAGCATTTTAATGAGGTCGTCAGCCACAGGAAAACACAAGTCCCGCTTGACGCATGGAGACGCTTTGAACTCCGACGTTTCGGACACGTCGACAAACGGCGACTGCCATTGATTGTCTTTCTGCAGATAACTATCCCTAAAGGAGCAGAGGTCCTTCAGAGGTGGTTACAGATCTGTTAACCAGCAGGAGTCATACACTCGGTCCAGGGGCAGAGCCCGGTGGTCAGGTAGCAGTGATGTTAAGGAGAATCATGCTATATTTCAGGCTGAGGGATGATGTAGGTTCATTCTGGTCAGGAGCGAAAACCTCTTCAAGAGACAGTGGTTTGGATGCTGGTTTTATTTCTGAGGTGACAGACTGGCTGCCAAAAACAGATGCTGAGTTTGGGGCCAATCCCGAACAATCACAACATTTACTACCTATGTGGTCTGGTTTTTGTGTTTTTCCCTGCTATCTCTACCCTGAATTTAATTATTCCTGCCTCTGCCAAATTCTTCTGCAAATTAGAAACATGGACCTCCGATAGCAAAATTTGTTAAAGAGGATCAAGGATAAAGCTTTCTGTAGCAAGATGCCTTTAACCCCGGACTCCTCCACTCTCTGTAATAACATTTAGACATACATTTAAAGTAAAATGTAAATGAAGAATAAAAGAAGGGTTTAACAAATGCAGAGAAGGATATTTTTTTCAGGTCTGCTCTGGATTTTAAGGCATGCTGCTTTTGTGGAGTTTTTTTTACAAGAAGAGTTCAAGACATTTAAAACACTGAAATAAGGGCGTTTTTAAAAAGTATTTTTTAAAGTTTTTACACGGCTGACACACTTACTAATGTACCTATGATTCACAAGCACCTCTCTCTCTCACTATTGATACAGATCGTGAGGCAGCAGTCTGGCCAGCTACAGGAAGCATAAATATACCTAACAAATGACTATTATACAAAAATAAAGAGGAATTAAGAGCAATGCCCCTTTAAGAAACCAAGTGACTTTTTTTTCTCCAAATTTTAAAACTAAAAGCAACAAATAATTCTCTAAACCCTAAAACTCTCAAATTGCAGCACTTGGCTTGTCCATGGCCTTACTCTGGCCTACCGTCAGCTCTCCAAGGGCAGCAGCAGCCCAAAAGACAACCCAAATCGAGTGTTTACTCCATCAAGGAGCAGGTGGGGATCACAGGCAGGGTCAGGCCTGGGAATGGATCTGCTCAGCAACTGCTCTGCCGTCACAGGGCATCTCCAACCGATTCAGTATCACAGCAGATGGTCATTGCAGTAGAAGTCCACCTTTTTTACAGTGAGACATACTTTCACAAAGTATAAATATTCTGGCGAGGTACCGAATAGCGACGGTATATTTTGATGAATGGGGGATGGTGGTCATCCTCAGTATGCAGACGATCGACTAGTGATGTCTGGCTGATATACTGGTTGGCGACCAACGCTCTACAGCAGTGTTTCCCAGTACGGTGCTCGGGGACTCAGACAGTCAATGTTTTTGCTCCCTACGAGCTCCCTAGCAGAAATATGGACTGCCTGGCAGGGAGCTCGGAGGGAGGAAAAACGTGGACTGACTGTGGGTCCCTAAGGATCAGACTGGGAAACATTGCACTACAGCTGTGCAGACACACACAAACACAGTAAATATCTGCTCCCCCTCTCATAGCACAAATACATCTGAACTTAACCTTAACTGGAAGAACACCCACAATTAGGTTCACATACACACCCTCTATAGGGTCCAGATGAGGTCCAGATGAACCAGCAAAGTCCGAAAGGGTCACTGCTGTTTAGCCAGGAACACTGATGTGGTGAATGTTAAATGACATTTGGTTTATTTTAATAAATATATCATGGTGAGCGAGAGAGAGAGAGCGAGAGAGAGAGAGAGAGAGAGAGAGAGTATGATTTGTTTTCCGAAGGACGGTGCGCTGCAGGCATGGCTAAATCACAGGGGAAACGTTGAAACCCAGGGCCTTTTCTAAATGATCTGTCAGAATGGTTCATGGCTGCTAATGTGCCCTCAATTGAAAGGAGAGGGATATTTCATATTTCAGAGAGAGCGATTGTACATTAACCCCCCAACACTAATGATGGTAATGAAACAGGTTGGAAGCACAGACACGGCATAAAGCATTTATAGAAATTAATTAGCATGCGTGTCTTCCCTCCATCCCTTGCATTTTTTTTTGGGGGGGAGGGGGCGTTGTTTGAGTTGGGGGTGGCACCTGAAGTCACAGTGAAGGGCCTGTCCTCTTATCCTAGTGACATTTGCATGGGTGTCTTACCAGGTCTTTGTTGTCCATGTCAATCTCGGGGGCAGCGGGAGGGGGGCACACTCTTAGCCATATTCTGCCCACATATCCTGGGGGCTGGAGCCCATACCAAGCAGGGCACATGGCTGAGATGCATTACTAGCCCAAGTTTGGACGTGCCAAGACACCTACAAAGGAGAGAAATAGGGTGTCACGTCACATGACCTGGCCACCTGACCTAAACACAGCAGATATGGTTTTGAGAAAGTAAAAGACAAGCGGCCAAAGAGCGCCTCCTTCAGGACAGCTAGAAAAGCATCCCAGGAGGCCACCTCATGAAAGTGGCTAGAGGACAAAGTAGGGTCAGTCAGTCCCTGCGGTTAAGGAGAACTCCAAGGGCCCAATAGTGGGATCACTCTGCCAAGCACTGGATTTTAACCAGCAACCTTCTGAGTCCAAACCCACAGAGCTGTCACTGCATTGTGCACTGATTTGTCCATATTTCCTTGGAGCAGCTCAAGATTATGGCCCGTTAAACAGTACAACAGCAGAGTCAGCCACAGAACGGTCACTCTGTACTCCCCAGCAATCCCACGCAAAACGTAACACAGAGTATGAGTGTGCCATCAGATATCAAGCAGCCTCAGAATGATAACAGCGGGCTCAGCTTCTCCGCTTACTTCTGCGTATCCGGAAAGAAGAGCGCTTCTTTAGCTTTCCCAAAAGGCGTCATTTCTCCCCGAAAGGTCCGCTGGCTACGAAACCCGTCCTTTTTTTTTCGTTTCTTATTTTTCACGCCAGCAATGAGTCTAACCCAGGGGCAGAATATAAATTAAAGTTCAATATGATCTCTAATCATATTCTTGGCAGGAATATGTTATGGTCTCAGGAAAAAACTAACACGCACCATGACTGTTAATGAGGTAAATATGATTGCGAGTGCTTTTTTGTATTGGCAGCCAAGTCTACTTATTCTTTTGTGAACCTCGAGTCCTCCTAAACATCCTAATGATTTCGACAATGGACAGCTTTCCTGAACCCCAGTGGCCCAGCTTTCCATCACTATCTTCTAAGAAACCAATCGGGGGTACGTAACATAAACTCTCTGCTTAGACTTTCTTTGTTTTTCTTGATATGAAAGCTGGGATTGGACACCCTCTGCCTCTTTTTAGCCCCCAGGTTGCCTCTTAAGTAGGGACTCATTTACACCCAGTACATCACACAAAGAGAATCCAGCTAATGACCCCGGTGACAGTTAGCAGGGAAAATGAGCTGTCCCTCCTGTCTTCAAGGGCTGGGGCTGCCGTTCCCTAATGTCGAGACTAGAGGGACGGAAGGGCTTAGCAGAGTCTGCACGGACACAATTAATCCGCTGTTGAGCGGACTAAAGGGTGCAAGGAAGCCTTCTGTATGGCGCGTCCCTTATGAAGAGGGACCTCCTAAAAAGAACCAAGGCTGGCAAATGAGCGAGGCTATACCCATCTGCCAGGTGGGCTTTGAAGCTGCATCCCACCCTCACCATGCTCCTATTTCAGTCATTTACAGATTCCATTCTCCCCACTTCCCGATGTCACTTCCTGTCTCGCTCCAGATGTCAGTATCAGTGTCGGTCAACGCAAGTGACATAGCCAGCTGCCTAGGGCGCCTTATTCTGAGGCAGCGTCTGCTGTCATTACATCCACCTCCTGTTCACCCTCTCACCATGTTTAATCGCCTCTCCTTCCCCTTAATCACGTTTTAGTCCATCCATCACACACTCCTCCCACCTACTCCTTCCTCGGCGAGGCGTGGAGCGTGAGGGTCATTCAAATTCCTGCCTCCTGTGACAAATGAGAACGAATGACCAGCCGACTGGGGTGGGGTGAGGCACATTATTTTAGTGAGGTCAGGCCGCTGGGCTGATTCAGGCTCCCTCTGCCTGTGTTATTTATTAAGTTACTCGCTCCATGCAGGACCTGTACCGGGGCTTTAAACCCACAGCTGTGCTAACTATGAGGCCTCCCTCCAGGCTTTTTCACGTTTCCCTGGAGATCCTGTCTCCAGCCTTGGGGGCCACCGAAGGGGACTGATGTCACTTCAGAGTTGTCACGTCAGGATGATGGGTTAATCATCAAGGGTGCTAGCCACCCGACTAGCACAGGGACCTCACCCAAGGCCCCGGAGCATAACCTATTTATGAGTCACCATTGCTCAGCTTCTGAAACTCCTGCCCGCTGGCCATGGACATAAAAGCCTATAGAGCTGGTATACCCCCGGGCTTTATCCCATGGAAGCGGACAGTATCCATCTGTGCCTGGCAAATCTGTGGCAATAAAGCACAGAATTTACATCTGCGTGGATGATCTGCCCACTATGAAAGGTCAACCTACCTTTTTTCATTAACGTAATGTTCAATTCTCGATTCAGATGGACAGACTCACTCATGAACCCACAAAATCCACCTGCAGCAGTCATTATAAGATGCCCGCATTTGTGTTTTTCTCATCCTGCCTGTGCTGATCATGGAATGAGTGTCTATCTTTACGTCTTCCCTGCTTCTGTTCAGTCAGTCTCCACCCCTGATGCTTAAAATGCCCCAGTCACTGTTTACAGGATGTATCCTGAGATCAGAGCGATTGCTCTCAGGATTCTACAATACAGGAGAAGCTGCATAGTCACCAATCATTTATGACTTTAATGAAGGTATTAGGCTGAATCAGGACCCACACCAATGGGAAAATCCATTTGAGACTGAATGGCTCCCATTTGCCGAATGGCTCCCACTTGCCGAATGACTCCAATTTGTTGAATGGCTCCCACTTGCCGAATGACTCCCACTTGTCGAATGGCTTCTGTTTGCCAGATGGCTCCTATTTGTCGAATGACTCTCACTTGCCGAATGGCTCCCACTTGCCGAATGACTCCCACTTGCCGAATGACTCCCACTTGCCGAATGACTCCCACTTGTCGAATGGCTCCCGTTTGCTGAATGACTCCCACTTGCCGAATGGCTCCCACTTGTCGAATGGCTCCCGTTTGCTGAATGGCTCCCATTTCCTGAATGGCTTCCGTTTGTCAAACGACCTCCAGTTGCCGAACTGCATCTGATTTCAGCTTGTTTAGCTTTTAATGAAACTTATAAAACGAAGGCCGACTCTGTCACACACATTTTTCTCTTGCCCCGCATCCTTGAGCCTTGAAACATCATCCATCGGAGGAACTTCCAGGTGATAATGACTATGACACTGGATGAAGCGACTGCTGTGAAAGCTTTTGCAAACAAGTAAGATGAAGTGAGAATTTAGGTACATAGGGAATCCAATATTGCATGCATGCAAGACAGACAGTGTTAACCAAAAAAATCACCACTGCTCTACAAAGTTTCAACAGAAAAGCTCAAGCTTATATACACAGAAAAAAAAAAAAAAAAAAAAAAACAATTTCTGCATTACTGGGGGAAGGGTGTCTTTCTCTTTGACTATTAGCTAGATTAGTCCCATGGAGGGGTGACATTGTGAATGGGACCTATGAACTGTATCATCGTGGGTACAGCCTTCAGTACCACCCTACACAGGCTAGTGTGGAGAACAGACTTATTGATGGACTTTGGCCACCCTACACAGGGCAACGTGAATAACGGACCCATTGATGGACTTTGTCTTGATCCTTAATCACAGCTTATACCTACCTTTTAGCAAGCAGGTCCACTCTTTTCTGTTTTCAGTAAAGTTAGTATGCCCCAGCGGGTTGGCATCCAGTCGGCCTTGGACCCCCAGAGGTTTTTTCTTACTTGGGAGTTTTTGGTTCCCCTCCTCTGTTTTCATCTGGCTTTCTTTATTTTATTTCTTTTCTTCCTTTTCACCCTTCTGTTTTACTCTTTCTAATGATGTTTAATGTATCACAACACATCAATGTAAAGCACTGTGGGATGACTCTGTTGTGATAGGTGCTATGTAAAAATAAATTGAAATGAATATTAGCTAAGAGCTTGACCACAGCCTTAGACATTGGCTTTTCTTGTATTTTACTTTTTCTTAGATTTTTCCTTTTGCCCTTTCAGTTACTAGGTCGCCAAGTGCCTCAAAGTATTTTTCACCCGCATAGAAGTCCATAATTCTATGCCGGTGGTTCCTTTTTCTGCCACAGTGACGAGGTCACACAAGCAGCCTTTACAGGTTAGGGTGACGTCTGTCAGGTACACACTAGCAGTTAAGGTCAATCCATCTATCCATCCATTTTCTGAAACCGCTTATCCAGTTCAGGACCCCGGGGGGTCCGAAGCCTATCTTGAAGGCTTCGGGCACAAGACAGGGAACAACCCAGGATGGGGCAGCAACCCATCACAGTAAGGTTAATCCAATAGCATCTAAATTTCTTTCATATGATGGGGATGTCATCTCATCCGGCTAAAGTGACATCGGCATAGCAGTGGCTCTCAGTATAATGTAATATTCCATGATGAAACAGAAATCTACCAGGATGACTGTGTGACCTTCTTCAGTGTCTGGATTGTCACTGAATAGTTCTTTCTCCCTAATAACACTGTAAAACACATGCTATAATCACCACAGGCACCTGGTTTGAACCCAGTTAAATCACCAAGAAAAATCTCTGGCTGTAATCACAGAAGGATGCTGTCACACTCAGCGGATAGAGAAACAGACACTTGTACTATCTTCACCAGTGTACACAGTAGCTTCTAGGCTTGTTATAAAAAGAGTACATGTTGACATTTTGCTTCTGGTTAGTGTAACGTTCAGTGCAAACGCTAAACCAATTTACCGCGCCAGTCACCAGGGCGTTAGTGACCTCTGTCTGCCTGATGACCTTCCTACCATGGGCAATGATTTATAAATCACACAAGCTAAATAAATAATAGTACAAGTATGAAATAAAAATATTTCATTCATGTTCTGTGTTGGATTCTTCATGTCATAGTGTGACCAGATTTTATTATGTATTCTGTCCATTGTGTCAAAGAGAAAGAAAGAAATCAATAAATCAATCAGTCAATCAATTAATATCAATCAATCAAATCTCAGTGTTATCCTTGAATAAAGAGACATAGATATTCAGTGGGAGACAGGTGTAATATACAATTTATTTTCTGAGTCACAATAGTTTTTCTCTGTTTGTGGGGAGGATGGAGGAGAGCCAGGTTAGCTGCCGTTGCCTCTGTGTTTTTACAACTACCTCATTCAGACCACGGACAGGGAACCAAAAGTATGAAACCTCTGATCTGCTGAAAAAGTGGTGTTTTTCTGGCCTTGGGGGAGCCTCATCCGTCAGCCAGATAGCTGGGATAACAGGTAATTCCTCTCCGGAATTAGTTAAAGTCACTGGGGGGGGGCAGGTCACCCAGGCTTCTGACTGCTGACAAGGTGACTCAGTGTAGGTATTACTCACCCAAACCCTTCATCTGGAAAAAAACCCAAAATACCGGCATTCTGCAGCTCTTTATAAAAACATAATTCTTAATCAAACTTGCGATTTTATTTATGCAGTAAACAGCTCCCCCCCCCCCGATCTCTGACTGCTTTCCTTTTAAGAGAAAGCCCGTTCGCGGCTGATCGAGCAGTGCCGATTTCCGCAGGCTGGCTTGCGGGTCGTGGGGAGGCTTAGCGGCATTGAAGGGTCACAAGCGATGCCTGCAGGGATTCTGTTACGCCCTGGCGGGTCGCCATTACTCGCACCAGTAGCTACCAATCCAGCCAAACATTAAACATACAGCAGCACGCGCCCGAGCTGAACGCTGAGTTAATTATTAAAAAGTGACCTTTCGGGTCGGGAAAGGCTTTTATACAGAGCGGGGACAAAAGAATCCACCCGCTGGGGCGGGACTGAACCTAAAACCCATTTAAATGCGAGCCACTACCGCTGAGCCAATCACATGTGCATACAGCCCAAAACACCAAGGGGTTCTGATATGGTCTCGGAAGATGCATATAACGGATATACATCCACAAAAAAAAAAAAAAAAAAAAATCATAACCATTCCTATACCTAACAGGATATTGTCAACTTCACAAACCAGGTAACTCTCCAAGGCCAACTACGCTCAAAAAAGAGAGGTCCAGAAATACCTGGAGATCTGCTTCTGGAAGAGATGTGCAGATACCACGAGAGACAGCAGAACAAGACACAGCAGTGAGGACGGAGGTCCGGAAATAATTACATGTTGATTTATTCCATTTTTAGATACATGCCTGTCAGCTAAAGTCCCACGCATACAAGTATCTATCCATGAGAGCTACTGCTCTGAGCCTTGTATGATATTTTGTTGGAGCATGTTTGGAGAAGATGCTTTTGATAGTGCCACAAGAGGAAGAATCGAATCAGTGCCATTTCTTAATTTCACACTCCACTCAGGTGGTAGGGACCCGGCTGCCCCAGTAAATTCCGTCAGTAAATTCACACCAGACCAGAGAGTCTCAGTGGCTGAGCATGTAGGGGCAGAGCGTTCACTGCTGCAGGAGTTGGAGACTTCACAGCTCCAATGGATTCCTGGAAGGATCACACTCTCACACAGATAGGTCACCTTGGAGTCAGCCTGTCCAATCAGATGCATCCCACATCCTCTGATCCCGCCCCAGCCACTATACCTCCACACAGTGACTTGATTGGCCTGACAAACTGGAGTCTGAGTAAATTGGGACAGGAAGACTATACCACCCGCTTGCTCCTTTTCATACAAAGCAGTCATAAAAATTACAATAAGGTTTCCGTAGTTCTTTCTTTACACCATCCCTTTTCTATTGTTTACCTGAAGACTAACCACGTACACGATTCTCGAGTGTCCAAGTGATAAATCGGCAGTAACTGCCAATTAACATGCAGGAGAATGAGTATTTGGCTGGGTTTTTGTCTAATAAGGGGATTAGATCAGAGCTACTGGACTGCTAAGAAATATCACGGGACCCTTAATGACCACAGGTGATCATTGCTTCCAGGTGAACACCTCAAACACTGGGCAATTATTTTGCTTGCTTCAGGGGAAAGATCACCCTTTGGTGAAACACCAACACACCCCCTGTTCACATGGTGGTTTCTGGCAGAGAGTAGATCATTGTCATTAAGCAGCAAGCCTTCAGATGACAGCTAGGTCCTCTGTGACTGCCATAGTCAGCCAAGGTGAGGTGCAGGCCTCAGGCTGCCACACAATGAGAGCAAGAACATGAAGTTCTTTGGAACTTAAAGTTCTCTTAAGTTAAGGTCCTTAAATTCCCAAGAAGTTAAGGTTCTCTTACGTTAGGATTCTTGAGTTCCTAAGAGTTTAAGGTTCCTTTACGTTAAGGTTCTTACGTTCTTAAGAACATAAGGGTCTCTTAATTCAGGGTTCCTAAGTTCTTAAGAGGTTAAAGTTCTTTTACGTTATAGTTTTTTACGTTAAGGTTCGTATGTTCTTAAGAGCTGATGGTTCTCTCCAGCTCTATCCCAGTTTCTTCTTCAGCCAATAAGAACAGAGCCATAAAGATCCAGAGGATGGCAGCTGTACACAGCATTACACCATTTACTCAGCATTTATCCAGTCAGACTGGTGTTAACCCATTTAAATTCTGCTGAAATGCCTCCACTCCAGTATCTAATACCTACTTCCTGGGACCTTAAAAAGCAGCATCATATAATTCATATTATATTATACAACTTCCATAAGGGCATCACACCACCTGCACTGCGTCAAAAATGATTTAGAAATATATTTAACTAACTGGAATGATTCACCCCAAAAAGGAACCTAAATGCAAGTCCTTACCCGGTACAAATGATGGCAAAAATACTGTTAAAATATACAAGGTCAGCTACAAAGCCATCATACATAAGAATAAAAGTGCAATCCATCTATCTGCAGTGGTCATAAGCTGAAGTGTGGTGCAGTAGCAAAACAGCAGAGATGTACATATCATAGGTGCTGGGGGCTCGTCTTACTCTGAGGTCACAATCAGGTGGGTGTGGCCTGTGATTTCCCATCCACGTTGCCATATGGCTAATGGGTCCTTGGAAACATAAATATGTGCCATGTGCCTCGTAGTGTTTTTCTCTCCCCCTTTGAGCAGCTTGTGCTCAGCCTGATCTCAGCCAATGAAAGGGTAATACTGTGACGATAACAATCAACAGTAAACTATTAGAAACACTGGTTATTGTTGCACGTAGGGTATAGGGCACCCGCAAGATGTTTGATAAAAATGGAATCCATGATGACAATTATCAAGATTATGACCTCGCAATAATTATGAAACATCCACACCTGCCTCGTTGCTCCTGTTCCGCATTTCCTGCACTTCCCCATTCTCTTCCACAGGTGGACTTGATGACAGATTTCCTCATCCTGATCCAATTTGCCAGCCTGTCACCAACCTGCTTCAGCTAATAAAGCAATATTAAACAATTCGCCCAAGGCTTTGCGACCAAGGTCCTGTTTCTTCCTCTGTCTACCTGTTTAGAGAGTATAGGCTGCTTGAAATCCCTTCACAACAGGTGAAACAAGAACTAGTTCTTATGACTATACAAAGGAAAAATGTCAAGTAAATATTATTAATAAAGAACTTCAAAAACGACAGCAGTTGACCAAAATACTGTGCAATAGAAAAAAAATAAGATCATAAAATTATTGAAATTTCAAACAATAAACAAACAAACATACATATGAACAAACAAGACAAACGCTAGCATGCTAGTAGAAAGCCAGGGTCAAAAGATGGCTTTTAAGCCTGGATTTAACCCTGGGGCCAGCTACCGTAATGGCACAGTTACCTCTGTCCTTAAGTATAAACCTTGGCATGACCAGTAACATCTGGTCAGAGGTACTTAGTGACTGGGAAGAAAAATAACGGTGTAAGAGGTCTTCTGTGAGCATGAGGTGAAGCACAAGTAAAATTACGGCTAAACCACATCAGACACTGTGAAAGTGAGTGGGACCCCAGCAGTATTTGGGATGCCCTGAATAATGGACGTCACCTATCAGGGCAAATAGTCCACAATTAGTTCAAGTGATGTTCTGGCCATTTGAAGTCTGACACAGCCAGTAATGAACATGCATATGAAGAGAACAGCGCTAAAGATGTTCCTACAGCACACCATGTGTGTGTCATCCATAAACGATGAGAAACTGACACTCCCAAAAGGTAGCATACAGGTAATCTTGTGCTTGTGTGCTTCATCTTCATAACCTGTACTGAGAAGGCATCCTTCATCTGTAACCTGTACTGAGAAGGCATCATTCATCTCTAACCTTCATCTCTAACCCATACTGAGAAGGCATCCTTCATCTCTAACCTGTACTGTGAAGGCATCCTTCATCTCTAACCTTCATCTCTATCCTGTACTGAGAAGGCATCCTTCATCTCTAACCTGTACTGAGAAGGCATCCTTCATCTCTAACCTTCATCTCTATCCTGGACTGAGAAGGCATCCTTCATCTCTAACCTGTACTGAGAAGGTATCCTTCATCTCTAACCTTCATCTCTAACCTGTACTGAGAAGGCATCCTTCATCTCTAACCTGTACTGAGAAGGCATCCTTCATCTCTAACCTGTACTGAGAAGGCATCCTTTATCTCTAACCTGTACTGAGAAGGCATCCTTCATCTCTAACCCGTACTGAGAAGGCATCCTTCATCTCTAATTGGTAACAAGAAGGCATCCTTCATCTCTAACTGGTACTGAGAAGGCATCCTTCATCTCTAAGCAGTAACGTGAAGGCATCCTTCATCTCAAATTGGTAACAAGAAGGCATCCTTCATCTCTAACTGGCATCCAAGAGGGCATCCTTCATCTCTAACTGGCATCCAAGAGGGCATCCTTCATCTCTAACTGGTAGCAAGAAGGAATCCTTTATCTCTAACCAGTACCAAGAATGCGTCCTTTATCTCTAACTAGTACTGAGAAGGCATCCTTCATCTCCAACTGGCATCCAAGAGGGCATCCTTCATCTCTAACTGGTACAGAGACGGCATCCTTCAACTCTGACCAGTACCGAAACGGAATCCTTCATCTCTAACTGGTAGCAAGAAGGAATCCTTTATCTCTAACCGGTACCAAGAATGCATCCTTTATCTCTAACTGGTACTGAGAAGGCATCCTTCATCTCCAACTGGCATCCAAGAGGGCATCCTTCATCTCTAACTGGTACAGAGAAGGCATCCTTCAACTCTAACTGGTACCAAAACGGAATCCTTCATCTCTAAATGGTAATGAGAAGGCATCCTTCTTATCTAACCAGTACTGAGAAGGCATCCTTCTCATACAAGGCTCACATACAAAATACTGTATTAAATAAATGAACCTTTATGTGATTACAAACAGGACCATATCTTTACCGCGTAATGGGATGCCGGTGATACCAACCTACAAAAGAAGTGAAATGCATATTTTAATGAGGGCTAAGTGACTTCCAATAACGAGAAATATCCCAGGAGAACAGCTTCTGAACTTCGGTGCTATAAAACAAACCGAAGGTCAGGGATACGCCCCAGACATTTGTATGTGCAGCCTGAATCTTTATAGACTATTCCATGCCTCCATCAACTTTCCTGGACCTTTGCAGCAGAGATATCACACTGCTTTATGCCTGAAGAGCCATGTTCTCCTCACTGTCCAGAGTACTGTGCATTACCCATTAAGAGACTATGATACAGTGAAGTGTGCAGAACCTGTTATTACATTCTTCTCTTTGCTCTCTGCTTAGAGAGCCTCGGGCAAGTGTTCCTGCTACAGGTAGAAAGGGCCTTTCAATGTCCGGCTTCATGTTTTTCATGGTACAAAACAATTACGCCCCTTAGATATACAACAGCCACACTGGTGCCTTTTAGCTACATTTTATTTTAGTTCTATTTTAATTTCTAATAAAATTCACTTGTGAGCGTTTTAGAAACATCTGGAGTGGAAGTGATGCATAAACTATGCAAGTGCACGGGCATCTGCCTTCAGGCATTATGGAGTTGTTTATTTTCACATAAAGGGCCACACGCTTTACATACAAAGCAGAAATATTTACATCATGAACGACATATGGTGTAAGCGATGGTGTGAAGTGTGTTTTTGGTGGGTCTCGTGTCTTTGGAGCATTCTGTAAATTAGAACGTGAATTACATGTTGTTCCAAACATTAAACAGATATTATGGACCAGGTTAACTTTTCCCCTAACCACAGAAAAATAAATAAGACTAACCTGTTAACAAGATAATGGGCAATCTTGCAAAAATCAGTTTATTTTTATATAGCGTGTTTCATTGCACAGTCACCTAAGGCACTTCACATGGCTGTGTTGTAATACATTCCTACATCATTTATACAGAATAATACAAAAAAGAAACTTATCTCAGAAGGTGGACCCTCTACTAAACAACCTGCATCACTCCAGCAAAGTTCAGTCTTTCCCAGTTAAGTAGAAAGACGCAGATCCATCCTGTTCTCCATAGCCATTCCAAACTGGCGCTTACAACTAATTCATTTTAAATGACAGTCACTCTGTGGGGACTGCAGCAGATGGATTTGGCCAGAATCCATCCGAATATGAAAAATTAGTGTATCTCAGCCCATCAGAGCACCTTCAGAGGCATCACAAGTGAATGACCACTGGGAATTCCTCTCATCCATATCGGAATTGATAAATATCCCGAGTATACTCGGAAATGCAAACACTTAAGTGACTCCCCCAGCACCCCCTGGCATTCGATTTATCTGAATCCCCACTGAATCAGTACCAGGAGAGATGGTGGTTCTAATTATGGGCCGGGTCATTTGGAGGCAGATCGATTCAGTCTTAGCTGAGATGGTCTCGCATGACCAGCCCCACAGCCCGTGTTAATGACCCATCAAAGCACAATCCATGTTGCCTAGAAAAAAATAACAAAAAAACAAACAAAAAAAAAACAGCCCACAAGAGCAGCTTCTGAGGTCTTCCAGAAGTCAGCAAGCAGTGTTTGGATGTCCCTGTGCTGTTTCTCAAATACACCATTATATTTACAGGGATCCACATGACCAAAATGTCCATGGCAGGACGGCATAAACCACTCCCTGTGCCCTAGTTCAAGATCGAGGCTCCTTCTACATGCCTTTGCTCATATACCCCATACCCATCTTTAGCCTCCTTTGCTCATATACCCCATACCCATCTTTGGCCACCATTTCTCATATACCCCATACCCATCTTTGGCCACCTTTGCTCATATACCCCATACCCATCTTAGCCACCTTTGCTCATATACCCCATACCCATCTTAGCCACCTTTGCTCATATACCCCATACCCATCTTTAGCCGCCTTTGCTCATATACCCCATACCCATCTTTGGCCACCTTTGCTCATATATCCTGTACCCGTCTTTGGCTACCCTTGCTCATTGGTCCCGTAGCCGTCTTTGGCTGGTTTTACTCATAGGCCCCATACCTGTCTTTGACCAGCTATACTCATATGGCCAGTACTCGTCTTTGACTGCCTTTGTACATATGCCACATACCTGTCTTTGGCCACTTTTGCTCGTAGGCCCTGTACCTGTCTTTGGCCACTTTTGCTCGTAGGCCCTGTATCTGTCTTTGGCCACTTTTGCTCGTAGGCCCTGTACCTGTCTTTGGCCACTTTTGCTCGTAGGAACGGTACCTGTCTTTGGCCACTTTTGCTCGTAGGTCCTGTACCTGTCTTTGGCCACTTTTGCTCGTAGGCCCTGTATCTGTCTTTGGCCACTTTTGCTCATAGGCCCTGTATCTGTCTTTGGCCACTTTTGCTCGTAGGCCCTGTATCTGTCTTTAGCCACTTTTGCTCTTAGGCCCTGTACCTGTCTTTGGCCACTTTTGCTCTTAGGCCCTGTATCTGTCTTTGGCCACTTTTGCTCGTAGGCCCTGTATCTGTCTTTGGCCACTTTTGCTCGTAGGCCCAGTACCCATCATTGGCTGTCTTTGCTCATACCACCTGTACCAATCTTTGGCTGCCTTTGCTCTCACATCCTGCACTCATCTTTGGCCACCTGTGGTTACACACACATTGGCATTAATTCCACGCTGCAGCCGTTGCCACCTACCCCTCGGGCAGGTGGGCCGTTCAGCACAATACCATGGTAATTACAACACGAAATCTGCGGCTGTTACTTGGAGGCAATCAGTACAACTCTGTGCTCATTAATGCATAATTGCTCTACATCTGCAATGTCTTGTGGGGTAGAAAAGAACAGAATTGGAGTCATTAAACACATCAGGAGTGAAAAGATTTGTTTTAGAATCTGCACTCACTCTCACCTTCTTAAGTACTGTTTATGTGATGCCCTACTGAATTATTCGAACATTTCCAGTTACACTAACAGTCAATTTTGTAGACTTTAAGGTTGATGTATGAAATTTAAAAATTTGTGTTTAGCTGAATGCAATGGGTAAAAGTCTGTTATGCAGTTTTTATTATTTTAACAGACTTATCCTTATTGTTGTTATAATAGTCATTAATAATAATTATAATAATAATAATAATTCAAGACAGAAGGTGTGGCATGGTGGCCAGGGGCGTCGTTGTGGGGGGAAAAAGGGGACTGAGTTACCAGGGCCCCATGTGGGGGGAGGGCCCCTAAGGAATCTGGAATTTTATTTT
>JAODLC010000085.1:22262831-22276865 GCA_026781145.1 Hippopotamyrus pictus | reverse complement strand
GGGCACAATCGGGTAAAAACACGGGGTAACGAGGTGGGCGTGGCACACATGGGGATCGTACGGAGCAGGGCGTGACACATATGTATTTAAAATGCAGGTGATATCAGTATTAATATAAATAAATATAAATATGAGCAGCAAAGGTGGATGGAAATGTAAATACAGATAAAAACAGCAGGTTGGTGACAGTTGGGAAGGGTTTAAATGGGTTGTGTATACTAAGCGTGCAGTGGTGGCATGTCCTGATTAAGGAGTCTTACAGCGTGAGGATAGAAGCTCCTCCTGAGTCTCTCTGTTCTTGCCGTAATACTCCTAAAGCGCCTGCCTGATTTCAGCAGCTCAAACAGACAGTTACTGGGATGAGACGAGTCTCTGATGATCCTGGTTGCTCTGCTCCGGCATTTCCTGGAATAAATGTCCTGCAGAGACGGTAGAGAAGATCTGGTGCAGCATTCTCCTGCCCAAATCACTCTCTGTGTCCCTTATTGTCCTGTATACAGCTGTTTCCATACCAGCATGTAATGTTCTGGCTCAGGACATTTTCCACAGCGCAGGAGTAAAAAGTCCTAAAAATTGCTGAAGAAACTCAAAACTTCTTCAGCCGTCTTAGGTGGTAAAGACGCTGCCTGGCCTTCCTGGACTTGGCTTGGATGTGTTCTGTTCATGTCTGTGATATCAGATAATTCACAACTGCACTAATGGCAACATACCAAGACCACCAAAGGTAGGAAGAGCACCCATCCATCCATCCATCCATCCATTCTCCCGCTTAATCCAAGGTTGGGTCGCGGGGGCAGCAGTCTCAGCAGGGAAACCCAGACTTCCGTCTCCCCAGCCACTTCCTCCAGCTCCTCTAGGGGAATCCCGAGGCGTTCCCAGACCAGTCGAGAGACATAGTCCCTCCAACGTGTCCTGGGTTTTCCCCGGGGGCTCCTCCCAGTGGGACATGCCCAGAACACCTCACCAGGGAGGCGTCCAGGAGGTATCCTAAGAAGATGCCCGAGCCACCTCATCTGGCTCCTCTCAATGCGGAGGAGCAGCGGCTCTACTCTGAGTCCCTCCCGAATGACCGAGCTCCTCACCCTATCTCTAAGGGAGAGTCCAGCCACCCTGCAGAGGAAACTCATTTCGGCCACTTGCACTCGCGATCTCGTTCTTTCGGTCACAACCCACAGCTTGTGAGCATAGGTGAGGGTAGGAACATAGATCGACTGGTAAATCGAGAGCTTTGCCTTTTAGCTCAGCTCCTTCTTGACCATGACAGACCGATGCAGTACCCGCATCACTGCGGACGCCGCACCAATCCACCTGTCGATCTCCCACTCTGTCATCCCCTCACTCGTGAACAAGACCCCAAGATACTTAAACTCCTTCCCTTGGGGGAGGACCCCATCCCCGACCCGGAGAGAGCATTCTACCCTTTTCCGGCTGAGGACTATGGTCTCGGATATGGAGGTGCTGATTCTCATCCCAGCCGCTTCACACTCGGCTGTCCAAGTGAGAGTCGAGGGTAACGGTCCAATGAGGCCAATAAAACCACATCATCTGCAAAAAGCAGAGACCTAATACTGAAGTCACCAAACCGGACACCCTGAATGCCCTGGCTGTGCCTAGAAATGCTGTCCATAAAAACTATGAACAGAAAGGGCAAAGACAAAGGGCAGCCCTGACGGAGTCCACCCCTCACTGGAAATGAGTCCGACTTATTGCCGCCCATGCGGACCAGGCTCTGGCACTGGTTATACAGGGACCGAACAGCCCTTAAAAGGAAGCCCGGCACCCCATACTCCCGGAGCACCCCCCACAGGACTCCCCGAGGGACAGAGTCAAATGCCTTTTTCAAGTCCACAAAACACATGTAGACTGCTTGGGCAAACTCCCATGAACCCTCCAAAACCCTGCAGAGAGTATAGAGCTGGTCCACTGTTCCACAGCCAGGGCGAAAACCACACTGCTCCTCCTGAATCCAAGGTTCAACAATCCAGCGGACCCTCCTCTCCAGGACCCCTGAATAGACCTTAGCAGGGAGGTTGAGGAGTGTGATTACCCTATAGTTGGAGCACACCCTCCGGTCCCCCTTCTTAGAGGGGTCTCATTTACCCAAGTCTGCCAATCCAGAGGCACTGCCCCCGATGTCCACGCGATGCTGCAGATGCGTGTCAACCAGAACAGCCCCACAGCATCCAGAGCCTTAAGGAACTCAGAGCGGATCTCATCCACCCCCGGGGCCGGGCCACTGAGGAGCTTTTTAACCACCTCAGTGACCTCCGCCCCAAAGATAGGGGAGTCCACACCCAAGTCCCCATACTCTGCTTCCACGTTGGAAGGCGTGTCAGTGGGATTGAGGAGGTCTTCGAAGTACTCCCTCCACTGACCCAAAATGTCCCGAGTTGAGGTCAGCAGCACCCCATCCCCACCATAAACAGTGTTGATGTTGCACCGCTTTCCCGCCCGGAGCCGCCGGATGGTGGACCAGAATCGCCTCAAAGCCGTCCGGAAGTTGTTTTCCATGGCCTCGCCAAACTCCTCCCAAGCCCGAGTTTTTGCCTCAGTGACCGCCGAAGCCGCATCTCGCTTGGCCTGCTGGTAGCTGTCAGCTGTCTCTGGAGTCCCACAGGTTAAAAAGGCCCAATAGGACTCCTTCTTCAGCTTGATGGCATCCCTCACAAACGTCCACCAGCGGGTTCAGGGATTGCCGCCGTGACAGGCATCGACCACCTTACGGCCACAGCTTCAGTCAGCCGCCTCCACAATGGAGGTGCGGAACATGGCCCGGGACATGGGTGAAGTTCTGCCATAGGTAGCAGTTGAAACTGCTCCTGAGAAGGGGATTCCGCCAGACATTCCCAGCAGACCCTCACTATACGTTTTGGCCTGCCAGGCCTGGCCAGCAGACCCAACCTACCACCCGGTAGTGATCAGTTGACAGCTCCGCCCCTCTCTTCACCAGAGTGTCCAAGACATGCGGCCGCAAGTCCAATGACACGACTACAAAGTCGATCACTGAACTGTGGCCTAGGGTGTCCTGGTGCCAATTGCACATATGGACACCCTTATGCCTGAACATGGTGCTCATTATGGACAATCTGTGACGAGCACAGAAGTCCAACAACAAAGCACCGCTCGGGTTCAGATGGGGGGGGGGCATTCCTCCCAATCACGCCACTCTAGGTCTCAATGTCATTGCCCACATGAGCACTGAAGTCCCCCAGCAGAACAAGAGAGTCCCCAGGAGGAGCGCTCTCCAACACCCCTTCCAAGGACTCCAGAAAGGGTGGGTATTCTGAACTGCCATTTGGCGCATAAGCGCAAACAACAGTCAGGACCCGTCCCCCCACCCGAAGGCACAGGGAAGCTACCCTCTCGTCCACTGCGGTCAACCCCAATGTACAGTCGCCCAGCCAGGGGGCAATAAGTATGCCCACCCCTGCTCGGCGCCTCTCCCCGCGGGCAACTCCAGAGTGGAAGAGGGTCCAACCCCTCTGAAGGAGACTGGTTCCAGAGCCCAAGCCGTGCATCGAAGTGAGCCCGACTATACTATACTTTCCATGTCCCTAGAGCTAGCTTCTGCAGCCGAGGATCGCACCGCCAAGGTCCCCGCCTTCGACCACTGCCCAGCTCACATTGCACCTGACCCCTATGGCCCTTCCTACAGGTGGTGAGCCCATTGGAGGGGGGACCCATGTGCCTTGTTCAGGCTGTGCCCGACCAGGCCCCATGGGTGCAGGTCTGGCCAACAGGCACTTGCCACTGAGCCCCACTCCCAGGCCTGGGTCCAGGGAGGGGCTCCAGTAACCCGCGTCTGGGCAAGGGAAACCGTGGTTCTAATATTTTTTTCTTCATTAGTGGTCTTGTGAGTCACACTTCATCTGGTTCCTCACCCAGGACCTGTTTGCCTTGGGTGACCCTACCAGGGGCATAAAGCCCCGGGCAACTTAGCTTCTAGGATCATTGAAACATGCAAACCCCTCCACCACGATAAGGCTCCAGGAGAGGAGGACTGGAGAAGAGCACCCGCTCTGTTTAAATCCCGCCGCAGAGAGTGGATGGCTTGTTGTACCAATTAGCCTGGACCTCTCATGCGACCACATCCACTGCCTACTTAAACAGGCTGATCGTAAGCCTGCTGCAAAAGCCCTGGAAGGTGAATTATGTTGATAATTTTTTGTGTTCATTATGAACGAACCCAATAGACTCGGAAAGTCTGTCAGATATTGGGTCGGGTCGGCTCTTTCTGCTTCTGATTTATAAAAGTAATTAAACAGGCAGTTCAAAATGGAGAAAATTATATTGTATTCTCAAGCAGAAGATGGGCATAATGTATAAATCATAAAGGATTCCCGTGCTCAGTTGGTTCAGCTGGACAGCTGGTAGATCTGTGCTGCTCATGCTAACCCTGCTGTCTCAAAGGCCTTTTCGCATTCTCCTTAGGTTACTGGTTATAATGGCTTAATTTTCATGTTCCACTTGTCACGAATGCCCGGCACAGAATGACTTTATGCAAATCATCCCCTGGCCCTCTCTGCACTGTCAGTCAGCTCAATGGGTTTTGCATGCTCGTCTTCCGTGGACACACAGATACACAAGTTGAATTTGCTTCAAAAGATAAAAATAGGCAGAAATGCTACGATGAAATTGCCCCCCTCCGCCCCCACCTGACACACACACTTGTGGAGTGCAGGAATAATAAATTCAAGGCAGAAAAACTCAAGCATTCCGTTCCAGGACTGACCTTTCAGCAACGACTGGTTTGTTACCCATAATCCCCTGGGTTTCTCCTCATTTTAAAAGCATGAGAGTTCATAATCCACCCTAAAATGAAAAGGAGACATATTTTTTTTTCCTTCCTATAGACGGACACGCAAACACAAAGCCCCGATTGTGTTGGTGCAATGCAGATCATTCCAGCATCACCTCTGCTGAGGTCTGCTTGTATCCATCCTGCTAGACTTCCCATTCCTGAAAGAATTGGAGGGGGGATTCTGTATTATCTCCTTTTCCAGGCACCAAAAGTGCTTGATTTAAAATTCCCAATACAAAGATCTAACATTTGTATTTCTACTAAAAATGTCTTGTGATATTTGAAGAGTAAATTTCCAAAACACACTCAGTCCACTTTTTGTTTTTGTTTATTTATTATTATTTTTTTTTAGATGAGACCCCCCATGAACTAAAATCAGGCTTCCTCATTATATGCTACAGTATTGGAAACGAAAACTCAGTTCACATGAAATCAAACTGAATCCTGTTAAATTTCCAAAACTCCACAGAAATGTTCTCACAAATGTATCCATGCGGTGAGTTCGGTAAATTTGCTCTACATTTGGAACATTTCTTGCACCTTTCATTCCTCCACAACTCCACCTACCAAACAAAAGTAATGCTTACACCTCAGTTGTTTCCAAAGCATCGAGTTGAAGTGTCAGTGGTAGAGGTCTCATTCTGCTACACTGACGTCAGCCACTCCGAAGGCCTGATGTTATTCTTGCACTTCATTAACAACCATCCAGAGTGGATTACACTGGGGATATATCGTTCTAGTTTTTGGTGACAACCTAGGCCTTTTCAAAAAGGAGTTACTGGGATGAAAAGGATAATGGGGACCATCCACTCAATAAATACATAAAAAACAGGAATGCTCATCAGCATCTGGACTTTGTTTGACCCAGTAGATATTACTACCTGAGGGTAGATCCTTCACAGTTAAACCCGAAGAGTTTCAAAGTCTCATCGTCTTTTCTTCCCCTTGCTTCGGGTTTTTTAAGTATCGCGTTCTGTATTCCCATGGATCCCTTTGGAGAAACATTTATTGCTGGAAGATCTGCTTATTGATTTAATGGGAAAATGACATGTTAATGATGGTAGCAAGCAGGGGGGAGGGGTTTAGAAGCTCTGAGTGTCTCAGCTGATGATGTTAGCAAGGAGGGGATGAAGGGTGGGGTGTGTGACAGATAGGTCCGGAACCCATCCCAAAAGCTATGGGTGCAAGGCAGGGAACAACCCAGGACCCATCGCAGGGCACACTCACACACCATTCACGCTCCAATTCGTCCCGGTATGTTTCTGGACTGCGGGGGGGGGGGGGGAATGGAGTACCCAGAAGAAATCCAACGACGATATGTAGAGAACATGCAAACTCCACATATAGAACCCTGGCAGAGACACAAACCCTGGTTTTGTTTTTTGGGATAAAGCATGACCTGTGGAACACTACCATCAGCCCAAGCAAAAGCCTCCCTTGCTGTAGGACCAGCGTTGAGGCCTTATTACCAACCACAGGTAGTGTCCAGTTTCCCTCTCAGCCGCAATTGTTCATTTTCATTCCGCTCAGAAGCCATATGAAGCCCCACGTCGTCACGTACAGTAGACGCTTCCATTCTCCCATCTGAAGCAAGTTCCATCCACAACCACCCTGATCTTGAACCCCTAAAATCTCATTTTCCCCGGTACACGAACACCCTTTGTGTACTAGTATAGATTCTACATGTCTCTAATCGGCATTTTAAATGGTTCAGTGTGAACCTTCTCAGAATTCACAAAATGCACCCCCTCCCCCGAAGGTGCACAGAATGCAAGAATGCAAAAGGGAATCATGCCAGTCCCTGTAGTAGGGCCATGGATCATTCTTTGTTATTCAGAATAAACGTCATATGTAGCGTGGGGCATGCTTGGATTGAATAAAATCATTTCATCATGCGTCTTTTATGAAAACATACTGCCAACTCTGCAATATTCCTGAAAGGATTTGTATTATACATGTACAAGCAAACACACAGAGACACCTAGAAATGAACACACACACACACACACACACACACACACACACGCACGCACGCACACACACACACACACACACACACACACACATACACACACATATCCTTGGGGTATCTGAAATCCAGATCTCAATGAAAAAAACACAGATACTCTCAAAATCCAATCTTTGGGTTGATATTACAGTATATTCAAGAAAGAAATGTGGAAAAAAATGAACAAAGATTTCATAAAGTGAGGAAACATTGTTCTCATTCTATGTAGGTTTTTACCAAAGTACATAGAACAACGAACAAATAGCGTGCTCCCCTCAGGCTGACGCTCTGCTGAAACGCGAAGGGCTTCCGGGCACAGCTAGGAGCAACCCTGTGTGCATTCCTCTGTGTGTTTGTCCCTCAGCCTCCACTCCCTGCCATTTTTGAGCCCTTTTTACTGTTTTATGGCAGTACTGTGAGTGTAAATTGCTCATTTAACTGTTTGAGTTACCTAAATACATGAAATGGGCTTCTTGAGCCTTAACCCGCTGAAGTCTAGAGGTAGGGGACACACTTTCACTAATTGGGGCATGGTCACACATTTCATTCAGTATCATAAACTTAATTCATGGCAAATAAATTATTTATTATATATTTGTTTGGCAACAAACTCATCTTAATTTTAGTGTATTTTGTAAATATGTCAGATTTATGTGAAGTTTGTAATTTGATATCAAATTATAGACATTGCAAAATGCAGTTTGGAACACTTGCATAAATATTATAAAAGTACATCGTAAGCAATGGTGGAAGTTTTGATCCCAGATATCTGATCACCAAAATCTTGGGTGAAGATGACTTAATGGTGTAGATGCAACATTCATTTGGATAAATAAATAAGAAAGAGCTAACTCATGTAACTATTTCTGGCTCCTTTCATTGAATATGTAGCAACTTTCATGTGTATGAATTAGCCATTGTCACCTGGCCACGTCCCTACCCCCCTTTTATGGCGCTGATGGGGATGTATCTGGATCGCGTTTCACCATTGCTTTGGTCATCAAATTACTATGCGAATGCGATTTCAATACGCGCTAATGCGGCTATTTAGAATGTGAATAGCGAACTTCGGGTGACAGCGGTACTACACACCCCCGATGCACGTAAAACAAAGTAAGGTGACAATTTAACCTAATTTTTAAAACTTTAATACTTCCGACAATGGACGTTTTGAAAAGAAGACAGATTATATCAAGATCGATTTAGTCAGTGTTTTTTTCATGTTTCTATAACAATATTTCAGCTAGTTATGAATTGAAATACACAAGAAAGATACGTGGCATCGCCAACGATGCCTTTGACTCGAAAGGGTTAAGACGACACTCATCCCTCAATCCTGAAGGATATGTCTAAAGGAGCATGCAGGAATACTCCTCTTCTTCCTGATTGGAGGCCGTGGCAGACTCATATTTCTCCCTCCTGATTGAAGTTTGCGGTGGGACCACCAATCTCCCTCCTGATTGAAGGCTGCAGTCAGCCCACCCCTCTCCCTCCTGATTGGAGTTTACGGTAGGACCACCCCTCTCCCTCCTGATTGAAGGCTGCAGTGAGCCTACCCCTCTCCCTCCTGATTAGAGGCTACAGTGAGCTCACCCCTTTCCCTCCTTATTGAGGCTGCAGTGAGCCCACCCCTCTCCCTCCTGATTGGAGGCTGCAGTGAGTCCACCCCTTCTCCCTCCTGACTGGAGTTTGCAGTAGGGCTACTCCTCTCCCTCCTGATTAGAGGCTACAGTGAGCCCACTCCTCTCCCCCCTGATTAGAGGCTACAGTGAGCCCACTCCTCTCCCTCCTGATTGAAGGCTGCATTGGGCCTACCCCTCTCCCTCCTGATTGGAGTTTGCGGTAGGACCACCCCTCTCCCTCCTGATTGGAGTTTGCAGTCAGCCCACCCCTCTCCCTCCTGATTGGAGGCTGCAGTGGGCCTACCCCTCTCCCTCCAGATTGGAGTCTGCGGTGGGGCCACTCCTCTCCCTCCAAAATGGAGGCTGTAGAGAGCCTAACCTTCTCCCTCCCAATTGAATTGTTCAAGCTATGGATCTTGAAAGACACTATTTGGATCCTGACTAACTTTTTGAACACATAGGGGCACATGTCAAGTTGAGTCTGTCATGTTTTACTCAGTTTCATTTATTATTTTGACAGGCCAGGGGGCTGGTGTAGTCAACACGCCCAGTAATATTGTCAGCACCCTCTTTCAGGGGTTTTGCTGTCTACACAAATCCCATATGAGTTAAACGCAGCTCCTGCCTTCAGAAACTGAAAGTAACTTGGGCTGGAATCGAGTCGAGCTTAATGTTCCGCTTCAGATCTAAAGAGAGAGGAGGTGGGAGAGTGAGGGCAAGACAAAAATCACAGCTGATATCTTCAATTCTTCAGAGGAGCAGGGCATTAACATATTTTACATCAGTGCCTCGTAAATGTGGGAGTTTGCATACTTCAGAGCGCGAGTGTTGCTCTTCTGCCTGTTCCCCCAGCACCAGCCAAATGGAGTGGGTGGATTTATGATTATCCGACGGAGGATGCAGCCCGTCTGCTGTATGCGATATGGATTTATGAAGTTTATGAGAGTTTCAGTGGGGAAACTCGATGGACTCATCTGTGTCTGTGTTTATAAACACTGAGACCTGCAGGCCTCTTCTGCTTGTCTGATTTTCCTCCCCTCACGCATTGTACTCTGTAGTTACACCCAGAGAATTAGCTGGCGCATGATTCTGTACTTAGTTTGTTACAGTACTATACATTAGTGTGCTTTTAAATAAATGGCCCGTCTAATTGTAGATGTCTGGTATCATTCATTTCTTTTCCAGCTAATTGAGAAAGTGAGTAGAAAATGAGTACAAGCACAAAGCTTTTTCAGGCTTACACATTTGCATATGGATTATTGGAATTTGCAGTTTCCTTTGGTTTGTGGCAACTAGCTCGAGTCTCATGTTTCTGGGAGTGGAGTTATATAAATGCATTTCTTTACCCACAGCACTGACCAGCAGTTGGGAGGGTCCCGGGTTTGTAATGTGTAATTTACCAGAGGAAGGCTTTTTGGGCGGTGAGAGATCGTAAGTGGTGAAAACCTCAGATCTTTTAAACATCAAAGACTGCTTAGAACAAACGCAGCATGCGTGACACAGAGGTACCTGTGCATCTGTGTTTGGAGTCAAGCGGAGAATCTGTGTGGGACTCTGGATGGGGGAGGTTATCTGATGCTAACAAAACAAGCCATGCAAGTGAACCCCTGCAGGCTCAGATCCGCATTGACTTCACCCTGCATCAGCTGCACCTCTTAGCGGACTTCTGAGGTCTGACACCAGATTGCATGTAGGGATATCTTGGTGGCATCTGCTTTTTCTGCACCCTCCACAGCTCTTTTGCTTTGGTTTTGATCGTTATCCTTTTTGAAAGTCTTTATTCTAATATCCTGATGAATATTGCAGAGTTCCTGTCCGGCATTTCCCTACCCTGTCAGCCCGTGGGTAAACAGGCTGTTAAATTTGTTCTGCTTTGCTCATAGAGTGTGCCATCCTGAAAGTGCCATCTTATTGTGTCCCTGCCATTTTTTTTCCTCTTGCGGAGATGTCAGAACTGACCCCATTCAGCCAGTTAGAGGCACCGGTGACTAATGGAGGAAGAATTTGAGTCTCAAAGGAGCGCAGCTCATCAGAACACTCGGGTCAGCATGGCACTGGGGCGAGGATGCAGGAGATGGCCCTCGTCGCGTTTCGGGGATAAAAAGGCATATCAGCCTGTAAAAGAAGGCGTGTAATGGGGATATTCTTTGGTGGCCTTAAGGAGAAGAAGAGATAAAGGGGAAAGACCTTAAATGGTCCCTTAATTACCATCCTGACAGACCTGGGTTCTGATCTTGTAGGGACACTGCGTCGACAACCCCTGAGTCTTG
This sequence comes from Hippopotamyrus pictus, assembly GCA_026781145.1. Classification (NCBI taxonomy): domain Eukaryota; kingdom Metazoa; phylum Chordata; class Actinopteri; order Osteoglossiformes; family Mormyridae; genus Hippopotamyrus; species Hippopotamyrus pictus. Next base: position 22,266,164 of record JAODLC010000085.1, on the reverse strand, counting down.
CTCACTTTGCCTTTTGCCCTGGTGTGTTACTTCCCAGGATGCACTGCAAACATCTGAGTGGAACAAATTAGAATACATTACTCCACAACATCAGTGATCCCAGAATGCACTGCAGCATATTCAACTGGCGTGATTCAGAGTATGTTTTTCCACAACGTCAGTGATTCTAAAATGCACTGTAACACATTCCACCGCCATGCATCAGAGTCCTTTTTGCCACAGAATCAGTGATCCCAGCCTGCATTACATATGTCCGATTGGAGCACTTCAGAGTATTTTATGGCACATCAGTGATCCCAAAATGCACTGCAACATGTATGACTGTAATGATTCGGAATATTTTATGGCACAACATCATTGATCCTTGTGCAACTGATTCATCTGGAGTGATGCAGTGTACAGTACATTATAGTGCAGCATCAGTGATCCCAGAATGCACTGCAATGTGAACGACTGAAATGATTCAGACTATTTTGTGGAACAACACCAGTGATCTAACAATGCACCGCACATGTCTGACTGGAGCGATTCATAATACATTATAGCACAGCACCAGTGATGCAATCAGGGCCCAAACAGCATAAAACACCACTTTATATAAATAAAACCTCTGATGTTCTGGGCATTGGATTTGCAGGCCTGATTGATCCAGTCATTACAACGCTGTGTCACTGCTTCTAGCTTACACACCTCCCAACACCCTCCCTGCCCCCCTCTCCCAGCCATGACCATGGAAACCACCAGCCACTGACCAAGCACCGGGAAAAGAGTGACAAGACTTGGGGGGAAAAAAGGAATGTACATTAAAAAATAGAATAGAAAACACTCCATCACCTTCATGGCAGTGCATATTTGTGGGAAAACACACAAACACAACGCAAGGCCCATTGTTTGTTTAGCTCTATTTAGCCTGCGTAGGCGGCACTGGCATCAGGAAATACCAAGTCAGAGAAACGTCGGGCTGGGCAAACGGCACGGGGGGACAATGCCAGGGGGATCTGCTTAACTGGGCTTGGCCCAGTCACCCTGTTTCTCACAACCAACAAGTGCTAGCTTCCTCCCCCCCAGATTCGAGGAGAGCAAAACTGAATTGCTGTACACAACAACTCAAGGTAACTTTTCAATAGGATGTGAAAATGACGGAGTAAATACAGTGAGTAGTGCATCATAATTTCAATAATAATTCAGCGTGGGAGGAAGTCATTTTATGCTCTACTTTTTTGCAATTGAGAAGCTTTCTGTTATGACATTACCTGAAGTGGCTACACAGAGTTTATTAATTTCACTTCCATCAAAAGCAGTCTCGACAAACAGAAAAGGGGATAAAGGACTCTCTCAAAAATTCCTCCTAAAAGATCCAGTGGTACAACGTCAATGGTTTAACAGAGAGGGACCGAAACTGGGGTAGGGGATGGATCCAGACGGGGGAGATGAGGAAAATACGTCAGGGGTAGACTGCGGCGAGCCAAAGGGAAAGTGTCAGGATCAATAGACCAGGCAGATAGATCCGGATCGTCAGTCCTAATCGTGATGCAACGGTGATGCAACGGTCATGTTGGGGGTCACTAAAGGTGGAGGTCTGGAAAAACACAACAGCAAAACTGAGAGACCAGGAAGAAAAAATAAGAGAATTGAGAGAAAAGGGTGTAAGAAAAATACAAGATGAAACAGCAAACTAGCAGGCAAGGACGCAAAGACAGCAGGCTAGGACAGAGGGAAGAAATAGCTAAGGAGTTGTAGTGTGCTACAGCTAAGGAGGCTGAGCTACGATTGGCTACTCCTACCTCCCTTTTATAGCCACAGACCCCGGAAACAATGAGGCTGGGCGTGGCTTGTTGCTCGACTCTGCCCATTATGGGGCTTTCAATAAAGCTACCCTTTTTGCTAAACATTCACTCTGCTTTTCCCATTTATGCCCTGATACTCAGACCCCTGACACTCAGACCTCTAGTACTCAGACTCTTGTTACCCAGACCCATGATACTCACTCCTCTGTTACTCAGACCTCTAATACTCAGACTCCTGTTACGCAGACCCATGATACTCAGTCCTCTGATACTCAGACCTCTAATACTCAGACTCCTATTACGCAGACCCATGATACTCAGTCCTCTGTTACTCAGACCCGTGATTCTGTGTCTTCTGACACGCTGTCCTCTGATCTGTGATACTCCCCTGCTCTCCGTGTGAGTCCCGGTGCTTCACAGTTTCTGGTTCAGACTGATGTGGATTAGAGTAGCCGGATTAGAAGCAGCAGCGGGGAATGAAGAGGCTTCCAAGGCAGCTTGGCCCATTTTCAGCTGAAAAGGGAACTGATACAGTAACTACCTAGCAGTGGGTTAAACCAGACGCTGACAGAGAGCATGGGATAATCCCAGACACTGTGGGATTAGAGCTTTTAAATCGGTTATGTCCCCACAGAGGCGGGTGTGTGTCTGGGTGTGGGTACAGGCTATTGTGTCTCTAAGGACAAATGCTGAACAGATGTGTCCACAAAACTGGCAGCTCTTGAAAAACAAACTCAGGGTCATTTCCAGGAAACAAGTTCCTTCATCTTCTCTGTTTAATAAAGTGCCAAAACTTTCTGTTATTGATTTCCATTTGTTTATGAGTTGATGTGGCGCATGTTAGTGAAAAGCTGTGATGTTTGGGAACAGGGTGGGATGCATGTGAAGTACTCCAATGGAAACACGGCAGAGTGACATAGTGATGATGTCGTGTTGCCAGGTGACCTAAGAACAGCTTCCACAGGTGGGACAACATGTGTCTGTCTAAAGCTACCTTTAAAAATGCCTGGGGGAGTTTGCTATTTGTGCCCTAGCACTCTGCATTCTAAATTCCCAGGTGGTGACAGCGCCATCCAGTGGGCAGGAGATGTGAGTGCAGGTGGAAAGGGTCAACGAGAGCAGAGGGATTAAGCAACCAGAGCAAGATGATGCATCTAGGATGAGCAAATGCTCCTATACCTTCAAGGAAAATACTTTCCAAGGATGAAGTATCACGTGATTAACATCACAAATACACAGGCTTCACAAAGGGTTTAGTGGATTAATCTGGCTTCCACACTGGATGGTTATCCTATAAACCCCCAGATGATCTGCTGTCAGGCACGTAGCGTTGTCTGGGAGAAAGATTTCTCTGGCCGGTCAGTCGCTGTCAGTAATCATTACAACATAAGGGGCACCAGCCACGGCACTGTGAGATGGTCACAATTTGGTGTAGAGTTGGTATTGATCCAAGATCATCTCGCTGATTGAGCTGCGGACCCCAGTGATACCTAAAATCCCCTGTCCGCGAGAGGGGCACGCCTGGGGGGGGGGGGGGGGGGGCGGG
>JAODLC010000085.1:22239744-22254271 GCA_026781145.1 Hippopotamyrus pictus | reverse complement strand
TCATCCACTTTCCTTTTCGGTTTGGAATAAGACATTTTCGTTCACAGCCAAACAAAAATAAACTGCTAAAGCCCCGAAACTAGCTCTCTTCTTAGCATGTCTGCTGGTACACGTAAGTTTTTTACGCTATCACCGTATTCATTTTTTTTAACCGTGTTTTTGTTTGTGTTGTTTTTGTATATTGAATGAATAGTTTAAATTGCTATAAAATATCTACAAAAATGATAATTAATATTTAATATTGTTATTAATATTTTGCGGGCCGGATTGCGTTATATTTTTAATGTCAGTTGCGGGCCGGAGGGAGGGGGGGGGAGGGCCGTAAATGGCCCGCGGGCCGGCAGTTTGAGACCCCTGATCTAAAGTAATTCTTATGGTAATACACATTTAAAAAGTGAGTAATGTTTTAATTCTTTGTTGCACATTCTGTATTGGATAAAGAGTGTTTGACAGAATTGTCACTTAGCTGTAGCTTAATATTGAACTTTAAGTACTAAAGTATTGTTCATACCTGTAAATGTCACAATAAATAAATCTGAATTTATATGTATTTTTACAACCCATACAACAGCTCTGACAATTACCGTATAAAACCTCATAGCTAGGCAAAAATTATGTACACAGTTGTAATGGTGTAAAATGTTTAGCATGATTTTCTAAGAAAAATAAATGCACGTGTTTCACAATGTTAACGCATCAATGACCGGACAATCAACAACCACAATGTGTAACGGAAATCCATACATAAGTGGTCTCCAATCCTTTTTTCCTTTTCTACAATGAGAGCTACTTTTACTTTACAAAGAAAATGATCTGGGGAGCTACTGATTTACAGGATAGTTTAATAAATCCTCTGTAGAATCTTCTGTAGACCAGGGTTGGTCCCCTCTGAATATACAATATGTTTTGCCGTTTGGGCGAGGGGTAGTTAACGGATTTGGGATCGACTGGTTGAATAAAAGTTGCAAGCAGTAATTTTGTAACTGCTTTAAATGAGCACTGCATAGGTTAGCCTCCTGCCTTTATGGGTCTTGAAATGTTGAGTGAAATTTTAAGTTGTCAGTGTGTCAGATTTTATTTTTCCCCACATGTTTTGCATTCCTTTTTTTTTCTTCTGTCTGCATAAAAAATTGAGTAACTGAAATTTATAGTTTTTGGTGTCAGTCCCTCTATGGTTACTTGCTAGCACACTGAATTGTGTTCACCAAAAAATCTTGTGGGCTTGTTGTGGCTTTCTTTCGTTTATGAGCACGCGTGGCGCAGCATTTTTGAGGTTCCGATAAGAAGAGATGGAAGCACAGCCAATAAGAAAAGTCGGAAGCACAGCCAATGGGGGAGCCAGTGATGCCAGGGGAAAAAAATCAAGGTGGAAAGTAATATTAATTTCAATGATAGAATGTGCAACTTTACAAGTCATTTATAGTCAATTCTCAAGTCAACAGTATCAAAGTCTAAGCCAAGTTCAGTCTTTTTAATAATTTGGAAAGCTCGTCTCAAACTATAAAACTGAGACGCAAGTTCAACTTGAGTCATGTGACTGGAGTCGCCCTCGTCCGGTTCTAAGTATGGCTGTTCATTGTTTTCACCAAAAAACAGTAATCTTGGTAGGAAGGGCACACGCACTGGCATGGAATTCTGTTTTATTTTCATTCCGACAGCTGACAAATGTCAACCGGCACCGTCGCAAGTGAATAGGCTTTATAGATCATTGGTGTTGTAATCATGTGGTTCATTTATAATCTGGCACACTGGAGGTCCCATATTTCCCTGGAGAACACAGGGCAGATGTAACTCTGTGTTGGTTTATAGAATCAGAATCAGAATAGAATTTATTGGCAAGTATGTTCAGACATACAAGGAATTTGCTTTGGTGGTTGGTGCCAGACATTGGAAGATAAAGGTTGGTTTATATACAGGTACTAAAATAAATAGACAGAAGAATGTGAAGTATGATATAGCAGTGGAACTGAGAGAAATATATACATATTTAAGAGAGTGCATGTTTGCAGTAGGAGGGGAAATAGTATTTGAGCGAGTGTTCCTGACCTTATTGATGAGATATGGCTGCGGTGGGGAATAAACTGTCCCTATGTCATGATGTTTTGGTCCCAATGAACCGCAACCTTTTGCCAGAGGGGAGAGTCTGAAAGAGTTTGTGACCAGGGTGAGAGGAATCAGCCGTAATCCTTCCTGCTCTATTCAAAGACCTGGAGTCGTACAGGTCCTGTAAGGATGGAAGGTTGCAGCCGATCGTCTTCCCGGCAGAGTGAATGATGCGCTGTAGTCTGCTCTTGTCCTTGGCAGTGGCAGCAGGGTACCAGACGGTGATGGAAGTGGTGACTAGTTGGCCCAAATTGTAATTATGATTGTGACGCACCTTTTACAGCTAATTGGAACAGCTTGGACTATTTCTGACTGAAATGACAAGATCATAGACAATCACACAGACTTTTGTAGACAATTCACAAAATATTTTTGTGCATGTGTGTCTTATACATATATGCACGATGGGTTGGTGCCCTGTCCTGGGTTATTCCCTGCCTTACGCTCATAGTTACTGGGTTAGGCTTCAGACACCTGTGACCCTGAACAGAACAAGGGGGTACAGAAAGTGGATGGATGGATGGATGGATGATCCATTGCTTCACGTAAACATGTGCTTGATTTGATTTTTTTCCCTCAAACTAAGATACAGTACCGGGCAAAAGTCTCAACACACCTACTGAAAATCATTTGCTTTCCAAAAAGATAAAAACCCTAAGCACACCTCAAGGTTATGTAGTAGGTATTATCTTATGAACAAGGAAAGAGATGGAGTGCTGTGACAGATGACCTGGCTCCCACAATCCCCCAAGCTAAACCTTACAGAGCTGGTTTGGGATGACTTGGATCAAAGAGTAAGAGCAAGGTAGCCAAATTATGCCCGGAATTTGTAGAAACTCCTTCAGGACTGTTGGAGAAGCATTCCAGGTAGCTACATCTGCAACGCAGTCATTGACATAGAACGGCTATTTAGAAGCGTCTAAAATCTGAGAACATTCTGAGATGTTGAAGGCTTTTCTTAGTCATTGCACTATTAGATATGCAACTCTTTTATTAGAAAAGGGAATAAAATAGCTAAAATACAGACAGCATTAAAAGCAGCTGTGTCCAGACTTCTGACTGGTACTGTGTATGTTTCTGACACTTGCATGATCCAGGTAGAGATAACCTGATGGACCCATAATTAGTAATCTGTCAACTGTCTGTAAGCTAATCAAATCTAAGCATCACATACGCTATATGGACAGTACTGGGAGATACCTCTCAATCACTGAATTCAGGGGTTTAATTTAGACCCATTCCCACAGGTGGATAAAAACCAAGCATCTAGCCATGCAGTCAGGTTTACACTCATTTGTGAAGGTGTCATTCTGAGGAACTCAGTGGATTCATGCATGGTACTGTCATAGGATGCCACCTTTGCAATAAGTAAATTTATTCACTGCTAGATATTCCGGGGTCAACTGTAAGTGGTATTATTGCAAAGTGGAAGCGTTTAGGAACAGAAACCCAACCAAGACGTGACAGACAACGTAGGAGAGCGGGGTCGCTGAGTGCTGAGGGGCATAGTGCATAAAAGTCACCAACGCTCTGTTGACTCAATAGCTGCAGAGTTCCAAACTTCCTCTGGCATTAATCTCAGCACACAAACTGTGTGCTGGGAGCTTCATGGAATGGGCTTCCGTGGCTGAGTAGCTGCATTCAAGCCTCACATCACCAAGCACAATGCCAAGTGACCGACGGAGTGGTGTAAGGCACGCTGCCTCTGGACCCTGGAGCAGTGGAAACATGTTCAGTGGAATGACAAATCATACTTCTCTGTCTGGCAGTCTGATGGATGAATCTGGGTTTGGTGGATGCCAGGAGAACGTTACCTGCCTGAATGCATTCCGCCAACTGTAAATTTCAGTGGAGGGGTGATTATGGTTATTGACCTGGGTTGGGCCAGGCCCTTTAGGTCCAGTGAAGAGAACTCTTAATGCTTCAAGATACCAAGACATTTTGGACAATTCTATGCTTCTAACTTTGTGGGAACAGTTTGGGGAAGGCCCTTTTCTGTTCCACCATGACTGTACCCCAGCGCACAAAGCAAGGTCCATAAAGACATGGCTGGGTGAGTTGAGTGTGGAAGCACTTGACTGGCCTGCACAGAGCCTTGACCTCAACCCCATCAAACACCTTTGGGATGAACTATAACAGAGATTGTGAGCCAGGCCTATATGTTCATCATCAGTGGTTGACCTCACAAATGCTCTTCTGGATGAATGGGCAAAAATTTCCACAGACATGTTCCAAACTCTTGTAGAAAGCCTTCCTAGAAGAGCGGCAGCTGTTATAGCTGCAAAGGGGGAACCAACTGCATATTGATGAGCATGTGTTTAGAATGGGATGTCATAAAAGTTTCTGTAGGTGTAATGGTCAGGTGTCCCAGTACATTGGTCCATATAGCGCAGCTTATGCTACAAAGATGGAGAGAGAGGATGTCCCTGCTCATGGGTGTCAGATAATCAGTGACAGGGACAATGACACCAACCCTTTGAATAATTAATGCAGTGCGATGGCTCCATTAGCCACGGATCGATTTTCTGGGATCTGCCCAATGAACACAATCCGTCAATAACCCAGGAGTCATCCGAAGGAAACGATGGCGTGTTTAAAGCGTCCCCGATAATAATAAAAATCCCTACATCACCACTGCGCATCTCCAGTGCATGTGCGCCGCCAGGAAAACGAGACTGTGTAGCACTCAGTGCTGAATGTCGAGGATCAGAATAGAGACACGCTATAGACGCAAGGAACGAACAGGTATTCATCTGAAGACGAGTGGGTCCAGTGCTTAATTAATCCCTTTGTTGAGTGTTCTGAAAATATCTTAATTGAAGTGAAAAAAACGTTTCTGAGAAGAAGCACTTCAAGTTGAAGTATGTCTGTAGCTTACAAGAGAAGAAAAAAATTTACGCATCCATCAGCTGCTTCCCCTTTGTACGCCTGTGTTCAGCTACCACAAGCAATCAAGCTTTGGAACGCCGTCTCAGCTGCACAGGACGTGTCTGCTCGTACTTCCTCTGCTTATCAGGTATCACGGGGGCCTCTGCTTTCTAGAACGTTCTCGTCTTCGGCATAGTTACTGAAGATGTAGGATAAATAGCTTTGGGGAACTGCGCTGTGCACGGCAGCCTGCCGACACGGACAGCATGTTCAGTGCGTGTTGAGTGTGTTGAGGGTGAGCAGATTTTCAGTGTCTCACGTGAAAATGAAATGCCGCTCATCTGTTTTAGGTAAAAATGTGATCAACTGTTAAAGTGGTGCAAATCAGTTTGGGGAGGGGGGGTGGTTTCAAGGTCTTGCTGAAAGCACCCACCACCCCTATTCAACATATGAGGGAACAATCTGACCCCCTTCCTTCTCCTTGGCAGCCTGAGAGAATGAGCCAGAACTCCTCGCCCCCCCCAATCCATGCGGGATCATTCTAGCTGCGAGGGGCCACCGCACGGACCGCTGCTTCATTAGCATAGCTGCTAAAACCCCCACACTGCTTCATTACACTGTCACGAGAAATATACTTCCGTGAGTGTGTTTTTATTATATTCCTGTTCCTTAGTCGCCGTGTTATTATCACGGCGTAAGAGCCTGGCGCTCGCCGGATCGTCAGGTTAATGATTGCCCCAGTTTCCATGTTCATTTAAAAAGCCGGAAAGATGAGAGGGACTGGAGATATTAACGGAATTATTACGAATGCCAATGGCGCTGAGGGTGAGCGATCGACAGGCTTTTGAGGCTAGAGGGATACTTAATATTGTCATACCGTCCGGTCTCTTACAGTGCAGAAACATTCCCCCCCCCCCACCTCCTCCAGTGATAAGTATGAGCCTGAAAATTTCCTGGATAAATCATTCCTCATATCTTCCCTTAACCGCTTTTCTGCGCTGGAGTCTATCATAGTTCACACACGCATGCATGCGCACACATGAATCCACCTCAAGCATGTCTGTGGACCATGCAAAACCAGAGAAAACACACTGATACACGGGAAGAACACGCAAGACTCCCCACGACCCTGAGTAGGACAAGCAGATTCGGGAAAATGGATGGATGGATGGACGGGTGGATGGATGGATGGATGGATGGATTTACCCTCCATGGCATTCAGGACATCTTATAGCAAAAAAAAACATTAATCAAAAATATACTAGCAATAAGTACTAAAGAACACATTAATAAACAGAAAGATAAAGTGTACATTTACTTAGTCGTATGTCGCTTTTTTGTGTTAATGCCTACGCAAACTCTACGTGCTTCGGCTACTTTTTGCCTGAGTGCAGTTTTTCCGCGATTTGGTTTTACGCGAATTGAGTGATGCCTGTATATAAATATCAATCACTAACAGAACTCCTTGCACATCATATGGGTGTCCATGTGTAACATAACTCCCTGAGTCTGAGCTGCAGTTTTTTGCCTCACAGCTAATCTCTGAAGGACCACGTTGCCTGCTGTTTCCCCGGTTTGATCGCCTTACGTGACGAGACACCATGAGATGCTGTGAACAGTCGGAAGGTGTGTTGGTAAGCTGATGGTGATACCTCGCGCTCTTCGTGCTGGTGAAACGTGGTAAAGGTGCCGTTGGATCAGTGTGCCAGGAACACGTCCGGGAACAAAGGACAGGCTTTCAGGATGTCTTGCTTTCCGTAACCTGGAGCTGCATGTTTGTAAAGTCCTACAAAACAAAGCTGAATACACTATATGGCCAATGTATGTGGACACCCCAAGCCCACTGCTGAGACAAAAGTACTGTATAGTTAAGCACACTCACGTAAACTGCTGCAACAAATATTAGCAGCAACATGGGTGGCTGGACCATCACAGAGTGCCATCTTTCCAGCAAGGCAGTTTGGCACATTTCTTTCCTAGTCAGATACTAATTGTGAAGTGGAAACATCTGGGAACAAGTAGATGACACAAGCTCACAGAGCAGGACCAGATCATCCAATCATCACCGTAACCACTTAACCCCAACCAACGCAGTGATCCACTAATCTTTTCCGATAAAATGAAACGTCTGTACTGTATATTGCTGAGGTGTGACCTAGCACATGGAGAAGGTGGTAAAACGAGAGAGAAGCCGACGTGAAAATCACCATCACTGAGACCAATCGAGCCTGAACAGGAGCCTGACGTGTAGATGATGTAGCAGGAAATGTGATGAGTACTCTTACCTGCTGGGTAAACTGATCACTCAGACACTTTGACGGATGTGTTTTGCACAGCTGCAGGAGAAGCTCCTGGGATGTCTTGTAGGAAAACCAGCAGTGTCTTACCTCAGTCTTCATAGCCTACAGGACCTCAGTGACTACTGGCGTAATGGACTGTAGTTAATCCATGATCTGTACAGATCTCCTCCTCAAAGTTAGGCAGACATGTGAACTGCGGATTATTGCAAAATTTTACCATAATAGTGTGAAATGCATTTCTATTGCAGCTGTTAAACTAATAGTTCCCTAAATCCCGATGCTACGGAAGCCCACTCCGGGGAGAATTCCACCTTATGTGTAGCACCTGGGGGGAACTGTAGGATTTTGGTGGGAAAGCAATAAAAAAAATGCATGGATTCATAGCATTAGCATTCCGCTTCCCTGTTTCTCTGGACAAGAGCTCTGTGTGTGTCTAATTGCAACTTTTGTTTCTCTGAGATAACAACTTCTGGTTTTATGATCTCAAGAAAATAGTTATTGAGAAAACAACTTCGGCTATGCTGCGATTACGAGAAAAATGAGTTGTGATCTCGACATCACATGACAGACAAATATGATGATGGATGCCCTCTATGGACTTCTGTATGATGCAGAGATGCAGTGAAGGGATACAGAGGAAGTTGGTGTGTGTCCGCATGAGTGGCCCCTAGTATAAAGTGTCCTCTAAGTTCTTTAAGAAATAAATAGAAAGCAAAGTTATATTGATCTCCATTTTTGTTTTTTTGATGATCCGAAAAATGATCCCATCCATGATGTGATCCGACCGGTGAATTTTCTGATCCATTGCACCCCTACCAATAACCTTAACCACCCCATGAACTGTAAAGCCAATAGTTATGGGTCTGCATGGAAATTCTAAGTGCGAGTGGGGTCCTGGCAGCTCACCTCATTTCTGTGGAAATTATCAGAAGGAGTGAGGTCCCGGAAGCTTGCCTCACTTCTGCAGCTAGTATCCAAGCATGGCACTCGCATAAAGAATCAATTAAGAAAATAAATATTGTAGTTTGTGCTCCAGTTTCAGTGCCAGAATTCTAAAGAAACCGTGTCTTAATATGAGTCCTTTAAACGGTAATTTAATGGAATCTATGGACTTTCTTCTGAATTGTTTGTGTCCATAGCTACTGGGGGGGTAAATAAGACCACCCTCTTTTCTACTGCAGTGTAGCAGGCATGAGGTTGGTGGCTGGGCCAGAGAGATAACAGGAAAGCTGACCCAGCGACCGCTGGCGGCATGAGGGGCGAGGGAGCCTGTCAGGTGGAAAGCTCGCTCTGGAACGGAACCTCGTCATGGCCCAGTGAACAAGACGGGTCCGCTCCATTCGGATGGAGCTGAGAGAACCTGGAAGTCATCGCAGTGAAAGGGGCCTGTCTCGCCCTTACGTGTCGCCCTAGGTTTCCATGGGAACATGCATGCGTCGCGGTGGTGTACCCGCGAAGGAAGATCAAGAGTGAAAAAGTGAGCGCCGTTCGCCCCGTTTCATGATGGACAGATGGTGTTGGGTCCCACCTCCGAACCGCAGATTCAGCCATCGCCTTTCGCTGTTGAAAACAGGGAGGCATACAAATCCGAAAACGATGACAGCAACGGGAAATGTCACACAGATAAGCCATCATGTCCTGTGTGTGAGGCCACCGTTAACAGGCATAAAACAGGCTATGATTCTCTATCGGCCGTGTTGGGGATTCCCAACAGCACGATGTCTAAAGGCTGCAGGTTTGCTTTAACTGATATTTTAGGGACGGGGGATGGTGTGGATTCGTTTCTCTGGCTGCTGGAGATGCACACCTCAGCTAGATCTCTGATCATAGTCCACAAAGCTACACCTTTATTGATTTCGCCTAACACATTCAGCATCTCATGACCCTAACAGTATCCCTCGCCTTAGCTCTAACCCTAATTCCAAACCTGACAGCAACCTTAACCATAATCCTCAGGTTAAATGGCAATTCATACTTCCATTCTCCACGTATGGCTTCAGTCACGCAGGGGGATGTGAATTTTGGCATGCCAGGTTTGTCTCGAACGCCTGCAGATGGGGCACGGGTACCCCAGATTTTCTTGTCCGCCGGAGATCATACGTGTCCTAATTGCCTGGGTCTTTCCAGTAGGTGGCAGCAGCACTGATTTTCACAGAGCAGCTGGTCAACCAAGAAATGCTATCCTGTCATTTTTAAATCGTGGCAATAAAGTTTGCAGAGCCGCAGGGCACTCCCAACTCCTTTTGTCATAAGGATTTCAAAGTACCGCAGTATGCCATATTACCTTAATACCGCCCAAGTCAAAAGCACTTTAAAACTCTTCATTGCGATCCGGAGACACTTTGCATCCCACTGAAGGGCCGTAAGTAACTCCTGTAACTGTAGAATCTATCACTTGGAATTTCACAGTCAAAGAAGATGTCAGGATGGGCTGCTTGCTTCACAGGGCCAGACAGGCCTCTCCCAGGAACCACAATAGTCACAAGGTTTACCTCCCAGGCTTCCACAACAACATAACAAGCCCGGCAAGCATGTCAAGCGCATCAAGTAGCCGAGACACTCCAGGAGCTTTTGCGGCGCCCGTCAGCTCCCCTCCGGCCGTACAGGGGATCAGACCAGATTTTTCCAGAAGGTGGATTTTCTTGAAGCCAAGGTGTGAGCAGTAACTCCGGATGCTTCTGACAGCTGCTCTCCAGCACCCCCTGCAGTTCACAGCAAAAACGAACGTACCCCAGTTCTCGAACTCATTAGAACTCGAATTTCTTAAAGGTCAAACCAACCAGTTCGAAAAATTACCTAGAACTCGATCTGAATCTCAGAAGTCAAACCGTGAACGCTGACCTAAGATAACTTGTACGCACGGGGAAATGAGTCATGCGGCACGTCTCTCAGCGGAAACAAAGGGTAACGCTTCGGTCTCAGCCTCGCATTCGCTGTGATAGCATCGTGCATGTTTACACTAGCTGAGTACATATATTTATACAGTAAAATACATTTAGACAATGATAGACAGTAACAGTAATTATTATATAATAAGATACATTTTAAAATAAATATTTCTTATTAATTATTTTAATATTAATAATAAACCATTAATATATTTAATTATAATAATATTGTCATGCAAAGCGGGGACGGAACGGAGCCAAAGACGCAGACGTCAGGATATCGGGGAATACGGGGTTTAATTACAGGTCAGGAAGGCAAAACGCAGACGAACAATACAATGACCGGACTGGGGAAACAAACTGAAATGTGGATGAAATACAGAGGACTAATGACAACAACCAGAAACAGCTGATCACACGGGGATTCCACACGGGGTTAACGAGGGGGCGTGGCACACGGAAGGAGCGGACGATCGGGGCAGGACACATTGTTTTTTTTAACTTTACACATTGTTTGGATACATTTATTTTCTTACTTTACAAATTACTGTTTTGATAAATGCGCTTAGATGTGTTTAGTACAGTATATGCTCTTCTTGTTTTATCCTATTCATTTTGTGTTTAAATGCTAAAAAAAAAATAAAAAATTTAGATGTAATTTTATTGGGGCCGGGAACCAATCAATTGGTTTTCCATTATTTCTTATGGGGAAAATTCGATTAGAACTCGAACTTTTTAGGATTCAATCCGGAGTTCTGAATGGATTAAGTTCGAGTTCTGAGATACCACTGTACTGCAATTCCCTATAGACCCAATCCACGACTTACGTTGATGGGGTTATATTAGGATGAAAACAGTTAATATTTGTTTTCTTGGCTTCTGCCATTCTCTCGTGGTGTTCTGGAGGAATGGGTGCCACCTTAGAGGGGGTTCAAAGTGAGGAGTAAGTCCATGAAGGAACTTTGACGTCATCACTCAAGTCAACGCCTGTTTCGGCTACTCCTGTGTTCCTCTCCTACAGTATCTGCTCCCGGTTGACCTTTAGCCTGCGGGTCTGGAGCAAACCCAAAGGAGACGCAATCTGCGCTTCTGTTAAACTCCTCCGAGGGTAGACAGGCCATAATGAGCATTTTTTTTTTCCTCTTAGTATTTTGTTTATAAAGATAAACAAGCTGTTGCTGCCAACAAGGGTATTAAACACGCAGCATTAGCCTCAATGTTAGTGTGTTTGACGCCGGTCCAAACGTACGTGGCACCATCTGGCCATTTTCTGGGGCCTCACTGGTACTGAGTGCAGCTGGGTCGTACATCAGGGTCCTGCAGTTTGTACCTGTTCTCCTGGAGCGGAATTATTCCGTATATTGGCTCAAAACCGAATTAGGACATTGACACAATTAAAAAAAACCTTTGAATGACAGCTCGACAGCCAATCAGGGGCTCTAAAACCATTGCCATGGTTACCATAGACAAAGACCACCTGCCTGTTCTTTTGATATTTCTCGTCCCGTATATTTGTATCGATCAAACTTCTACCGCGCTGGAACACATAAGGAGCAGGAAGCTTTATGCACCTTTGAATGCCTTGTTCCCATCAGAAGACAGCTGCTTTTCTGTCATGTTAGCAAATGCTACGGAGGCTACGTACAGTATGCGTTTGATTAACAGCATGAAAAAGCATTTGCGCCTCTTTTCACAAATGTGGTGCATGAATCGCATTCACAGCGATGGGCTCCTCTCTCCCCGGGATAAAAAAAAAAACAAACATGCAGCTGTTCACTTGTGTGATCGCTTTGTCTTTTCAAATACATTTTTCTTTCATACCTTCTTCCCCCCCAGACCAGCAAGTCTCAGCATTACCAAATTCCTATGTTACATTCATGATTTATTTCCCTTCCGGGACCTGGCTTGACCCATCCCAAGACCAGCCAGCCATTTCAGAAGCACGGGTGTAATTCAGAGGTTAACCTGCACATGTCACCGGAGGCCCCAGTGGGGACACAGACCAGCCCCCTGCACACAGAGCCAGACCTCCCTCCATGTGTGAAGCGAAAAGCTACCGGGGGCTGCCCACCAGAAGTCACACCTCACACGGAGGGTTAATGGGTGAACAATTAGAGTGAAACCTCAACCTGGGGGGCAAGCTCGATCATTTAACCCTGATCCACATACAGTACCTGCATACTTTTACGCCTCATCATCGGTAAAACGTTTCAGGTGGATTTTAATGCCGTCTGAGGCATTAGGTCACGGGGGGTGGGGGGTGCAGGGGAGTCATCTCAGGGGGCTGAAATGCAGCAGGTCCTGTCTCCTGCCTGACATGACACTCTGACACTATGCTCCGGAGCAGGTCTCCTGTCCCAAACAGCAGGTCCTGTCCTCCTTACTCTGCCCTGAAGCGAGAGCCTTGGCCTGGATTACAGACTGTGGGATGCAGGAAAAGGGTGGGGAGGGCACGCTTCGGCCTGCCGGCGTGCCGGAGAAACAGGGCCGCTCCACCCATTAAGGGACACAGGCGGTGCCTAGGGCGCCGTCTGCTGGGGCAGGGGGAGGGGCGGGCACACGGCAAGCCGATTAGAAGGGATGGAGGTCCTACAACAGGGACAGGGCATTTAACACCTCACAGAGTGACAGGATTTTGGGTGTCCCTCCTGCATACCGCAGAAAACAGGACAGAGAGGGTCTGTTACAGCTGGTGGCATCAGTCCCAGACTGAACAGAATGCCCAGGCTGCCCACCCCGTGTAAATCACAGGTCTGGTGCCTCACAGTCTTTGGCAAAGCATACAGCTGTGGGGTTTCATTTCTGACAAGTAACAGCAACATTATAATTAACCCCCCCCCCCCAGGTAAAGCACTGTTAAGCTTATTGTGGGGTTCGGAAACATGTTTGCCGCACAGCAGTAAATGAGCGTCACGTAAGGAAGTCATTTGCTTCACCGCATTAAGGGACAATGTCAAAAACACACTCACTTCACGATGGTAACAATTAACATCAGCGCAATAATATTCTTCCCAACTCTACACCCATTATGTCCTATTGCATTGGACCTATGCAGTGAAATGGTACGTCGTGTGTGACGGCTTTGGCAGCTTGGCGCCCTCCTGTGGCTGATGTGGGGAACTGCAAAAGCAGTCAGGCCTTGCTCAGAGACGGCACCAAAACGAGCAGTAAGGCTAATTGCACGATTCTACCCTCAGATCGATAGCACAGTGCTGGCTCCCAAGTGACACCTATTATCCTAGACCGAAAAAGGTGAGATTAGATTATCTTCATCATAATTAAAATATATTTACTATCATGTCAACGAGAGGCATCAACGCACTTGACATTTAGAGCACTCTTGACATTTAAAGGTTTATCAGTCTAGACCGCTTATGTGCGTAACACGCTCCTTTCGACATCCATGGATGTTGCCGTGACGACAGGCAGGCTGTCGTCGGCTGGCACTGATGTGGAAAGGGACAAGGTTTGCGGTTCTGTTGCCACGGTTCTCTGGTCTGGGAGACACTACAGAACTAATCTGAAATCCTAAAAATGCTTTTTATCCAACAGCAATAAAATGGTTTCTTCCAGTAATGTGCCCATGTTTTTCAACAGCAGAACCAGATTAACTAAACTAGAATAGGTTTCATCCGGTTTTAGTCATGTAGTCAAAACAAGAAGTAAGATTTCTGAATATGACCCGGCATCCAGGATAGGCTCTGAATCTCCAGGACACTAAACAGGACAAACGGGTATGGAGAATGGATGGATGGATGGATGGATGGATGGATGGATGGATGGATGGATGGATGGACGGATCCTGCATGTTGATGTCTGTAGGAGTCATGCTTACAGCAGCAAAGGGATCTTGGGCATAGAAATCAGCTCTGATGTTTAATATGCCTCATGCCCATCTGGGGGGCGCTGTGGGGGGCAGATCTAGGCTTAACAAGGAGGTGATCGTCTGAGCAGAAGGTGTGGCTACAGTAAATCCCAGAAGCCTGACAGTGAAGGATAAAAGCCAGTGGGGCAAGTCAAGGATACTTCAGTCTCTAGCAGGCAAGGGAACAGGAAGTGATGTTGGAGGCCACTTGACCTTCGAGTGGAACGGACTGTCCACTCGTGAACAAACCATTATTCTGGCAATATGGCGCCAGCGGAACTAATTATGTGCATCCCATCCGGAGTGCTAAAACAGCCAGTCCGGTACCGTAAGTCATGATTTCACACCCGCAGACGCAGCGGCGTGTTAGCAGAGCGAGTCAGGTCAGACGACTCGCTCCAGCATACGACGACGCTTACGCGATTTAGCATCTGAGCCTGCCAGCATTACTGTATGTCGCTTGTTCACTTCACTTTATGCACCTCCTCCTGCCCTCACCCCTA
>JAODLC010000085.1:22201686-22222659 GCA_026781145.1 Hippopotamyrus pictus | reverse complement strand
CTCTTTCCTGTCACATGACCAGAGAACGTAGCTCTAGCCAATCCAGCTCTTTCCTGTCACATGACCAGAGAACGTAGCTCTAGCCAATCCAGCTCTTTCCTGTCACATGACCAGAGAACGTAGATCAAGCCAATCCCGCTCTTTCCTGTCACATGATCAGTGGACATAGATCAAGCCAATCCAGCTCTTTCCTGTCACATGATCAGTGGACGTAGATCAAGCCAATCCAGTTCTTTCCTGTCACATGATCAGTGGACATAGATCAAGCCAATCCAGCTCTTTCCTGTCACATGACCAGTGAATGTAGCTCAAGCTAAGCCAGCTCTGTCCTGTCACATAACCAGTGAACATAGCTCTAGCCAATCCAGCTCTTTCTTGTCACATGACCAGTGAATGTAGCTCTAGCCAAATCCAGCTGGAACAGCCCACAGGATGACCACTTCACAGCTCAGTAGATACAACACGAAATCAGTACCAGTGAAAGCTAGAGGTTTGTACCATCACTGAGAAAGCTAACCTTAAGCAGACTGTCAGGATTTACCTGTGTGCAGTGCCTGTCACGCTCAGCAGCCTGCTGCCACCCCAACGGGCCGGATGACTGCTGCTTTCGGCCATTTCAGTGCTGCCAAGATTCCCGATATTACCCACTCACACGCTGCACCTGACCTGCACCTCCTACTGTGGGCGTCTCAGAAAGCCGACTCACTTCCGAAGTCCTGGATGGTGAAGTTCTTGTTCTTGATGTCCTCTGGGGGGGATCTGAAGCTAAACGTCTGGCCCACGGGGGACAGGTCCTGGTCCCTGGCACTGATCACCTGGATCACCTGGGAAAAATGGCATTCCACTGCAATTACTCTGATCTTTCTTCCAGTTAAGGTCATTATACAGCGGCTCCCTTCTCATGCACTGCATTCTGGGAATGTCCATGTTTACTCTGGACATACTCTGGCACAAAAACTGGGGAGATAATTAAAATGTACAAACAAACACATGATTCATAAAAGGACAGCGCTCCTCGTGGAAAGATAAACCAGGCTGCCCCCTGGCTGTGGGTTCAAGGCCCCTTGGCCAACTCCGTAAGGATGCACTTAACCTAAATTATTCCTGTGATAAACTCGGTTCTATAAATGGGTAAAATGGAAGCTGGGGACAGTAAAACCTCCTTTTACAGTAAAAAAAGAAAATGAATATTGTGCATCAGGATAATTGACCGCATTAATGAATGTCAATGGGCTGTACTTTCATTAAATAATGTAATATAGCCTCTTCTGAACCTTTTTTTAAAAAAACGTATTTATATAAAGTAACAATAAATAAATTCACAGGGATGTAAATGAGGACAGCTGGAAATCAGACAAGGTTCCTATGTCCAGACAGTGTACATCAGTGAGCTGTAGGACAGCGTTAGGACAGGAATATTAATGGACACAAAATAATAGTTTTACAAGGTCATTCTCCCATTTATGGTAAGGATTATGGGTAAATGCACTCACATTTCGTTACTGTCTGCCACTATGCATACTTTCAGGGAATATATATTGTTGTTCATTGCTTTGGCACTGAATCTACTGCTCGCTTTACTCATCTGACTCAAAGTTTGACTTTGTACACTTAGAACAGCTCACTCAGCCCGACTGCCTCTAACAAAACTTCATCAAACCGCGCTAATTTCAAGGAATACCCAAGCTTCAAATATATAATTTCTGAAATGATCTCCTCAATTTCCCAATTCGGCCTTGCAATTGATTCAGTGCTGGAAAACAGTAATTAAAACAAAATGAAAATGTAACTTTTTGTGTTGTTTACTTTAAAAGTTGTAATTGACATGTTTTAACATCTAAAAACAACAAAAAAAGAATTCAGGGGCTCAGTGTTCTGTAGAAACACACTGATTGCAATGAGATCTGATTTAGGACTAGATGACCCCCTGCCAGGCTAGCTAATCAATCCCCGCACAAGTTCATGTGAGTCACTGCTTGCCACGCCTGTGGAGCCCTGTGATTGGCAGGCCCTTGAAATATGACACCTGTGTCGACAATGCTGAGCGACTTCAAAATGGCACTCCAAAGCTCTCGCCCCGGGGTTCATGCTAACCGGCTAAACCTGGCAGATACTTCATCGCTCTCTCAAAAGCCAAAACTTCAAAGAACGAGATATTGGGGCATTTTAATGACAAGGGAAGGACACCAACCCTGGGTGCTTTTTTTTTTGACACCGCCGTGTTTCCAGAAGCTTCTGGCACAGGCATAGAGGCTGGCATGTGTGTCTGGCAGGGGTTCATCACGCTGCTTTTGAGGGGAATCCCTTTGCTTGAGCTCCCCAATAACGGTTACCTGGACAGATCCCATCACGGCTCAGCTCTCCAGTCGTCCCTGATGCCCCCTACCAGGGGAAATGACATCACAGGAGACAGCCTCGAATCGAAAGAGACAAGCTGCCCCCTCCCTCCAACAGCCCCTGACTCCCATTGATGCCCCTTGTCTCCTCTTATTTAGCAAAGTGGCATGTTTCAGGTACAGGGAATATTAAGCACCTAGAGCTCAGTTCCTTTTCCATAAATAGCTTCCCTTAGGGCTGCCTGCGTATGTCTGTCCCCTAATGGACCCCCGATTCCTGCTTTCGGCCTCATCATTCCATCGGTGTGCGTCTCCGCTGTTAGATAAATAAAAAAAAACAAAGCACTTTGCGATTTGGGATTCACGGCTTGTAATCGAATCCGGCTAGCAGACTGAAGCCTTCCCTCGTTCCGAGATTATGAGATAGCAGCACATGTGTGTATCCTGGGTAAGACACGCAAGCCCAAGAGGGGTGGGAGATATGGTGCTTTGTCTCCTATAATGCATAATGAGCAGTTTACATGTCACCAGTAGGTTGCTGGTTTAAATCCCAGGGACAGCAGAGTGATTTTCACCATTGGCTCCCTGCGCAAGGCCCTTGACCCCCTGCTCCTCCAGGCAATGGGTGACCCTACTTTCTCAACAATACACTTTGGAAAAAAGTGTCTGATAAATAGACAAATGTTGTTCAGGCACTCTCAAATTATCATGTAATGTTCTGTCAAAGGCCCGTCTGTTCCACCTTAGAGAGGTGATTACAGTACTTTCCATACATCTAAGGTTACCTTGAACCTAAACACAGCAGCTTCATTACACTACAGATTCATTCCAAACGCACCGCACCGCTTTTGAAAAGAAAGGTCTCTTCTACGGTGATTTCTGGCTCTTTCCAGCTTAGCCCAGCACTCAATCGCCATGATTGGCCCAGTCACTCGCAGTTAGAATCTCATCAACTTTCATCTCCTCCCACTGGCAGCCTTTGGCCAGGACTAAAGAAAGGCAGAACTTCTTGCTGTTCTTGGTTGGTAAGAACAAGGAGCGCTCTCCGTCTTTATTCGGTTACGAAGCGGAGACATGCTTTTTGGGAGCGGGTAGAACAAAGCACTGTGCAGTATCCTATGGGACTCATGTGATCTACATCCCAGGAACATCTTCACATTGGAGAGTTAAACTCAAAATATTCTTGATATCAGTTTTTCTGATTGTAGCTTCTAGTATATCTGAGCGTAAAATCCAGTATATCCAAGAGCAGATTCAAGCATATCTGAGTGTAGCTTCTAGTATATCTGAGCGTAGATTCCAGTATATCCAAGAGCAGATTCAAGTACATCTGAGTGTAGCTTCTAGTATACTGTATCTGAGCGTAGATTCCAGTACTGTATATCCAAGAGCAGATTCAAGTATATCTGAGTGTAGCTTCTAGTATATCTGAGCATAGATTCCAGTATATCCGAGAGCAGATTCAAGTATATCTGAGCGTAGCTTCTAGTATATCTGAGTGTAGCTTCTAGTATATCTAAGCATAGATTCCAGTATATCCAAGAGCAGATTCAAGTATATCTGAGAGTAGCTTCTAGTATATCTGAGCGTAGCTTCTAGTATATCTGAGCGTAGATTACAGTATATCCAAGAGCAGATTCAAGTATATCTGAGTGTAGCTTCTAGTATATCTGAGCATAGATTCCAGTATATCCAAGAGCAGATTCAAGTATATCTGAGCGTAGCTTCTAGTATATCTGAGCGTAGCTTCTAGTATATCTGAGCGTAGATTACAGTATATCCAAGAGCAGATTCAAGTATATCTGAGCGTAGCTTCTAGTATATCTGAGCGTAGATTACAGTATATCCAAGAGCAGATTCAAGTATATCTGAGTGTAGCTTCTAGTATATCTGAGCGTAGATTCCAGTATATCCGAGAGTAGATTCAAGTATATCTGAGGGCTTATCAGTTTCCTCTCATGCATGACAGAACTTAGTAGATGCTGCCAAAACATCTGCCTTTATATGTAATAATTGTAATGAATTAGAATTTAATTAATATTTCTATAGAGCAGGGGTCTCGAACTCCGGTCCTGGAGAGCTACTATCCAGAAAGTTTTCTATCCTACCCGGCTTCTGATGAGCCACACTAGTTCTCAGGTAAATACCAGGAGCAAGTGTGGCTCATCAGAAGCCAAGTAGGATAGAAAACCTACTGGTTAGTAGCTCTCCAGGACCAGAGTTGGGGACCCCTGCTATAGAGAGTTTCCCAGATACCGATACCTTAGGATTGAAAGCAGAGAGCCAATGTGAAATTTCTCACAGCCACCCCCAGGGGGAGCTCTTCTACTGCAGTCACTGCATCATTTGGCTTGAAGAAGGTGTCCTCTGAGGATGCCTCAGTGGATCATGGTGACCAAAAGTTCAGCTTTCAACATGTTACAATGTAGATAAAGGAGTTTTCTAATGATATTCACACACAGTGAACTAAAATGGACCTACTGAAACACTATCATCTGGGCAGTAAAAGGGCATATTTGTATGTCCATTTTCTGTCCACCAAGATAAGAATAATCTCAATCCCATCAAAAAAATGGTGGCCTTCTCCACCAATCAGAGCAGACGTCCGTCTTGATACATATCTCTGAACAGCCATTGGCTGACACCACAGCCAGGCGCAGTAGAGAACAAATTGATTGGCCGAGGACCTCGCCAGTGGCACTTGTTTAATATCAATCTCAGCAAACACATGCCAGCAATATGTCTATATACACAGGGGTTCACAAAATAACCATCGCAGATAATTAAGTACCGTGGCAGGTGCTTATCTAATGGCTGAAGTCATCCGGGGGGTGTAATTATCAAGATGTATTCCCATCTGTGGTCAGCGCTAAGCTGCACAATAGATACCATCACTTCGGTGGAATGTAATTATCTTTTCTGTGGCGTAACTGATCTATTGTAGGTGCTGAGCTGTGTAATGAATTATCGAGGCTGTGCGATACATCAAGGCACATGTACAACTCCGTGTTTTCAGCACTGCATGTGAACAAATGTAATTTCCCCTTTTCTACGATGATTCCAGTTGTCTATAGCAACTTTCCATTATCACTAGATCCCTGATTGCGAGCACAAAAAACCTAAAAAAAGATGCTTTTTTTTTGCCTTTCTTCCCTAATTATTTCTAACAAAGGGAGACGAAAAGATAATTGTTTGTTTTCTTGCCTGCAAAACAGTACTGGATAAGGAACTGGAAGATGGATGGATGAATGGAAGAATTGATGGATGTTGTCTTCAGAGGTCCCATGAAACACACACAGACACACAGACATTTCTGCTTTTCGCTTTGTGGGGACTCTCCATTCATTTCTATGGGCATAACCCTAATCCCAACAAAGACGACCTTAACCCCAACCCAGCCCTAACCTTAAGCATAATTTACCAAAACAAAATATTTTTATGTTTTTTTTGATTGCAATTAAAATTTTTTTATAAAACTGTTTCCCCTTGTAGAGACCAAAAATGGTCCCCACAATGTTAAAATAACAGGTTTTCATCAGCCCCACAGTGTAATGTATCCACACACAGACACACACACACACACACACCACATTTCTACCTGGCCCGCCTTGGCGTTCTCACAAACGAAGGTCTCGTACGGCATGGCCAGCTCTGGGGGAAACTCGTTGACATCCATTACATGGACTGTTACAGCAACCTTGCTGCTCAGGATTGGATTGTCTGAATGAATATAAAACAAAAACAAAGGAAAAACACTGCATCAATACATGTTCAATTTATAACAAAACTGCACACATATAATAACTATTATTTTAACGCAGGATTTCAAAAATGGGTTACAAAGAGACTATCAAGAAATGGTACAACACTGCCCCCTTTTGATAATACTCAGAACTGCAGCCTGGAAGAATGAACGCAACTATCCATGGAAATCCCAGAGGTATTGTACCACATTTCCAGAAGGCGGACCTGCAAGAATGGCTATTGTAACTCTTTGAGTACTTCCTGTATCTTATGGGAGATAAATGCCAGGAAAAAAAGAGTTTGAGCCAGGTCAACTGAAACACTTAAATGCTTTGGAACCGGATACCTGGAGGTTATCATGGGACCATCGAGAAAGGCATGAGCAGAGATGGAGGTCGACATGCTTTACAGCCAAAATAATAAGTACACTATTTATAGTGAGTGAAAGCTTGAATTCCTGTTAAGCCCACTCAGGCTGTTTAGCCAGCCATCTGTCTGAATTGGCTATATGCTTAATCATCAATCCAATTCAATCTGAGCACTGGCAGTCTGTGCCCTATAGGGGGCGCCACGCCAATATCCAATTTTATACATTACATAACTGGCCGTAAATAACTGACATCATTTCTGCTTAGTGTCAAACCACAAATTTAACACCAAGGTTTCGTTCATAAGTCCAGCACTCTGGCCATGTCACCACCAGTGGGCACAGTACTGAAAAGGTTGAAGATAGGGGCGGCTTAAGTACTGCGGTAACTGTATTCACTTCTGATTGGCTAAAACCTGACAGTGATTGACAGCACAGAAGTAAGCCCACCCACTGGCCATCTCATAGGCTCAGATGCCCCGGAGAGTAGATGTGCCCCAGCGTCCAGCACCATAATACTCCCCCCTCCAGTGATTTTACACTGCATCATACTGTCATTCTTGTGATGCTTCACCGTTCCTGCTTTCTCCATCTTTTATCAGAACCGCCCCCTTCCCTCTCCAGTCCCCCCCCCCCCCCCCCCCCCCGGCCAGTGAAAGGAGCACTCAGTATTCCTCCAGATGTCCGCAGTGGGGGAGTCAGCTATTCGACAGCATGGGGGTTCCTCTTGCAATGATATAGGGGGAGGGGGTGGCTTTTTCACAATAGCGTAACACTAATATACTGCGGCTCACTCCCAAAGCTGTCAGGGGCTTAAAGAGCGCAGCCGTCCGGGAAGGACAGCGGGCTAAAAAAGTGCCTGATTTAAAAAAGAAAAAAAAAAATCCCTGCATGACAGCGGGGGCCTTCTGTTGTACCCTGAAACCAGGTTTTTATATAAAGCCATTCCAAAAACACAGATGCACAGGAATCTGTCTGTAAAGGACCCGGAAAACCCGGAAAACGGTTAATTATAACAGAAATTCATCATGTAATCTCAGCGTAATCTAACAGAAGAGAGAAGATACACAGTCAGCACCGAAGGGAACTTCCACACGTCCTCCAGCAGAGGGCAGTAATATTCTCACAAAAAAAAAAAAAAAAAAACTATCCAAGCATTAAACTCCTTTTGTAGATGGCATGATAACCAGCAGCAAGGAAGTAGAAAATAAATCACTTTACATTCTGCTCTAGAGCTTCAGCACAGGTTTTAAACGGCACTGGATATGAGCGCCGAACAAATAATGCAGACTTATTTACTCCAACGCAGCTTCTAAAATCTGAGCCTGCCTAGGCTTTCAGCGTCACTCCACATGTACGGCGTCTTGCAGAGCCGTGCCGAATCTTCTCGGCCGCCAGGCCCCCTGGGGGATTCTCCCGGTATATCCTTCAGAAAGGCACTTCATTAACAGCGTGAGACATCCGTCTGTATTAAGCGCGCGGAGTGAAGTTCACCCTTTATGAGTCTGTCGGCAGAAGGTCAGCAGCGGAGGGGATTAATCGCGGCGACGTGCTCGGCTGCCACTTGCCTGTAGGGGGCGCGGGAGCTGCGCTGAAAGCACTTCCTGTCTGGGTAAGAAGTGTTTGGTTTTCCTAGGGGTGGAAAGCCACCCGCAGTCAGACCCCCGCATACACCCAGGGGCAGTGATTAGTCCCACTCAAACTGCACATTTGCATAAGGTCCCTGGTGGGTCCCCTGCTGGCCACAAATCGTCGCTACACTAAATAACAAACAGATTTTATTTTCTTTTAATTAGGTGATGCTGGAGCAGCATGTGCCGCTAACCAGTTAGCTAGCTATGATCTTCTGACTGAAATCACTAGCTATCTATTTAGTTGTTGGAACATCTGGGAGGTCCAGAAGTAACGATCAGAGTGGAGCCCCTGAAACAACAATCCCGCCCTGCACACATCTTCAATCTAGATACCAGAGAGTCACACACACCGCAGGAGTTAGTCACCGAGTGCAGAAAAACCACGCGGTGCCAAAATACCTATGCCTGTCTCGGATAACCAGGCAAACCCCGCATATAGAGGCCTGGTCTCTCCTTCGTAGGGGGGGGGGGGGGACCCTGCCCCACCTCGATGAGAGCAGGTCCCTGTGTGTTTCAAATGCATTCGCTGGCACTGTGTTATCTGCTACGTTAATTTATCCTCCGTCTGCCTGATTTTGGCCGAGCATGGAGCTGTGGCGGGATTGCCACTCACGCAGACCCAGCGAGGGTGAGATTATCAGTCACAAACTAGCGCTGTTACTTCAGCATAGGCGTCTGGGAATCCTTCATGGGAGCTCCGTCTCTTCATCGCACCGTTTGGAAGAGCGCGTACGGGCTTTACGCGCTAATCTTACACGCGCGGCCAAATCCCTCCGCAAACACACACATATCCATGAATCTGGCGGCAGAAATTCACAGACACAGCAGCCGCGTAACAGTAGCCTGGGCCGCCTGTACCCCCTCATACTTACTAACTTTCGTCGCCACCACGGAGATGGTGTGCTGGGCCATAGTCTCCCTGTCCAGCAGGTGGTTGGTGGAGATCGTGCCCTCCACCGGGTCGATGGCGAAGTAGCTGTCCAGGTCATTCTTCCAGTCGATGGAGTACCTGATTAACGAAGAGGGGAAAGGGTTATACTCTGCTTATGACAAGCGACAGGTCTTTTCAGGAGATAAATGCAAACCGTTGGTCTACTTCTTTCAATAAATCAATCAATCTATCAATCCATCCATTCATTCAGCCAGATAGATGTGTCTACCAGTCATCCATATGGTGTTTGACCGCCCAAAGGTCCAACACCACACAAAGATACCACAGCACAAATGTGCCCTGAATCAGGAATCCTGAGGTCGCACGCAGGCTGTAAAAGATTCGTTATGAACCTTGCACTGATATTTAGTCAAGGTGGTGATTTAGATCAAAAATGTAGCAGCTGTGTGACAGACGATCTCATTAGCTTTCCCTGTGTCAGACGGAAGCTTAACCCACATGAACCCAATTAAAACAAAGCACATAAATGCGGTAACCGCAAAGTCCTGGGTTCGAGTTCCAGGTCAGCCACTAGTGCCAGCCAGCCAGCATAGCTAAATTCTCTACACTACAATAAACTCTGTGAAAGGCTAAATGAATCGCCATTCAGGCTGTAAACACTTTCTGTTTCCACGTGGGACTTTAAGGGCAGCTTTTAACCGGAGCAGCTCTCGTCAGCCGAAGGAATCTCACTCAAACCTCTTTAATCCCACATTAACCCCTCCAGCAAACGCGTGCCTTTGTTTTCATTCTGAAGCTTCCGGTGCCCTGGAGCCCTTTATTTGCCACCGCTATGGCTGCCGAGCTTCTCGCTGAATCGCATTTAGCGAGATCATCCGAGTCTTTCAAAGCACCTGCTTCACAGGCGCCCCCTAGAGGCAAAGCCTTTAGCTATTTCAAGCGTTCCCGTTCCCCGGATGCTTATTCTTCATTAGAGAATATCAGACGCATCCCGACTTGTTACAGTTTCTTGACTAATTATTTAATGGACCCCACACCATTTAGGATACGTCTCTTCTTTTATGTGATCTTTGGTTAATTTAGAAAAGCCTTTGCCGCACAAACAAGCCAAGCTCCCCATCTGCATTGCTATTTACATAAAATCAGACTTAAAATACAAACAGTTTTCACAATGCAGTAACTTCTAACGGAATTTAATTATGTACTGAGTAAGCAGCTAAAATTCCCCGGAGTCCCCGAATGCATTTTGGCGGGAAATGTGCACACCCCACCCTCCCGCCCCCGCCGTGGCAGTGTGCAGAGGGTTACATCATCTCAAAGCGACTCTGATTCACGAGGCCGTGACCCCCAGAGACACCTGCTGAGTGCCAGGGCCCCCACGCAATTCCAGACTGCGCAGTCTGTGGCTGCGACCTGCTCCCCATTTTACACTTGGCATTTCGATTCATTTAGCCAACACTTTTATCCAAAGCAGCATGCATTTCTGAGGAAGCAGCGTCCGATGGTGACAGCACTCTTCTGGCCCTGGGATTTGAACCACCGACCTTCTGATTATTGGCACAGCCATAACGTTTTGCCGTCTTAAATCTCACAGTTTTTCAGAGTTGATTCATTCTGAGGGAACACAGTAAAACTACCCCAAGGCAGTTTAATAAGAAAACTTCAGCTGCAGTCATCCTTAATTCCCTCTCTTTCTTTACCCTGTATGGATCCATGTAAGCTCCATTTTTTTTTCAACAGAGTTCTACAAGAGCATCATATAAACAGATATGATTTAAAGAGAAATTACCATATTCAGCCTAAACACTTACCCACAAGATTAAGTGAAACAGATTCGTGTACCTAGATGCTTATTGCAGCGATTAATCCCAGAGCTAAATTCCTCCCTCCAAGGTACAACTGCACTCACATCTGGGGATGTGAACCTGCAAACGTTCATGTGTAAATTCTGTATCGGTGACCCAACCCAAACTAGTCCTTCCTAAAGGATTACAACAGGTCATGTGACCTATGCCTGTAGGGTTACGGTTCACACTTTTCCAGTGTCCGACAATGCGTGGCTTCAGGAATAATTACCCCCAAGTTCACACACCACATGGTGTGATCCGATTTCCACACCTCCCCCCTTAAATGTCTAGAGACACTGTTCTGTAGGAAACCCAAATACCAAGCGGAACAAGGCTCCATAATCCTCAGCACAAAGCTGGAACGGGGGATTTTCCTTTCGAGGTTTTGGGAAGGTGTGATCCACTCCTGAGAGGAAGCCAGACATCTTACCGGCACTCCCTGAGCTACTCCCACAAGGCCACAGGCAAACCGGTGTGCAGGAATTCAAACGGGCATTAATGAGAACGCCCTTGGAGCCTAAACTGAGGACCCCAATAAAGCATCTGCTCTTTACAAATAACAGATTCCGCAGAGCGGGGAAGCAGGCTATGCAAATAGCATGGCGTCATTAGGGAAATAAGATCTATGACAAGATATGATAAAGTCGGATTCAGACGGGCTAACATTCGATTTTGCCCCTGAATAAGGCCCTCATCGCGTATGCCATTGTCAGTGCCGGAATTGTAGCAAATATTGCTTGTGGCTAGAATAAATCTGCTTTTTGAAATATCTTCAAATATCCGAGAGCTTGTAGAAAAAGTTCTCGGGCTGAAATATTTTGACATATTAAAACGGGTGCCTTCAGCTAGAGCTTCTGTGGCACACGGAGTAGCCCTGTCAGGCAATACATGGGACCGGCTCGTGACACGACATTTACATAGGCGCATATGAACAGCACGGGAAATGTCAGCATCCGAAGGGGGGCGGTGACACCCTCCGTGGACGACGGAAGCTATCGAGGTCTCAGAACCTGGGTCCTGTCGTATTTCAGATTGAGTGTCAGAGTGAGCGGAAAAGGGTTCATCAAAAATCATCAGGTTGAAAAGTTTAATGCCATTATTTCCATTCGTATCGCGCGTTCGCGCAGAAACTTCTGGCTTGAAGTAGCCTACTTTAAGAAAGAGAAATCCCATTCTTCTCTATAAAATGAATAAATAAACACAGGGGAGAGGAAATGTCCGTCGTCTGGGGAGCGTGCCTCTGAAAAGAACGGTAATAAAAGAATAAAAATAGAAGCTGTTGGGTGACGTTGGTGGTCAGAGTACTTTAAGGAGCAGCGAGCGTCCAAACTAAACCTGGGGAAAAAAACAATGCCCATTAGAGCGTCCTGAAAAATGTAACAACCAAGGAAAAGCGTGAGGGTGGGGGCTATAGCAGATAAAAAGGGAAAAGAACAAAGCGTCTTTAAGAGCCATCAATCCGAGGGCTGCTTCAAGCCATAAAACATTTACAGTAAAACAAATATACTGCAAGAAGCATCAAACTTTTCTCTTTCCTTCATTACTTTGTTTTGTCTGCTCCTATATTTAACTTTTTTATAGAGCTGGATTCGTGCTCCTTTTTTAAAAATCAGTATATGGGGTTCCTGCTGCTCTCCTTGGGGGGAGGGGGGTGTTGTTGACATATTTATAGATTATTCTTTGTCCCCCTGCTCCATCGCCAAGATGTTTTGCGGCCGCAGGAGCAGCGGGACGTCGGGAAGAGCCGTGCCTCGATAGCAGGCGTCACGTAGGGCCACATCTGCAGTCTAGCGGCTTCCAGGCCTGAAGCCCATCCATCCTCTTGGAAATTATGAATTGCAGAGCACTGAATTAAATACAGATTCCCATGCAAATTCAGGCAGCTGTCAGAATAGCAGACAACATGTCAGTCAAGCACTGGATATTGTAATTAAAAACTTCAGGCATAATTCTGAGGGTTATTTGAGTCGAGCGTGTGGATATCTGATACCGAGAGCTGGCACGGTCTCCGGCCCTCACCCTGAGATCTTTCTACCTTTAAGCCCCGGCAGTGCTTAAGAGAAAGCAGGATGTGACAGTCCCTGGAGCCACTGGGGCTTTAGGGGTTCTGCTCCGGAGCCGAACAGTGAAATCACTTTGCCTACCCTGGGATTTGGACCCGCAAAATTCTGATCACAAGCAGTTCTCCCGAACGGATTATCGGAATGATCCGAAGCTCTAGCGGCACCTACGGGCCAGAGAGCGCCCGGTGCAGCCGCCGGAGGCTGATGTACTGATTACGGGCCTGATGCGGCATCCGGGGAAGTGTCTGTAAAACCCTGGTGTCCTGACAGCCATCTGTGGAGCTACAGACAGTCCTGCAGAAGAGCGGGGCAGTGCGTCATGTAGGACGTCAGTGCGTCATGTAGGACGTCAGTGCGTCATGTAGTACATCACGCGGTGAGCCATACAAGCCTGCCTCTGAGGTTTTTTAGATGATAATAATCACGTGTTTGGGGGAAGAGGAGGGGGTAGGGCAGTGTGCACATCACATGCCAGATTAGTGATGATGATGATGATGATGATGATGATGATGATGATGATGATGATACACAATGTGCCCTGTGATGTACTGACATCCCACCCAGGATGTACCCCTGTCTTGTATCCTATACTACCTGGGACTGGCTTCAGTGAGAGATGGATGGATGGATGGATGGATGGATGGATGGAACAAGGACAAACCTTGTGAGCATGAGTGTATATGTCAGGATGTAAGACATTTCTGAGACAGTGCACACTGTCAGAGATGGAAGGGGTCTGTAGACCCCCCCCCCCAGTCGTTACCTCACAGCGCTGCCCCCTATGTCCAGGTCCTGGGCGGTGACAGCCCCAATGATGATGCCCACGGGCGTGTCCTCGTATACGTTCATGCCGTAAGCCGGCATGCTGAACACCGGTGGCTCGTCCACGTCCAGCACGATGATCTTCACCGTCGCCGTGTCCTTGAAGGGCCCTGCGCTGTGGAAGCGCGGATCCAGATGTGGGTTCGAGGCCTCGACTTTGAAGGTATACGCCTTCTTCGTTTCGTAGTCCAGGGGCTGAAAGAGACGGAAGGTGCGCGTTTGATCTGGGGAGATGGGATAGCGGACCAAACCATGTGACTCACCGATGGGGGCAGACAGACATTGGGTGCAGTTTGGTTACTGGGGACGAGCCAGAGCAGAGCTGATCCGAATCAAATACAGGTGGTACAGCCCAGTAAAGAAGTCACGATGAAACCCCGATCGAGTAATGTGTCTCACACCTAACTGGCGGGTTCCTCTCCCTGTTAGCGGTAAAGACGTATGGTGAATGCACGCAGGGCGCCATTAAACGTGAACAGCCTCTACAGTTTTGTCGATGTAGGCCACTAGCTTAAGACGTTCCTCGGTTACATCTCAAGTGAGGGGAAGAAAAACAGACGAAATCTATAAATATGTGCCGCAGTACAGACGCCCCCCTACTGAGGGCGTGAATCTGCGATGTTTGGACCCTCAGGAACAATATAAAATCAGTAGATTATTTTTAATTGTTAACTGTTATTAAATTCCCGGAAATGATCCAATTTCATTACAATCATGGAGGGAAAAAAAATCCTTTTTTTTTACTACAATCACTGCAAGACAAATAGAAAGGAGACATTCCTACAATTAAATCTTTAATCCCCCCCCCCCCCACCCCCAAGGGACTGTAATTGCGGGGTAAGAATAATGTGTTTCCTCATGGGTTGCCAGACTGTGCACTTTATTTAAAGCCAACCTAAGGCACTTCGCTGCGAAAGCGCAGAAGCCCATTTTATTTAAATTGAACACCTGTCCCATGGGGAAGCCTCCAGAAGCTATTTTACGGTTACTCGGCAGAATAAAGACTTTTAATTTTAAAGGTCACTCTGTCAGAATTGATCTCACCGGCTGTCTTTTTCGCAGTTCCCTGATGTGGATAATGTTCAGCTGCACTGATTTTTGCACAATAAATAAATAAGTGCTGGTCAGTTAATTATCCATCTGATTTGCTGAGGTTTAATCGAGAATCGGCCACACCTGCAGACACACACACATACACTGACTTGGTATCTGTATCTTCAGTTTAATCCCTACCCAGCCCTACCATTACCCATAAGTAACCAAACAAATTGCGAGCCTTTTGGAATTTTCAGTTATTTGACTGCAGTCACAGATTTTTATAAAACTGAGTTTCCCCTAGTGGAGACAAAAAAAAAAAAAACGTCCCCAAAAGGTCAAAATAACAGGTTTCTATTAAATTGTGGGGACATCTGGTCCTGACAATGTAAAATATACATGACAACACACACACACACACACGCACAGAGATCTCTCCCCTGTTGCAGCAGTTAGCTCACAGAAACGCACACACAATGGTCACATTTAAGTATGAGGACACAGACTGAGACAGGGAGAAAAATCACACAAAACACATGCACTCACACATACCCAGATACACACACACACACACACACACACACACACACACGTGCAGGCAGTGTCCCGTACAGCCCTCCAGTCCTCTCCAGCCTGTACCCGCTTGGCAGCCCCGGGGGGAGTCCATTAACAACCCCAGAACATCTGTACCCTGAGGCCCAAACTCGTACGCTTCATTACCCCGAGCAGGACACATCGTGGTGCAGGCACAGGGGGGTCACCCAGAGCTGGTAGGACAGACCGAGTCAAAGAGAGACGAGACAGTGACTCTCAGAGACTGTGAAATCACCTGCGAGCAAATCCGACGCCGCGTTACCCAAGAGAAACACAGAACACGCTAAGCGGCAGACTTAGACACAAAGCTGGCAGGTGCGGAACAAAGGTTGTGTGAAGAAAAGGGCCCCACTAACTTCACGCTTACACCGGGTCTGACACAGCTAGGAACATGTGAGCCCTCTGCCGGCACTTCCCTGTGAACAGCGGTCAAGTAAATAAGGGAGAACATTTAAAAAAAGAATGACTCAATGTGCCGTGTGAGGAAAACGTGAAACTCTGGAGGAATTTCTTGTTATGCCGCTGTTGGTCTTATGAAAGCTGTGAAGAAACCCAGGAGAGAAGCGTAGGAAGCAGGCGGTGTAGTGATTCAGGTGCTGAAAGTGCACAGAACATCAGAGCAGAGGCAGCAGTGTTCAGTACCACATGTGTGGGGCCCCCTGTTGACAACAAACAGTCACTACGCTAAATACTAAAACAAACATTACATTTCTTTATATAATTCAGCTACTTGCTTGCTATTTATTTATTTTGTTTTTGAAACACCAGGGGGGTATTTCTGAGTGGGGCACCAGAAACACCAAATCTGCCTCTATGCCGATGTACCAGAAGACAAAGGCAGCCCCCTGCTGGAGAGTCCTGGCTCTGTTGGAAATATCTCTACATGTAAAGAAGTGTAGAGACAAACATACTGTATGAATGTAGAGACAAACATAGGAATGTAGAGACATACATAGGAATGTAGAGACAAACATAGGAATGTAGAGACAAACATAGGAATGTAGAGACATACATATGAATGTAGAGACAAACATATGAATGTAGAGACAAACATATGAATGTAGAGACAAACATAGGAATGTAGAGCAAACATAGAAATGTAGAGACAAACATATGAATGTAGAGACAAACATATGAATGTAGAGACAAACATAGGAATGTAGAGACAAACATAGAAATGCAGAGACAAATGGCTATACAAACTCAGTTTTAAGGTACCGCTACGTTTGCTTTGTCTTGGTTTTTATTTTCCAGCTGTAAGCCAGCGCTCGGCGCATGTTGTCAGACTGTGTCTCGGGGAGAACCAGCTATCTCGGGTTCGGGGGGGGGGGGCGGTGGCAGGGGCAAAACCACGTTTGTGCTACCTTGTCACTTTGCCGACGGCGGCAGTGGCGGCAGAGGTGACAGAGCTGAAAGATGACTGAACGGATCGCTCGCTCCGTCTGACACCGAAACACACCCCCTCCTCCCCAACCATGAGGAACGGGGGATGCTTGACATCTTGTTTTGTCCACTTACTGGGACATCCGTCCATCGTGATTGTGATAAACTGTTCTGATGCAGTTGAGAGGGGATCATCTCAAAAACAGCAGCCTGTCAGGGCTGCAGATGTCTACTTGGGGGGCTATTTTAGACAATTATACATTAAGAACAGTGGAAGAACACTATAGCCCACCGATTTTAACAAAGAGAACAATGCAGGATGCTGGCTTTTCCAGCACTATTTGTCAGAGGTGGTAGCCCCACAGCGAGGTACAAGGCCTTGCCACGAAACACCTCATGACTTCCAATAACTCGCAGACTTCTCAAAGAGTTGGCGAAGGCGCCCCACAAAGGTCGTGTACTTGAGCTCGTAGGCGGCGGGTTGTAGAAGACTGCCGGTAGAGTGAATTATAGTGTTTGCGAGCTCGGCCAAAAAAAAACTGGGAAGGAGGCAACTATCATGGACTTGCAGCTCTTCACTGGTCCTGAATATAAATCGCCTGCGGTTGGGTAGAGGTGAGTTCGAGGAGATAAACAGCAACCCCAACAGCTTCTCTGCCGTGCGCTGCCATTGATTGGTCACTAATGCCAAAACAGACCAATGCATCATTGGGGGAGACAAGCGTTAGTTAATCTGGGGCGCCGTACAAGCGGCCGAGCGAAGCGGCTGCGGACTGCGATATGGGCCGCATGCAGACACCAAGATCTGCAAAGCAAAACCCGAAGGCGATAATGCAAGAAGAAAGAGTGAGCAAGGTGACTAATGTCTTAGCATGAATAAAACCTGAATAGATAGCAAGCAAGGTGGCTAACGTATTAGCATGAGTAATACCCAGATAGATAGCGAGCAAGGTGGCTAACATATTAGCATGAGTAATACCTGAAGAGATAGCGAGCAAGGTGGCTAACGTATTAGCAAGAGTAATACCTGAAGAGATAGCGAGCAAGGTGACTAATGTCTTAGCATGAGTAATAACTGAATAGATAGGAACCTAGGTAGCTAATGCATTAGCATGAGTAATACCTGAGGAGATAGACACAAAGGTAGCTAATGGATTAGCATGAGTAATACCTGAGGAGATAGAAACCATGGTGGCTAATGCATTAGCATGAGAATTACCTGAAGCGATAGCGAGCAAGGTGGGTAATGCATTAGCTACCATAGTCGCCCCTTCACTTTCTCGAGGGTTGCAAAGGGGAAAATTCGTGAATAATATTTGGGCCCCTTATTTAAAATGCAAAATTATCAGCACTGCAAAGTTTTTTTTTTTTTTTTTAAAAATCTTCTGTGAGAAATGCGAGATTTGCAGTGTACCCAGAATAATTAATTAATTTATTTATACATACCAAAATTAACTTCTAATAATAAATAAATAGTATGCACTTATGTAAACAAATATAAAACAACACCAATATTAATACACTATATGATTTTATGAGATCCAAATAACTTTCAGTATTGTTTATATATTTTTGGCTTTGACGCTTGTCTACATTTTTCTGTGATCTTTTGGCAAGCTCCAAAAATATTCCAAACTAATTATTCATAGCCCAGTTGTGAATATCTGTAACCATGAATGTCAAATTTGTAAATCTGGAGCGGCAACTGTAATACCTTATGGGCAAGAGATAAATGTGGCTAACATGTCCATCCATCTGTCTGTCCATCCATCCATCTTCTGAAAACGTTTGTCCTATTCAGGGTCACGGGGGTCCAGAGCCTAATACCTGAATACATAGCAACCAATGTGGCTAATGTATTAGCATGAGTTGGGGTAAATCAAATAGAGATTAGGGGGAAGGTGATTGGTTGGAAGCAGCCAATCATGGACTTGAGTACTATCAGAATATCCCATTCAGGATGATTTGGGTATAAATCTGAAGGCAGAAAAGAAATACATTTTGCTGAATATACAGCCGCGGAAAAAATTGAGACCACTCAATATTTTTAAAGAAATTTGCATTTTTAAATCCTGGTTTAATCCTGGTTCTGCTGGCAGAAGGATATACTGAGCAACAGGATGCTTCCAGGTTCAAAATTTCTAAGACAGCACTTCATAAGAACAAGGTGAAGCAGGAGACACTGGGAATGACCAGAAACCAGCCTGGTAAAAGGGCGGAAGCGACATTCTAATGCCAGGGATGACTGTTAACTTACCCAACAGTTTCTCATGGATCTGTTCCCATGACATCAAGTCACTGTCAACGGGTAACATTAAGTGCAGGTGTGAAGCGCACTGCTAGGACAGTTTGTATCAGGCTCCTAGAAGCAGGACAGAAGACCCATATAGCAAGGAAGAAGCTCTTCATCAAGGAGAAAGAGACAAGCCAGGCTGCAGTTTCCAAAAAAAAAATGTATTATTCTCAGACGCACAGCCATAAATTGAGAAATGAGTGAAACAAAAAAGTGTGCTATGGTCTCAGTTTTTTCCGCGGCTAACTCAGTAAGAAAACTTCCAAAAAGCCCCCTATGCAAAAATCTAAGAAAGGGACCATTTGAATATGGGTCTTGTTTCTGAGATGATGCAATGGCAGTTTTTACTCCTCGACCACCATGCCATCTGCTGGCATTAGTAATTTGGAAAGTTAACAGATTGAATAAATTGATTTCTTTAAAATTGCAAAATTAGCTTTAGAAAATACGCCAGACACTTCACAGGATCGGCAGGGTGGCAGATCGGTGTGCGTTTCCACGTCCGCTTCCCCCTGGCAGCAGCCCCGCATCCGACCGGCCGGGAAAATCTGCGAGCTGAGAGCGGACGCTTTGATGTGTAGATTCACAGCCCATCCCACGAGGGTCCGGGGCATCGACGCCACGCGCCGCCTCGGCAAGTAATCATATTAGCGGCCTCACCGGAGCGAGGTCCCATAGCCCACCTCCCACCCCCGGGAAAATCAGACGACTGAAATTACGGAACAGAACCACTGCGATGAGCCACTTGTCCTTTGACAGTGACATCATAAGAGGGAACGGATGACAATTGTTCAAAGGAGAAAAATAAATTAAATGAAATTATGACCATGTTATTCTCCATTAACGTGGTAAATACAAAGCCATTTACAAATGTACTTCACAAATACATGCTGAACATTTCGTTTGGTATTTAACTAGCACTTATGTTTTAATTGGCCGTAATTAGGGATCGAGTGATTAAGAGGAGAACTGGAATGACGATAAACAAACCCTGCAAATCTATAGGAAGAGGCTTGTTAACTCCACGTTAGAGGAGAGTGTTTAGGCAGCACCCCTCTTGACACTACCGTGCTGCAGTTACTGTTCAATCGGGTGATTAAGACCCAATGAGAGTCTTTTCTATCCAAATAGCGACTTTAACCAATGAGGAGGTGAGCCAGACTGAATTCACAGACGGAACTCACTGTCAGTTTTCGGGAATGTTGCTTATGAAACAGCGGAGTCCTGTAGGACAGTTTACATGACAGATATCAATCTGACACGTGAAAAACTATCTGAGCTGATACTGTATGTTGTACAGATAATTGAACTGGATTTAGATAAGTTCAAGTAGAATAGGGGAGTCTGTAACCGCGAGCGACAGGGGTCAGCTGATCGGGCGGTCAGGTGTCAGTCATGTGACGCGATTCCAAGAGCCCTTCTGTCACTGTGGACCTTGGAATCGGGAGAAGGGTGCAGGCAGCCCATGTCAGCAGATGACGCCGACTGCTGAGCAAGCAAAGGTCTCCCCAGGTAGCCCCCACCCCACGCTAAATGAATTAAATTTAATGCAGCCAAGGCAGGCTTCAGGCCCAACGACTACCTGGGGCCACCTCACATCGCTGAACAGCAGGGGGAATGTTCCGGCAAAGGCGGCCGTGACATGGGGACAAGGCAGAGTGCGGGGGCGGGGGGATGGGTAGTTCTGGAAAGATCAGCAGACACCCCGGGCCATAAATCATAGCCTGCATAGCGAGATTCCCTATTAACCCACTACACAAATAATACACACTGCTAATGCTACAGCAATGCAAGGAGATTCATACCATATTAACCCATTATACAAATAATACACACTGCTAATGCTACAGCAATGCAAGGAGATTCATGCCATATTAACCCACTACACAAATAATACACACTGCTAATGCTACAGCAATGCAAGGAGATTCATGCCATATTAACCCATTATACAAATAATACA
>JAODLC010000085.1:22175586-22193920 GCA_026781145.1 Hippopotamyrus pictus | reverse complement strand
TTAGTTAAGTTCTCCCCAAGCGAGTTTGATGGGCCGAATGGCCTCCTCTCGTTTGTATAGTTCTTATGTTCTTATGAATTATTTGGTGTAGGATGATTGATGCAGGATTCTGGAATGGGGGAGGATCCATTCATCCACAGGTGAGTCTTCAGTGCCCCACGCCCCATCACAACACAGAACAGGCCTGGAAACACCCCGCAATGTAAGCCTATCACTGAAAAAGAATCCTCATGAATATTCATATCCAAAATAACTCTGACTACATGCACCCAGATCAAAGTACGTAACTTCTTAAGTGTTAATCCAGCACAGGGCTGCAGTGAACCTGGGGCCTCTTTCAGCAAGCACACGGTACGAGGCCGGCATGCCACACTGTGGAGGCAGTTTACAGATGTCACTTCAGCTAAACACTTGTAGGGGGCGCCACTGAGCACTCATGTGACATAAAGCAGACTTGAACTGCACTCTCACAAAAGATCCACCTGGACCTGGTTAGACACAAGAGACATAAACGAGCCCATTTTCACTTGTTTTTGTTTTTATCGCTTTTGCTGTTTCTTTTAAAGCCGACCAATGTTTTTATTCCGTCCCCTTTTCCTCAGAACCTTCAAAACAAACCACATCAATCGTAGACATTAAATGATGTTTGTGAAGTAAAAAAAAAATAATACCCCCCCCCCCCACCCCCACCCGTTGCTTCTGGGAAATTCTCAGGGGTACTATTGAACCACTGAACTCCAGAAGAGCTCATTTCGAACATGTCAGACGGGCGAGGCTTACATTTTTCTCAGCCCCTGGGTGCTGCCGTACGTAGTCAAGAGGGCTGATGGGGATCGTTTGTGGTTCTGATTCACGCCCTGGCCCCGCTCTCTTTAAATAAATCGATGCAATGTTTTATTCTATCACCCTGAATCTGGCCTCGGATTAAACTCAATCTGTTTCCGGGTGGCGCCCGCATCTGTAAATCTACGGTAAACATACGGGAATGCAATAAGCATCCTCGCTAATGGTGCGCGAATTTCAGGCAAGTCCCCGGGGAGGTAATTCACCCTGAGTTATGGGTAGGTGCCCATGTCGATATCAGCACTTTCTCCACCTCCAGCTCGCTGCCCTGTTCCCATGGAAGCTGCTCCCCGATACATTTTTAATAAACTGTTTTATCAAAACAGAGATTCATCAAGCTTCTTCATGAACCACATCAAGGACAGGGAACTTGGAAGATTAAGGAGAGAAGATAGCAGAGGTGCTGGATCAACTGGAGTATCCGGCAGTGTTCAAATTTGTATGCTTACATTATCTGATGACTGTATGCTTGTAGGGTTAGGATTAACTGATGTCATGTGATCTTCTGAAACCTTACAGGGATAGGGCTAACTGATGTCATGTGATCCTCTGAAAGCTTAAGGGGTTAGGGTTAACCGATGTCCTAGCCCTAACCTTCTGGGGTCAGTGTTGGGATCACAGTTCAGAACAAGGGTGGGCAATCTTTTCCAGAAACGGCTGTTGAGTATGCAGACTTTCGCTGTAACTCCCTAATTAGATTACTGATTAGAGGACTGATTGGCTGAAGAGTCCTCACACCTGGGTTTGAACAGCTGACATAAAGGTTATCCCAAAAACCTGCATACACACTGGCCCTTAATGGATAAGATTGCCCAGCCTTGGTTTAGAAGGTGAGAACCCTGCAGGGATGATTGTGATGTGCGAGCTCACGTTTGGTGGCCCACCTGTTTTGGCATCCACAGAGAAGTAGGGTTGGCCATGCAGGATGCTGTAGACCACCCGGGCACTGTTCCCGTAAGTGGGGTCGTCCGCGTCTGTAGCTGTCACCTGTGTCACATAGGTACCTGGGGGGGGGGGACACAACAGCAAGTGTGAATTTAATCGCTAAAAGGGGTAACAGGTGACACAGGAAGTGGAACATTAAAATCTTCCTTGATGCAATGGATGATCAGTCAATGCATTAATCACTCAGTCCATGCATTCAGAATGTAATAACATTTTTGAACAGCAGGTGGTGCAGCGGTTGTGGAAGCAGTTGATATCCCGAAAGGCAGGTTTAACATCGAGCTGTTTTTGATGTAGTGATGGGTAAGTGGGCATTGCTACACGACAGATCAATGGGGCCCCCAGACTTGAACTGGAGAGACTTCCGCTAACGGTTCATATCACAGATCAATCGACATGGAGGTGTCTGTTCTGAGCAGGAGAGGAGTGCCACACACGCAGCATGTTCAGCGGAGCGATCCCAGGACGATCTACCTACTCAGATGGACCCTTCTGATTGGCTGAAACGTGTGTGTGTGTGGGGGTGGGGGGGGGAGGGGGCTGGCACCGACAGTATATGATTAGTGGTCATAGAAAAACCTTGTACAAGATGGGTCTGCCGTTGAAGCTTACTGGGCATCTGATAGATGGCACCTGCAGGAGGTGCGATGTTACAATGACTGCACTCTGCTTCAACACCTCCCTGCTCCTAACTCTGTATTACTTTTTATTTGTCTAAGGCTTTTACCCAAAATGACATGATTTTAAGAAATCATGGTCGGACTGTGCCAGAGCAATTAGGGGTTAAGGACCTTGAGTAAGGGCATAGTAGTGACATCACCCTGCTCACCCTGGGATTTGAACAGGCGTCCTTCCGATCACAGATACAGAGTCCTATCCCACGTGGAACTTATGTAACATCTGGGGATAATTACCATCAATTGAGAGATGCCTCAGAGGCAAGACTGACCTCGGCTGAAAAGATCAGTCCTGAGACAAGGACTGACAAGAGCCCCCCCCCCCCCCCCCCACCTCAGATAAAAGCTGATGGTTCAGTGTGGCACATCTATCTCCCTTGGTATAAAAGCCACCCTCGCAATACCAGCAACACAGCGACCCCCATCGAATGAGCTGAAGGCGTATGGACTGTGGAATGATATTTTATCATGGGAAACCACAGCAATAGCAGAGTGAATATTAACAGAATATCCGCAGTCCCGGGAACACCAGAGACAGATAATTATGTCAGCTGCATGGAGCGTGATTTAAACGCCACATGCATGCCTGCAAACCCACGCATTGCGCTCCCCCAACCTTTTGTGCATTTCCTTAAACATTATTGATCTCAATATACAATCATTTTCGGCAAATTGCCCCACAGGTGGGGTAATTCATCGAAGGACATTTCTCCTGCTATTGCCTATTTACCTGGTGCAGCTGCCTGTAGTAGATTGTGACAGGGAGGGGGAAGCCGCACAAAGAGAAGTATAGAAAAATAGCTACACGTGCAAAATAGGCGTGAAAACGGGCACAAGAAAAGCTAAATGCATTCCGCCTCAGACCTTCGGAGGACAATGGTAGACCTCGCAGGTCGCGCACATGATAACAATTATGACAACCCCTCCCTCCCAGCACCACCCTTTGCTTCAGGGTCTTGTTTTCTAGACTGCATGAGGCTGGCTGGCATCAGCAGGGGCTGTTCATCATAAGACGACAGGTCCCTCGGAAAATAACAGTGGGAAAAGCTGCTATAAGGCTTTCTCAGGCACTGCCATGGCCGCCTATGGGAGATGGAGGACCCAGGAAGCGTGCTTGCCTCTCACGGATTCATGTGAGAGCGGGAGATTCCTCCCAAGTATATATGTTGAAGTTGAGTAAAATTAAACACACAAACACAAAATCAGTAATTAAGTTTCTGCTTATGGTACCAATTTGATACTAACCAAAGTCCAGAAATACAGAACCAAGCAACATCCAGGGATCCAAACCCATATGGTTGACTTGTGTAAAGCAGTGCATCATGGGAAACTCACACCAAAGGCGCGTCGAGTAGTACAAATGCACGGGACACGGGTGGATTAGTGCTTTTGGAAGTAACAGCTGCAGCCAAAGTGATTTACTAAAACACCTTCACTGGAGTTAAATCCTTTTCCTGAAACTATCAGACAAATTCACCTGGCCCCGTATTAACCATAGTATAGTCTCACCTTGTTTTTCTTCACCATAAATGTATGCCTGTTTCTCTGACCAGCCCCAGGATTGTAATTCAGGACGAAAAGTGGTTGAGCGGGAGG
Source organism: Hippopotamyrus pictus (assembly GCA_026781145.1). NCBI lineage: Eukaryota > Metazoa > Chordata > Actinopteri > Osteoglossiformes > Mormyridae > Hippopotamyrus > Hippopotamyrus pictus. Next base: position 22,189,859 of record JAODLC010000085.1, on the reverse strand, counting down.
GCTGGGGGACTTTAGCAGAAAAGCCAAATTACAAATAAAGTACTGGAATAATAACTAAAAAAAGATGAACCTAAAAATACCTACAAGTAACTATATACCTTTGTACAGCTGAACAATACAGTGTACTGACTATAGCTGCAACTATTATGTGTTTAAGTTTGCTGCCCTGAAGCACTTACTGGGTTGTGAGTTAAATAATTCATTTAAAGACACTAAGGTAGGAGTTGTGGAGATTTCTCCAGAATAAGGATCGTTTCCACCTACATGCTTGCCGTTTAGGTTACGGCAGGGTCCGTCGGGGTCTGTATGCATGTTTTCTGTCACACAGAGCACGTGGCTTTTCCTCTGGGCATTCATTATTTCCTGCGTCTCCTGGAATTGTCTTCGAGGTCAGTGTTTACGGGGATGAGTGCATCTCCCCCTCACAGTCCTGCCCCAGATTCGGAGTTCCTAGCACTCGGGCTATTCGGTTTTGAGGGGTTCGGAAGGTGCGGAGATGAGCAGGCAGAGGTAGCTTTTCGGAGGGAGAGCGGGGAAAAGCCTCCTATTTCCTGAATAAGCTCCCCGTGGACACGGTACTGCATTGTCATAAAAAATAGCAGGCCACATTAACTGAGTTGTTCTTATGTATTTTGTTTTACAAGCATCCAAAAAAGGGAGACACAAACATGGACAACCCCCCCACAAGAATTTGTCCCGGGGGGCCTTTTAAATCCACAGCCCCAAAGCCCGTATGATTCATCTGTGACTCGTTTGTGACTCGTCTGTGACTGCCAGACTCAACTCTCAAAGCACACCTTTCCTTCCCTGATGTTACTGTAACCAGCCCTACCATCTGACCTGGACCGCATTCTCTGCTTATTTATTGGCTATAATTAGTTTAATTACCATTGTATAACGTTAAATGTTTACTATCTCATTTCATGTCATTTTAGTTGCTTATTACATAACTATATTTAAATGTATGCATATCTTGAGAGTGCCTTATGCGTTATTACTCTTGCTGTTATTGTCGCTGTTTTTTATTTTATTGTTATCTTTTATCATTTCGGTCACGTCCACTTTTCACCGAGCTCTGAAAAATCACCAGTCAAGAAAGCAGCGACGGATGGCTCAGGCCGACCAGCCCAGACGGCGGTATGAAAGCCGGCATCTCATCGTTGGCTATGAGCGATCCCTCACCTCCCCGCCCGCCCCTTGACCTTTCGCGCGCGTAACCGTCTCTCCGGCTAACCGGAGACGGAGGCCCGGGCTTCCGGTGACCACAGTCCGGCCTGACTGATGCACAATTCAGCAGGTCGATACTCCGCAGAAAAAGTAAAGCGTCAGCCAGCTAAGAAGATGCTGCTATAGGGATTGGGCTATTTCAGGAGGTAGCTTTGACTCCAGGACGCTGCTTTGGGGCCAAGGGCACGGGGACCAGGGCATGGGGGTACCTGTAATGGTCAGGAAGGACCGAGACTACAGCATCCTGACTCAAGGTAATGCTAAGAGTATCAGCAATGGACAGTGACATGCTATACCTGATTAATCATAACACTGTAACCAGAATGTATTACATCACATCCCTGTCTGTTTATAGTTTAATTGCCCATTTGCACAGCTTTATTTTTTAACCTGTGTAATTAACTATATATTCCAGTCTGTGCCTTATGTCCATGTTCCATGTTTCGGTCGTAACTCTACCTCAGTGTGTGACAATAAAAATACCACAAATTTGAGTTGTTAATGGCTTTTCAGGTTATGTAGATTAGTTAAAGGTCCTCCATGACTATGAGCAGGAGAAGTGGAGTGAAGATGAAAGAGGAGTGAAGGAAAAGTCTTTTTAAGAACGTGTGTGGGACTGCAGGCAGCCTCTAGCAGATGGGATGGGATGCGTGAGTAGCCCCCCCCCCCCCCAGACAAACATACACTCCTGATTGGAGGGAAAAATGCACAGCTAATCTGATTGGCCGTGACCCGAGAAGGAAGGGGCGGTGCGGAGCTGTTCTAATGAACAGGGTTTCTGTAGTGCCGCTTAACGACCACTAGATGGCATGGTGGTTATGATGCTGTCAAACATTCAACCATGATGGAAAAAGCTTTGCTAAGTATCCATCTGCCTGCGTTAAGGGCGCAGTCGCATACAGAGTAGGTGCTGGATGAGTATGTAAATGATTAAACTAGAAAAAAAAACAACGATATCCCAATGCCAATTTACCATGGTGGGCGTGTGTACATTTGGCCACTTTGATGGCTGAAATCACAGCTTTGCCAGCCCTCTGTGCAGGGGTCAATAGTAAGGGCACTTGCACATTCGGGGAGGAAAGACCATCGCAGGGGTTATCATCACGATCTGTCGCTCACAGCCGGGGGTGCGGGGGTGGTGAAAGAAGAAACAATAAAAAATCCATTGGTTCACACAAGGGGGGGACGTTCTTCCCGAATTGCACAAATCGTGTTTTCCCTGCAGGCAAATGATAGCTTCATCTCTGACGGTGTACAAAGGCAACGCTGAGATAAGCGAGAGAGCGATGCCTCTCCCCGTCTTTTTTTACAAGCCACCCGTAACTTTTCAATTCCCTTTGTTTCAATTTTCCACCCCCTGGTCGTTCCGTGCGAGTGGGGAGGCATGCACTAAAGTAAGATTACGACCTTGTGAGCGAACGGCCACGTCTGGGCTGAGAATGGCGATCAAATAAGACCTCAGAAGTCTCCGCTGAAAACAAATCCATTTCTTACAGATATCTCATGTTAGACATTTATGGGAAAGGGAATTCTTTTTCAAAACCCTAACATCTACCTATCATCCAATCACTTATCTTGGTCAGGGTCACATGGGGGCCTGGAGCCAATAGCAGCCACAGGAGACCAGGCTGGGGTACACAATAGATGGGAAGCCAGTCCAAAGCAGGGCACATATTTAGACACACGTACATTACTGATTGGATGGAGAAACTCAATGCTAATCTTATTGGCTGTGGCTGTATGTCAAGCATCCTATGGCTTGAGAGGGGAGGACCACAACCAGCCTGTAGCTGGACAGTGCAGCTCTGTTCCAATTGGACAGGGTTTTTTTCCGCAGTGCCGCATAATGACCAGTAAATGGCGTGGCGGTTTACAATACCATCGGACATTCAAAATCAGGGTAAATTGCTATGCTAAATAGCCATCTGCCGACAGCTACACAACAAGTAGTTGTCGGATGAGTGAGTAAATGATTAAACAGGTAAAAAAACGAATGCATTGCCGTCCCAATTTACCTTTAACGTGCATATTTAGATCTCAGCCAAACGTATCTTGGAGTGGTGCGCCGGTTCAATTTCGATCGGGCTGCCCAACCTGGACCGGAAGGCAACATCGATATACCGGCTGCAAATTTAATCCAATTTATTCTTCCGTTGCCGAGATGAGATGTGGGTGCCGCAGCAATCTTAAATTTGCGTAATTCTGAATCGATTTCTCACCCTTGCTAAAAGCATGGCAGCGTCATACACGGACACGGGGCACAAATACGCAAAGGCGTGCAACGGATTCCGATACGAGAAGCCGTTTGCGTTGACCTCCTGGCACCCCTAACGTCCCTCCGGCAGACTCCGTGCTGGGTCCAGTTCTCGTGACACCCATCGAACTCCGGGTGTCCCTTATGCCTACCTGTTCATGCCATTCTTCATCACTGAAAATTATTTTATTTTCTTATGTCACNNNCCACCAGCTGCATTTACCACCACTCAAACCACACATCTGCATGAGGCCCCTGATGTTTGCAGGGGCCCCTACACTACACTAAATTAAATAATTAAATAAACATGTTCCTTATCCGGAAGATGCTGAGGCAGCGTGCTCTGCTAACCAGCTGCCTAGCTACAACCTTCTGCTTGTGTCGGCTAGCTATTTAGGTAGTTACCTCTTTCGGCTACAATCACTGCACTAAATATTTAATGAACACATTTCCATATGCGAGCCGGCTAACTAGCTACGATCTTCTGACTCTACATGCTGGCTGTTTTGAATCATCTGAGAGGGTGCTGTTGGTGACAGATAGTCACTATGTTAAATAAATGTTGCCTTCCTTATTTAGGAGATGCAGAAGCAGCATGTTCTGCTTAGCAGCTATGAAGCTACGGCCTACCTATTATTTATTTACTTTTTGAAGCATCTCTTTTTGAGTGGGCCCCCAGAGACAACCCCCCATTCTCTCCCCTATAAAGTGGGAAACCCCAATAACAAACTGCAGGGAGGTTCTCCGTGGTTCCGTGCGGTTCCCCGTGGTTCCCCGTGGTTCCGGCTTCCCCGCTCAGACGCAGCGCCACTAAACGCTGAAATTAGAAAGGCTTATGTAAACAGCGCTGGGAACAATGGCTACACATGACATTCGAGTTAATGAGGTAACTCTGAGGCGAGCCGACCCCACCCCCCCCCCTCCCCGGCCGGCAGGAGCGGCTGCTCACTGATTAAACGCCCCGTTTATGGGACGGGCGTGGCAAAGCCCCGTTAATTGCAGTTAATTTAATCATGGAACATCTGTCTGGTTGACGTCCGGTTTACAGCCCTGTCAATGTTAATGGGAGGGCGGCACGCCGATCAGGCGCTGCCCGTACACGCAGACAGGGGGCGCTGTGATTTTATTATGGTGAAATCCAATTAGTGGTGCCACTTTGCCTGAAATGCTAAATCATCCGCCAGCTTTTCTCCTTCCTATTTTGCTCTAAATCGTCTACATAATCAGTGCATGTTCCGCCATGGGCCCTTGTCCAGATGTGTCCAGCTGTAAAAGCATTTTCATGCATATGTAGATCCAGCCCCCGGGTGCAATTATCCTGCTAATTCTCCCATGCAGCAGGACCCCCGAGCCAGCGGCACGTCCGCTTCTGTCTGATGATTCCCAGCGCCCTCTTCAGGCTGGCCTTTAGGCTTCGACGAGAAGGGCTCCCGTAAAATTCCTTCCTCCCGATCATTTCTGTCCTGTCCCTCAGCTAACAAAATTTTTAAAGAAGGGGGCCGGTCTACCTTAATTAAATTTCCCGGGAGAGGATGGCAGTCTGCCCGGGGGTGGGTACCACCACCCCTCAAGTATACGTGATGATATTCTGGAGAGCTAGCTTCAGATGGTGAATGAGGCGAAGAGGATGTAGGACATTCATTGCAGAGATGGTACACAAGGAGATTCTGACAGTAGTCGGGGTGAGGGGGAGAGGGGCCAGACGGTGGGCGCTGAAGACTGGCAGGTGTGCGCGACGGACCACGGGGGACGCGTTATCACACACGTGCCATGCAGTTAACGCACACACTCATCACCGCACGTGTGCCTCCTATCCACGAGCACAGGCGGGTCTGCTAGCAGCTCCTTGTCGGGTTACTAATGTAACTTACTCTCATATTTGCTCTGTGTCACAGCTCCCCCTTTAAGGTCTTTCTAAGTCAGCGTCAGTGTCAACAAGATCATCCGATTTCAAGTTCCGCACTTTATTTGTCTCACACACAAACACACACTGTACATCTGTGTAGTGATGCACTTTTCCACTTGCCTCCGGGACTGTTTCACGGGAAGTACGTAATTCAAAGGAAAACAAGACAATATAAAACAAAAATAAGTAAGTATGCTCAGCAAGCCTTTAGGTACTTAGGTACAAATGGGTGAGCCAAATATAGAGTATAAGCACAGGGTGGTTCTTTGGTTTGTAGCCGTGTGCTTCTTGTGCATTAACTCTTACTTAGTTAGATTTAAAGATTATAGGTTAAAGATTATAATCATGCACTGATTTACTACTGTGATTCGCCTGGCTGGCACTGCAAGAGGGGATATAGAAAATGAGCCTTTCGGACCAGTCAGATTTGGGAATTCAACGGTGCCGTGGTATAAATAAGATGCAAATAACACTAAAAATAAAATGAATGCAAAACAAGACAATGAAAATAGAGAGAATATTAACAGTTGTAAAATGAAAATGTGCAATGACTGTGTGGGCTGGTGGAAAGTGCGTACGGTAAAGTGGCTAAAGTTCAGTGGCGATGATGATGCTGATGAGGGTGAAGATGATGATGACTATGGTGCCCTCCTGACAGCCCCATCGCAGAGGATGACGGCGGCACTGTCCCCTTACCCACGGGTGACATCTCGGGGACGCTGGCCACATAGGGCCCCTCCTGAAACTTGGGCTCGTTGTCATTGATGTCCTGCACCTTGATGATGAACTCGGACTCGGGTTCGAGCGGCCGGCCCGTCTCCACGTCGACGGCCTGGGCGCGGAGGGTGTAGAAGGCCTTCTCCTCACGGTCGAGGCTGCGCAGGGCATGAATGTCACCTGTGGTCTGGTCGATGGTGAAGATAGAGCCAGCTCCCTCCCCAGACAGGGTGTACTTCACGCCACTGTCGCCCTTGTCCAGGTCCGTGTGGAGCTGGGAGGAAGAAGGAAACAAAGCAGATGGTCAGGACACGTGTCCTTCGAACCCAGGACCACAGTAGCGTTTCCACGGACAGTGGTTTGACAACCGAGAGACTGTTAACTGAAACGCTAAGTGTGACAATACAAACCTTTTGAGCAACGCTGCTCGGGTTGATATTGGGCAACATTTTTCTAGAAAAACTTTGATTGTCAGTGAGCAAATGTTCACGATCATCCAGATCCAGATGAGTTGCTCTTTGTCTCACTTGGCAACATTGCCATTCTGCCAATCATCACCTTAAGATATCGAAAAAGACCCTCGAATATCAACAGGCTTTTTATATTCACTTCAGGTGGCTTTTGTGGAGGGAAACAGAACAGAGTTTGGGAAGAAGCAGATACGCCGCACACCATGATAAGGTCTTCTGGAGCTACTGACTCGTGGAAAGGGCAATCCATGCTGAAGGGCGAGAAGTAGATCTTAATCCCATGTGATGATGAATGCCGAGCTTCATTCACAAGGCATACAATAGCAGACCCTTGCTGTGCTTTAAGGGGGAATCTCAACGAAGGAAGGAAGAAGAAGGAAAAAAAAATGTGCATTGGGGGAGGTCATCATAAAAATGCCCATCTTACACGATTCAGAAGCACTCCTCCCCCAGGTCAATAAAATTACAATTACCATTCCCACCCCCTATTTGAAGTATTACTGTGGCCATGGCCACCCAGGCAACAACTTTTACCATTACTCACCCACACACCCATCACACATGGACCCCCCCCCCCCCCCCCCCCAATCCCACACTGCAATGACCTGCTTCCATGCTGACTCTCCCGGGGAGTTTCTCTCTACCTGCATACACTTCCTCTGCTTTGTCCCCTGTTGTTTATATCTGTAAAACGTTCTTTCATTCTTTCTATTCATCCACCTACCCAACTGTGGCCCGACTCGCAGTTTCGTCACACCCGTGAAACGACATCTAGAAAGACTCGGCTCTTAAATGGTCCCTCGGAGCGAATGTGACCCTCCCCTAGCCCACAGATAAATGCCTGCCCTTGGGGATGAGCATGGATGTACTGTGCTGGCTGGCGTGGGGGCTGGGCTAAACTGGAAGTTGGCTTTTTCGCTCTGGTTTGTTGAAGGAACCTCTAATTGTAGGATGCCGGAGGTAGAATTTCACATCGTCTAATTTACGTAGAAGGTCAGTGCTTACAGTACACAAGAGAGGGATAACTGTTTGGGGAGGGTCGAGTTCCCAGGAGCCACTCAAACACACACACAGACACACAGCATAACCCTCACGACACACTTAGCAGATACAATTTCACACCTTGTCCTTTTACTGGCTACTTTTTTGGACTTTATAACCACAAACCCCCTGGCGCCTTGCAATCCCGATTATAAAATTGATTTATTATTGATTTGCAGGCACATTTACGGCCCATCAAAAGCAGATCCGCATTGCTTCCCCCTGCGGTACCCATTGCAGCGAGACAGAGACAGCACGCCATAGATCATAATCCGCATTTCCTCTATTATACTGTCCATCAGGCTCGCATGTGTCGCATGTGGATGTTCCCTGTACCCTTTCCGTAAATCCCGGAATATTTTAGGTTGCCTTCGACCTCTCTGTCGAATGTGTTATAAATAAAGTGTCACCCTCTCGTGATTATTTGGTTCGACCTTTACCTGTTACCTCATACCTACAAACATTGTGTGCCCCCCTGCTGATAATCAATTAAACATTTCCACCAATTGCGTCGTCACGAGTTTTAATTGGGTCACAGCTTACGCCTGTCCTTTCGCCTCTATATCCCATTCCGTAATTAGTTTGATGCATGGTACCTCGGAGACTTCACTGAAAAGAATGTATTTTTAGTGATGACAGGAAAAAACATGGTGGAACAAAGGAAGGAAAAGGAAGATTTTTAGCTGACTACCTAACAGATTTAGTTCACTTAGAATCACATCTAAGACATCCTGAGTAATTCTGAAGTGATCATTTCAACGGAACGCCATAAATCAGATGGTGTTTATATGTCACGTCAATTAAATGCATGCTAAATCTCCTGAATCATTCAGGGAGGGGGCCAGGATGTCCCCTGGATACTCTAACACAACCCCCTCTCAGCTGACAGAGTGAAATAATAATCCTTAACTGGATTGCAGGCGCCGTAAGATAACAGCACAAATGACAGTAAAGTGGCAGGATGCGATTCTCCCATGTTTAAGTGTCAGAAAAGCAAGTGTAGAGTAATGTCAGTAACGATAATTAGGCGAGAATTCACGGCCCCCCGTGGCGTTTGTGCAGTAACAAAAGTGCCTCGCTGCGAGATCACTCGCTTTCTCGTTATCCAGGAAGGGGGGTGGGGTGAGGTGCCGGTGAAAAAACAAAAGCTCGAGGCGAGCTTAGAAAGAGTCCCAGGAATCACCGGTTAAGTAAAACATGGCAAACTCATAGTGGAGCCAGTTCCAGATACTTCCACTAGAGGCGCCGCAGCGCCGCCCTACAGGAGATTAACGTGTCACATGAAGTGTCTTGCAATTTCACCACAGACCGTTGCTTTTAAAAGCAGGCTAATTATTCTGCACGTAACCGAATGAAAGAAATAAATAATGGAACAAATCAGTTAATAAGTTCAATAAAACGATAAAGGGAAGGGGGCAGATTAGCTTCATCAAAAATTCCATTAGGAAATTGTTAGCAATAGCAATCAGTCATACAGGGCGATTCAGCACTAAAATAGATCCATGCAGGCGCTTTTTATAACCTCCCGGTGCAGAATGAGTCTTGGGTCTTACAGCCCCATCACGCCCCGCCAACGTTAATGCCTATTTCTGCGAGAATCTGAGATTTCACGTCGCTTTGAGGTTACCGCAGGCAACAGGGGAGGGACCCTTGATCAAGGGGCAGAAAAGTGACAGCGAGTGATGTAAAGGTTTGGCGTGCGAGCTTCGCCATTGGCACAGATTTGCAGGCCGGTCATCATAGGCGGGAACGTGGCGGGGGTGGGGGGGGGTGGTGTCCTCACTGTTTCAATATTTAAGCAGTCATTGAGAACCAAACCTAGGTAAATAAATGATGGTAAGTATGAAGCCTCAGAGTGGAAGCTCACTTAGGTATCAGAGTGGCTTTGTTTGGGATGTGTCCTGGCTCGTGTCACACAGAGAATTGTGGAGACAGGCGACTCGCCCACAGAACAGAGTCAGAGACAAACATTCAAATTTATGGCATTTTTTTAGTATTCGGATCAGACCTGAATTTGAAACAAAGTCAACTCCTCCTCTTTCTCTTTTTCTCTCTCTCCCGAGGACCTCTGTGTTGGTTTGCTTATCGCAGGAAATCAGACAGGTGTTTAATCGCTCCTCCAAACACCCTTTCTTCACAATGGTTGCAATTATCAACCTTCTCCCGCACTTCCAGTGAAAAACATGTGGTAAAATGGGGGGACTTTAATTTCTTTTTGCCTAGGCTCTAGGTTTGTAGCTATTAGCGAATGATGACAGTAGAGCCAAGATGGCGGAAGTGCGACCGTCCAGATGGAGAAGCTCATGCTGGGAGAGCATCCCAGGGCTAGTGGGAACCAGGGAACAGAGCCTTAATACCCAGATGGAGAGGCTTGGGTAGGGAGTGTGTTCGTGTCGACTGGAGCCAAAGTCAAGATGGTGGGAGGATAACTTCACAGGGTCATCTGCAGCACCCAGAATGAGGCATCCGACCCTCTGACCTCCTCTTGGCTTTCGGGATGGGAACTTAGAGTGAGAGGCATACAGTCGTCCATTAAATCGAGAACACCAGTCAAAACAGTGTGTTTCTGGAATCTTGATCAGACCACTTTCACTGAAATCTTAAACTGAGCTTTAAATCAAACCTGTAAAGTTTTACTATGAACTTCAAGGATAAGTCCCAGAAAGTTTTCTTTTCCTCTGTTTTCTCTGCCTGTTTTCATTTTTAACCACCCACTGGGTGACACCGACCACCCCTTTAATGCTTTACTATCTATATCACCTTCATTTTAACCCGAGAAGTTGCAGAGTCACCCAGTAAATTTACACCCAGAAAGATGATTAGGTGCCCTCAGTGTCGCGATTGCATCTGGAACTTTCCAGTAGCCCCCCCCCCCCCCCCCCCCCCTTTAATGGGAAAGGGAGCGAGGCCATGTGGGGAAAGTGTCATTCCAAAAGCAGCATTATCCTCTTCAGCACAGTAGGGAACTGCGATTTGATTTGCTTTTCCAGGTCTTCTGTGGGCAGTCGTGAAAGGATTTTACGGTCCCCCCGCTCGGGTATTTGGTACTGTGACTAGCCGATTCACTTGACCACCCACGTAGTCAGGCAGGCAGGTGGGAAAACCTTGTATGTGTATGTGTGTGTGTGTGTTTGCAGATCACATTTGAGGACTAAATTGTCCCCAAAGTGTAGTAAAACATCTTTTGAGGTCCCCAATTGGATAACCTCAGATTTATAAAAATCTGAATGCAATCAAAAAATCAAAAGTCTTGTATTTGGGTTGGTTACTTATGGTTAAGGTTAGGGATGGGTAGGGGATAACGGTGTCGTGATTGGGATTAGGGTTTTTCCCATAGAAATGAATGGATGGTCCCCATTTAGATAGGAAGACCAACATGTGTGTGTGTGTGTGTGTGTGTGTGTGTTTTTGTGTGTGTGAGTGAATGTGAGAGTGGGTATACCTTACCTTATTGGGAACAGAATGTCCCCACAACGTGATGAATACCAGTTTTTTTCTCTTTTTTTGGGGGGGAAAACTCAGTTTAATAAAAATCTGTTACTGCACTGGAAAAAAAAAACTAAAAACACAAAACTTCCGATAATATGATAAATATTCGTTTTTTTTTTTTCCTTATGTGGACTGATTTCCTGGTCCCCATAAGGGAAAACTCCAATTTATAAAAGTCGGTGACTACTATGAAAACACAAAAAAAAATGCAAAAACTCTTGTATTTTGCTTGGTTACTTACAGTATGGTTATGGTTCGGGCTGGATGGGGGTTAGGGTTGTCATAGTTAGCGTTAGCATTTTTCCCATAGAAATGAATGAGCGGGCCCCGAAAAGATATGTTTACCTGACATGAGAGTGTGTGTGTGTGTGTGTGTGTGTGTGTGTGGTGAACCCCCTACTAACGGGGTGGGAGACCCCCCGTTAGCTTCTCCATACCTCAGACTGGAATATCGATTCCTGTCGGCAATTAAAGTAGGAAGTGTAACGAGGCACCACTGGGAAACACGGAACTATAATTGGATCAGTGGGACTGGGGGGGGGGGACTCGGGCTACATTTGCACGGAGGTTGGACTCGCAGTACGCTTTCTGTCCGTTGGTGGAGTTACGGTGATACGGTAACCCCAGCTGAGCCTCTACACATACAATTAGGCGGGGGGGGGGACCGGGGGGCTGTTCTTTACTTTTAGTGTTTCACCTCTTTTAAAGCAGGGGCGGAAAGTGCTGGAGGGGGTGTGAGTGGCTCTGTCGAAATGGGGAAAACAAAACAATTTCCTAAGACAAATGGAAAGACTCCATTTCAGGGAGGATGGGAAAATAAGAATTAGGGGAGAGAAAATTGACAAGAAACTATGAGACACTATGAGATCCCCTTACTCACCCCCCTGGGACTAAGGATGCCCACCCACCCCCTCCTGGAACTTTCTCTAGAAACTCAAGTTCAGCAGTTCAGGTGTCCTGTTACTGTTCATCAGACTGACAGTCATGCCGTGTTTGTGTCCTTTTCTGCGAAGATCAATCAACAAGATTGCGCTTCATTTGCATATAAAAAGATCTTTGCTAGCCAGTCAGCTTGACTAGTTCATTCCATTTATTTGTTTTCTTCCACAGGGACAGGGGGCAAAAGGGCAGAGGTCTCTGGGGGATCTTACCTTACGGATACACGGATGCTGTACTGGCGTGGGTGATTATGGGGCTCGGGCCACAGGGGCATCTGCCTTAGCTGAAAGCTGATTGCCCCCCTCCCCTGTCACTCACCGATTCAGAACATAATGCCAGCCTAATGATAATGTTGGCCTCTCCATTTGAATTATGGCCCCTCTCAGGTCCCCGCCCCACCTTTAAAAATCCTAGAATCGGGTGCATTTAATCATTTATGCCAGTTAATGAAAACCACCGTGGCTGTCAGCAGCTCATGCAAACCCCACTCCGTTTTGAACTCTGCGGTCATGGTTGGGAAACCCTTACAGAAGAACTGTCCGAGGCCGGCTCCATTGCGAAACGTATAAATAAATAAGCAACAGGCCAGGCTTTTAGGGGAGTATAATAAACGGCCTGCTTTCATGTAAGCAATGTCCGCAGTTCCACTGAGGGTGACGGAGTGGCTCGGAGCGCTATTTCCCACAATGCAAAGGAGGCACCGGGGGTGTCTATTCAGCAGGCCCACCTGCAGAGGCCTAGATCTCTGGCTCTTTCACACAACGGGCCAAGAATACGGAGTGCGAGCCACCATCGACCGCTCCCTTCGTCTCCTGGGGGGGCTGTTCTCCCCCGGCGTTTCGGGGAGGAGGAGGAGGGGGGGTACTGGGAGGTCTCTTCAGGGCAGAATCTCACTGTGTGTTTCCATTATCTTATAAAAGGGCTTTTTATACCACTGCAAGCCAAAGGTTTTCCCTTTGAATCCAGGCAGGACACCCGTCCTTCATCCCATGTGATTGATGAGTTGCCTCCCTCTCTCTGTCTCCCTCTTTCTCTCTGTCTGCCTCCTATCTCTTTCTTTCTCTCCCTCTCTCTATGACTGTCTCTCTCCCTCTCTTTTTGCCTGTCTCTCTCCCTCTTTTCTCTCTGCCTGTCTCTGTCTCTCAACATTTTTCTGCCTCCCTCTCCCCCTCTTTCTCTCTCCCTACCTGTCTCCCTCTCTCCCTATATTCTCTCTCTCCGTCTCCCTCTTTCTCTCTCCCTGCCTGTCTCCCTCTCTCCCTATATTCTCTGTCTCTCCGTCTCCCTCTTTCTCTCTCCCTGCCCGTCTCCCTCTCTCTCTCCCTCTTCTTCTCTTCATCTCCCCCTCTCTTTCCCTCTCTCACCTTTCTTTCTCTGTGTGCATTTCTCCCTCTTTTTCTCTCTCCCTGCCTGTCTCTCTCTCCCCCACCCCACTTCTCTCTCTGCCTGGCAGCAGGAAGACCCAGAGCTACCAAAACATGATGCAATCAGAAATAAGAAGTAAAAATGGCTGAACATGAAAGATAAAAACATCAGGCGGGACGAGCAGAGAGGAGTGCGGGGCAGCCCGCCCAGCCCTCCTTTCTCCCTCTTCTGCTCTTTCTCCCCATCTCCATGACCCCCATTGTCTGCACACCGGAGTCATGTTAATGCCAAAAGAAGCCAAAGGTGATGTCCACACTGTGGATGAACTCAGCAGCTCTCTCCTTTCTCAGAAGCTACTGTAAGAACCATGTGACTGAGCTGCCAGACTCATTTCGTATCCTGCTCTCACGTCAAAGCCACATGCGTGACCCTTAGCCGTTAGCATTAGCGATGCGGGGAAGCTGTAAATCTCGTTTCTTTTTCGTTTTTTTTTTTTTCCCACACCTACGGCTTACGGTAAACGGCGCCACCCATTTAGCTCAGCCCGCAGCACTGAGTAGGGTTAAGACATCAATTTCATGGAGAGAAATCCCATTTTTTTTGAGCTGGGTCACATTGGGAACCGTGCCGACGTGATTCCCAGTGGCCCGCAGGAAGAGTGCTGGCAGGAGTTTACATTGTAGCTGGAGTTAGCATTGCAGCTAGAGCTAGCCATGAGAAACTTCAAGCTTAATTACACCACAGTGGCCTCTTAAGTCACTGCTGAGATCCGACAGGGCGAAATGACTATCCATCCATCCATCCATTTTCCAAGCCGCTCATCCTACTGGGTCGCGGGGGGTCCGGAGCCTATCCCGGAAGCAAC
>JAODLC010000085.1:22153571-22165885 GCA_026781145.1 Hippopotamyrus pictus | reverse complement strand
CCCACGGCCTGAACCCAAAGCCGACCCTATCCCTAAGCCCACGGCCTGAACCCAAAGCCGACCCTATCCCTAAGCCCACGGCCTGAACCCAAAGCCGACCCTATCCCTAAGCCCTTGGCCAAACGCTTCCTCTCTTCGTCCTCTTGTTAAATCTTGAAACATCCGACAGAGCCTTTACTCAACCATTCTGCTCCAAACCAGAAGACCCATGTCCACAAACCCCAACCTTCAACGTCACACATATTTTGACTTCGTCTATTTTCCACCCAAACGATGCTGCTTTCTCTCCACCGGGGGATGCAGCCCACATTGCCCGTTCCTCATTTACAGAAGTCGAGGTTTAATGAAGCATCCCGCGTCGCTCCAACTGGCTGCACCCTGGCTACACCGGGACCTGAATCTGCACATTCTTATTACTTCATCCATCAATTTCACCTCTCCCCCGTCCCCAATCTCAAAAGTTGGCGCAATTTCAGATTGTTCTTGTACTTCCACAAGGACCTAGATGCGCTTTACAAAGATCACAAAGTCATCTTACCTTGCCAACGTACTGTGGGTCAGAACCCATGTACTCCTCTAGGACAAAGAACTGGTTCCACACCCAGCCCCGTTTGACCCGCTGGAATCCGAGTCCGCCATTCCTCCTCAGTCCCCCGGGGCCGCGGGGCCGTTCCTTTCCCAGCCTGCCTTGGGAGGGCGGACGGAGGGGTGACAGGAGACCTTCGTCGACAAGAAACCAGAGCAGCAGGAACAGACAGTTCCTTGTAAGCATTGGCGATCTCGGAACGAGAAGGTCCAGGGTGAACTCAAAAAAGTTCCAGGTGCTCCGAAAGTGGTCCGACGGGAGCTGGGGGATGAGGTGGTTGCTTGGTGACGAACAGCTTCCAAAGGGCAGAGCTGGATGGACAGAGAGATGTCGTTCGGTCTGGTCTCCTCTGTGTCTCATGCAGATTGCCACCAGACTGAAAACACATTAAAAACTAATTAATAAATAATGACAAAATAGAAATCTCCATTGCATGCTACACGGCTTATGAGAAAATTCAGTATAATGACAAAACAACAATACATAATTCAATTCAATTATATAATATAGTGATATAGGGCCTTTCACAGCATAGTCACCCCAAGGCGCTATACATGAGTGTGTTGTAATACATTACTACATCATATAAACAGATTAATACAAATACAGGGAGAAAGAAAGAAAGAAAGAAAGAAATAAAAAAAAAAAGAGAATGGGGATAGGAACTAAAAACTCCCAAGAGAAAAAAATGCATGCCTCCCCCTCCCCCCCTGGGCATGCTATCATTATAGAAAAACAAAGAGTGGACTTGCTTATTAATAGCAAAGTGTAAACTGTGGTCGGAGTCAAAGCCAAACTCTGTCAATGACTTGGTTCTCCAAGTTGGCCTGTGTAACTCTCAGAATTACTGAATGTAGTTTATAAACTTAAGTCAACGCACACAAGCTGAAGTGAGATAATTCTGGGTTTTGACCTAACACTGTCCTGGTGGTCTTATCCAGAAGCGTGTCCACAATTCAGATAGGGTCAACAGATAATTTCCAGCAGTTAACACTTTTAAAATTCAAAACTATTTACCATCTAGTACACATTCAAATAACTATGCAATATATCCATCTCTTCATTACTAATTTGTTTCAGCCCTGTTGATGCTGATGTGTTATACCGAAAAGGGAAGATCCAAGTAATACCTGAGAGAATTAATACTAATTCAACATAAGCACAGAGAAAGCAGTTCCACCTGAATTAAGACTTTCTGTTATCATGTTATATTTTCAAATGCAAAATCTGAGTCTATCATTTTGTGTCAAACTCAACAAAGGTTCAAACACAACCGTTGTGCAGTCTTACTCTGCAAAAAGCATCTATTAAAAGGGGCTCTCCTTCAGTGCAAGTTTTAAGAATGCCTGTTGTTAATTACTTATATGAAAACAACTTGTGTACTTTTTACTTATTTTCTACATATATACACTACACGTATACACAACGTGAACTGTCTTTGCACTTTGTCTTGTTTGGGACCATATGCCACTATATGCAAAAGAATTAAGACAAGAATTGACTCTTCTGAAAAACTCCCATAATGCAATGCTAACATGTGACCACCATGGATGCGTGCCCGGTTCACCGCATCACACTGCAGATACTCTGCTATTTTTGGCCCCAGGACATTAATAATTGATGACCTCCTTGTCATTTAACACCTTCACAGAAAATTAAGGGGAGTGATCCACTAATCAATAGTGACACATTTCAGAGGCTGGCTATGACAGATAGGACGCCTCGCACTTGGCGTAACGCTATACCTGAACAGATTGCAGCCCATCGATCAGTTATGCTTCTCTTTTTCCTGCACCAATTATAAAATTAGCATTGTGTTATGATCGTGTGTGTGTGTGTGTGAGTGGGTATACCTATCCTTATGGGGACACAATGTCCCCATAACATGATAAATATTCGTTTTTTTCTCCCTTATGGGGACTAAAAATGCAAAAACTCTTGTATTTTGCTTGGGTACTTATATGGTTATGGTTAGGGCTGGGTGGGGGTTAAGGTTGTCATAGTTAGCATTAGCATTTTTCCCATAGAAGTGAATGAGCGGGCCCCATAAGGATAGGTATACCCGACATGTGCATGCGTGTGTGTGTGTGTGTGTGTGTGTGTGTATACAACTGTGGAAAAAATTAAGGGACCACACTATATTTTTAAGCAAATCTGTTTCTTCCATGGTTCAGCTGGCAGAAGGCTATGCTGAGCAGCAGATTGCTTCCAGGTCCAAAATTTCTAAGACAGCAGTACACAAGAACAAGGTGAAGCAGGAGACACTGGGAACGACCAGAAACCAGCCAGGTAAAGGGCGGAAGCGACAGTCTAATGCCAGAGATGACAGTCGATTTATTCGACAGTTTTTCTTGAATCAGAGGATGACATCAAGTGACCTTCAAAAGTGAATGGGAAACATTAAGTGCAGGTGTGAAGTGCACTGCTAGGACATTTTGCATCAGGATCCTAAAAGCAGGACTGAAGTCCCATAAAGCAAGGAAGAAGCTCTTCATCAAGGAGAAACAGTTTGCAAAAAATATATATACGTTAATCACGGACACACACCGAGAAATTTCATAAATTGAGAAATGGTCTCTTAATTTTTACCATAGCTATGTTTGTGTGTGTGTGTATTTCTAGATAACCAGTTCTTTTATGAAAGAATATTTACAAATTTACAATACTTATTTATATTTATTAATGGACAAAAGAAGCTAAAATAAAACAAGAGAATACATCAACAGGAAAATAATGTGTTGTCGTTGCTGTATTGCAAATGAGCTGTAAATTTCCCTCAGACATACAAGGTATGTACCACTTCAGGGCTGTAAACCGCTCATATTACAAAAAGTGTTTGCCTTGAGTAGACATTAATTAAAAATGCTCTCATAGAGAATCACGCTGTTGAAAGGTTATGATCAGAAAAGTTAACAATGTTAAGTTAGGAAAAGGAGGACACAATGTAATACAGCTGATAATTTTTAGATTTTAAACAAGAAACTAAGGATTAACGAACAGAATCATAATATTTGTCAATCTTAATGACTGTAGTTACTCAAAACTGATTACTTGATGGGGAAAGGTTCCGTGCCAAAAAAGACAGGCTCATAATATAATGCACAATGCATTTATGGGGCCAGCAGTCTTTGCATTTGCCCATTGGTGCAAGCCAGGTCAGGTGTCACGCCGTCAACCAATAAAAATTCTCGAGCGGGTAGGAGCTGTAGTAATGAGATGGCTTTGAAATCTAGGCCGGGTGGGATTATGTATGCTGTCAATCACTTATTTTGGCTCAGGGGGAGCCATCAAAACACCAAACAAGAAGTGGAATAAAGCAGCTGGTGAGTGATGGCACCGGCTGAAACCACCCACAGTGTTTTTGATTAATTGGGAAAAAAATACATATTATACACATACACAAATATGAAGAGCCATAACTGTGTCTATGTATATGGCTATTCCTATGTATATGTATAGACAAATACAAACACACACACACACACAGAGTTATGGCTCTCCAGGTAGAATATTTCATTTCCATGATGACATGAGTGCCGGAAATATGCTGGTGGTTCTTGACCTTTCACCCTCCAATGAAACGGAAAAGAAGGGTTGAATACCAGAGTAGAGATGCATTTCTGTGATTGCAATATAATGGGTGGGGGGGGGGGGGTAGCTAAATGACATGCTGAGTCTGTAATGACTGAAATTCCATCAGCAACTCCCCCCATTAACATGTGGCACTGTGGATCATTGTAACCGCTCACCTTCCTGTTCCTTCTGTGCACTTCTCCTGTTCTTCCCGTTTATTCAGCTCTCCTACGGCCTCTCTGCTTCCCTCCCAAGTCCAAAAGCTCATGGTATAAGTGGATTTTTTTTGTATTAAACCACCCTTAGCGCGTCTGTGCCTAGTAGTGGTCCAGCCCCCTGCCACGTACCTTGGGCTTCCTGCGATTGGCTCCGGGTTCATGCCGAACCCTATACAGCATAAGCAGCTCCATGGATGGACAGCAAAACATTAAAACCACACAGCAGCGTGCCTGTGCTCTCCAGCCCTGCCACTGGGCTCTCTCTCTGATTGCCCCAAACGATTAATACCGGGCTGGAAAGCAGATTTAATAACCCTAAACTCAATTTGCTCCAAATTAGATTTCATAACTTGTTATTTCAGAAGCGAGACATCTCAGCCAAATCGCTCGTAACTCAGCTATTAGGTGGAACGTAAAATAAAATTAAGGGACTGTATTTGGTGAAACAACAGGAAAGCATTTGTTGCGATTAAGCCTTTTCATATAAAGAGCAGGACAGACCTCTTATGAGCACAGAGGGCGTGGTAGGGTAGTGCTATAAAATGTGAAACAAGAATATTTCAAGCATATTTCTCTGTGGTGTTGGAGTTAAGTTGGTGCATAATATACTTCATATCTGTTTGTTTGTTGCTTGTATTTTTCTGGATGGCAGCTGCAGTGTAGGGCGAGAAAGTATGTGAAATATGAGCCGGTTTGCTATGGCGACCCGTTCACAGAAGGTTTAAGCGAGATGAAGGGAGGTGGAGAAAGCAAGAAGTGGAACAAAAATTCAAGAATGCCAGAGAGGCAGGTCAAGAGTGCGGCAGCTTCTCCACATGTGACCCCAGGCAGCCAATCAGGCTCCAGCTCACCTCTCGCAGCTTTTTTTTTTTTTGCTCTGCAGCTTTTAAGCGTTTCTCCACATGGACCCAGAGGCTGAGACCTGAGCTTTCCTGTAATCGGCGGGTTTTCTATAACCCAAGTCCTCACACCCAGCGCTGCGTTTGGTGTGCGATTAATGACACTGAAGTGGTATCGTTTCACTTTGCAGATGCTAAACTGCTCTTAAATGAAGAGTTAAGCTGGAACTGAGCACCGTTCCTAAAGAAGAAATCCCTCTTAAGATCTCTGCACGTCTGCCGAGGAGGTGTTGAGAAAGTACCATCTATCGGCCTAGGAGATGTTGAGAAAGTACCATCTATCGGCCGAGGAGGTATTGAGAAAGTACCATCTATCGGCCGAGGAGGTATTGAGAAAGTACCATCTATCGGAAAGTGCTGTTAGACAGTGACTCAGGACCAAGAATCACTGGCTTTGCAGTGGTGTTAAAAAACTTCAGGAATGGTACTGTACCTCTGGATCTTCAAGGCGTTCCTTAAAGGATCAAGTTTAATGAAGTAAAAGGACTTTTTAAGAGATGGTTGCAGGTGCAAAACCCAGTAGGGAAACCAGTTAAAGCAAATACTTCACCTGATTGTCTTCATTTTGTGCCCAGGGGCATTATGGGTAAAGTATGGTCCTAGTACACAAATAATGCTGCGGTCAACAATAGATTAATAAATTTAGCTTGACCTTCTCACCACTTTTAGAGAAGGAAGAAAAAAAGGTAGATTCCTCACCATAAGCTCATAAAAGCAGGTCATAGGGTCAGCTTTATGTCTACTAACCATGACAGGGATGATGCACTATGAATAAAGCCCCTACCATCTCCCATCTTCTGCCTCTGATGAGATTCACTCCGGCGAAGAATTACGCACCATTTCACCCAGTAAACACTAACTGAACAGAAGATGCATCCACTTGATATAAAACATGTTGCCGATCACATGACAGCAGTCAGCTGACCCACCTTTCTGATGATAATCTGAGTATTCCCATTTCCTCATAATGCTGTGCAAATTAACTTTAATAACTAAGCCATTCCATTGAATAAATGTAATTACTGGACACGGTGATGACTTTGTCATTCTTGATTTTCTTTTATCCACAAAATGGCTTATGTTAGCTGCGGCTCTGAAATGTAATGGAATTGAAAATCTATATCAAGCCATATTGTTACACAGCTTATGCAGCGATTGGACATGAATCTGTGTGCTGCCGTAGCAGAATTTCCCGTTGATTATCAGTGTGTAAATAAAACTGTCTCCCCGGCGTGAGTTATTGGGCCGTCGCGTTCTGACAGGCTTGCGAAAATGACAAAAACTGAAAGAGATAAATTAAGTAAAACATTTTACTGTAGAATTCTCACTCTGATGAAGAATCATGCATCATCACGGCTAATAAATAACCTGACGGAAATAAAGTGGCACTCTACTGATTCATCTCTGGTAGGAAGCTTTACGACGGAAGACGTATAGATTTTTTAAAAATTATAAAAACCTTGACCTGCTCTTCAGAAAGTCCAGCCTGTGTCCAAAAACCCAAGCCCAGAAGCCCAGCATTGGGTGTAGAACCAGGATTTGCCTAGAGACCTTGTCTCTCATAACCTTGGCCTCACTCTGCGTCTTATACAAGATATATAAGCTAACTGACTGTGATAGTCTGACATCAGGTCTTGTGTGGTCTTTGTACCCCATGAGATATGCTCCTGTACTGCATGGAAGAATGGAAAGTTAACTTGAACTATCGTGCATCTCCTTATCGTGTGAACATGTATAGTGAATATGTGGGGTGTGGATTGACCACAGCTGCAGTGATTGGTGAGGCATGCATGGGGTGGGTCTTTTTGCGAGGATTCTGAGAAGTGCGGCGCATACGAGGGGCCACGACTCATAAAGGGGCTGGCCTTATCATTAGCCAATGATACTTTTGAATCGATATGTGATAGGGATGGGGAACTCCTGGGACCAATCAGCTTTCAGCTGGAGCCAGTGCCCCTGTGGTACAGGTACCACCCCTGATTGGATTGTAGCCTTGTCACCACAGTCACACGGAGGCATTGTGGAAGGGCAGGCATAATACTGTACAAATCGCTTGTGAGACCTGTCAGACGCACAGAATACAAGCAGACATCGAGGATCCCACACGACACTGCAGAAACAAAAAAAAAAAAAACGAAATAAAAACCCAGTTGTTTATCTCTGTCAAAACCGTACACAAACACCCATTCCCTCACCCTCTCAAGACTTTTTTCCGCCGGCTTGTCGCCCATAAGACTCATCACTCCGACCCAAAGAACGAGAGGCGATAACAGCGTGAAGTATCGCTCAAGTCCACGCCGTCGGATACCCCGTTGCTGCAAGCCAGCGATCCCAGAGGCGAGTGTAGTGTCTAAATGAAGTACACACTGACGCAGGGACCAAATTAAACCAGAAACACATCCTGTTAAGTGATTATGGGACAGAACTTAACAAAAGCCAGTGAAACATCACAGGGAGGTCCGGCGACCTGATTATATGGTCATTGATTTGTTGGACCACACCAACAAGGAGAACGCTATAGATTTTTTGGCCCATGGGTCCTCCAAGTCAGACCAAGGTAAAGATGTTCCTATTTCTATAGGGCCTAACTTTTACCCTTTCATGGTGTCCTTTGCTCAACGAGTCCTGTGCCCCCTTAGGGCTGTTTCCCATGAGTGATGATTCGGGGGGGTGGACTTGGACACTCAATGCCCCAGAATTCTCATAGTGATTTACAGGATTTTACATTTGCTATCAGGTCTGTTGGGATTTGTCCTTCTGGGCTCAGATAGTTGGGTGGGGGTTGAATACAACATTTTGCCATTTTCCCTGCAGACGGTCGATGTTGTTGTTTAAGATGACCCCCCCCCATCCGCCCCCACTACAGCTTGAAGATGAGCATGAGTCAGCAGGAAAGATAAACTGGATAAGAGAAGTGGCCGCTATGGAAACGTGCCCAGGCGTGCACTACGGAATAGGCGCGTAAGCGGAGGAGCTGGGAGATCAGTCACCGGGGAGCGTCGCTGACATGGAGGCTGTTTTCACTTCACACAACACAAATTCCCATTTTACTCCTTCGTGACTGTCTGCTTATCCCAATGTACTCGGCAATTCCCATTGGAGGGAGGAGCTGTGTTTCGGCAGCGACCTGCTACTCACCCAGAGACCACTAGGGGGAGAGGAATGGGATGTCCACCCTATCCTACGGGACCAGAGACCCTTGAGGTTTGGAAGGTTTGGAACAGTTCAGGGATCATCATATCCGTACAGCTCCAGGAGTGCACAATGGTTAGAAGTGGGCAGAACATTAGCCTGCTTTGTTCTTTTCATCACTTGCAAACTAACCATCCATCCATCCATACATCTTCTAACTGCTTATCCGGTACTGAATCGTGAGGTCATAGGGTCACTTATGATCCTTACCATATAGCTGTTGCTTTGGATTATGGGTAATTTCCTCTACCTGTGGCAAGAAATGTCTTTGCTCTTTTTAGAGACAAGGCTTAAGCTATTTCCTTTCTCTGCTTCGTGTTCCTGAACCAGCGCTGACGGTACAAGAGCATTCAGGGGTCACCCTTGCCACACTGCCTCCTCGGTGCTCTCTGCTGGAGGGGTGAAGAGGTTTATGGGCTGTAGGACAGGGTTAGCCAGACAGCTGATTTGTCTTTATACGGTTCCTTTAACTCCTCCCCCGAGCTTCTCATCCAGAACAATCTGTGCGGTTGCTCAGCTAATTCCTAAAGTTTGCGAGTTTGTTCCAGAATTTGCCATTTCATACCTTTGTAGTTAGGTGTTAACCCTTTATTAGTATTCGTTAAACCCCCTCTGGCCGCTGGGAAGACGAGCGTTTTGCTTTAATCCACAGTGTTCTTGCAGACATCAGCGATCCGGAGGCACGATGTTAACTTACTGAAATGGGTACATACATCATGTTCCTCTTAATCACCCAGAGTTTAGCAGCAAAAGGGAGCCTCTCTCACTATAACTGAACACACACGGAAGGCACTCCACGCTACAAGCAACCCAGGACCCCGCGAGGGAGAATAAAAGAGTGAAAACAAAAAGAGCTCAGCAATGCAAATGAAGGATGAATGACACTCACGCTTGGCCTGTTTTTCCTCTACGCTACGGACATTAGTGGGCTGAATTGTTCTCTCTTGCAAGCCGCCAGCTGTCACCAATAAAACATGTTATTTAAAGTGAGAATTTTAATAGAATTAAATTTTGCCCTTTAGATCTCGGAAGCAATTAAATGTAATTTTGTGTTTGCGGTTGCTTGTGTAATTACCGAGGTCAGAGCTGGATAACGCCATAGATCTGCACTTACGATTTGTTTGGCTACCGAAGGACACTGTGCCTCAAGGGAATTGGAAAGAAAACATGAAAGAAAACAGAGAGTCCCCTCTCTGTGAGGTTAGATGAAAAACAGGGCAAGGCTAAAAAAAAAAGAGACAAAAAATAACAATTTCTATGAATGTATACATTCATTGCTCTGTGCGACGAGGCGTAACGGAACAAACCACTTTAGCGCAGGGGTGAGCGCTTCCCACCGCGTTCTGGAGGCATTTTCAGAGAGCCCAAACCAACTTTCCAGCCCCTGACCACCTAACCCCACGACCTCCCTGGAAAACCTCCCGAATCCCTCATTTTACTCATTTTACTTCAATGGAATTGCTCTGGACAAGAGGTGGATTAGAGCACGGATCATGGAAATGGCAGGGAGCAACGTAAAAGATGCAGTGATGAATAATCACGGAAAAATCACCTACAGATAATCGAATGTAAACCGATAATACTTTATTAGTAAAAGCCTGTATTATACTCATTTTTAAATTTAATTTTTTAAAAAAGATATAACAAAGGTTATGTCTGAATTTTTCAAAAGAAAAATAGAAACAGACATGAGGACATGACTTAATCCCCCCCCCCATTCAGATGCACCCCATGGTCCCTGGATAAAAGCATTTTCTCTTGTTTTCTTGTTATTACACCCAGAAATACACATAATGTTGCTTTTCCATTACAGACTGATGCGGCTGCAAACACCAATACAGATGTAATTCCATTACACAAGGCCCAACCGCAATCATCAAAGTTACTCCAGAAGCCATCTCAGAGACATGAAGTTGTCTGTCTCTTGGCCATTCCTCACAACAGGAAGTGACAGCTTCTGTAATTCCTGAAGCCAGGATGCATCCTCACTGCCAGCGCCCCCTCAAGGCCGCGACCAACGTCGCTCCCCGAGATCTGTACCTCCGTGTCAAGCGAACTCGCAGAAAAACTGGCTCGCAGCTCTCATTGCCTGCGATAATCAAAGGGTGCGCTCCATTCCGCCAGACGAGATTAAAAACCGTTAGACTCCCACAGAAAGTTATTAGATGTCAGCGTGCCGGATGGAACACAAACGGATGGTTCGACGCCATTAACTCGGGCAGGCATGTATGTCGATGAGTAACATTCCCCGAATCGTCTTGGAATAGCAGGGAATTTCCTTTCTGCTGCAATAAAAGCTAACGGTATTTAGCTTGCTGATAGCCATGCTGTTAAATTTAAGAATAATAATAAAAAATAAAAAGAACGGATAATAAAAGAAAAGTTTTTTTTATTAGTTTGAGGACATCTCCTGCTCACGGATTTCTAATCATGCTCTCCAGGAAAGGATTTCAGAGATAGACCCTTGAAGAGAGGTTGGAAAAAGACTGGCAGCTCTTAGAAAAACGAGTAAATTAGCTAGTACCTAAAATAAATGCCTCCTTTTTTTTTTACAGTCCCAATCAAGGGTGCAGTGATTTATACATTAACACGACGAGCGCTGCAATTGCACTGATACACGGAGAGCCACTTCCAATCAATCTAATTGTCCCTTTTTCTGTGATTGTGAACGGATTGCGGGACGCCTATCACCCGGATGCTGAAATCAAGGGAGTCTCACTGCTCAAATGGGGAGGGGACCTTCTGAGGTTACAGTCTGAGTTTGACCGGCGGGGAGGGAGATTAAGGAGTCTGAGGAGCTGGATAAATTTTCACCGAGACTACATTTGCATGAACAAAAAAAAAGGCAAAAAAAAAAAAACAAGATAAGAGCCCCTTGGTTAAAACCCCAAAACAGCCACAGAGGGGTAGAGCGGCTGTGAGTCCTTGGTCTAATCCAGAATCAATACCGTGAATTTCCATTCCGTCACCGTTTTCACCTCTCGACTCTCTTTTTTTTGTTTTAATGACTCTCTTATGCGGGGATCATCAGGTGGCTCAGACACGTGACATGCTCCGTCTGTTTACCACCCGGCGGATATCCATAAGCTGGAGAACGGGGATAATGTGACGATGGACGAGACAGAAATAGGTATAAATCAGCTGATTATATACTTCATGCTCATTGGTTCTCTGCGGGCCTTGGCTAAATCCTCTCTCTAAGACCAGAAACTTGCATTATTCTCAAAAAGCCCCAGAATCACGTTCACTCACATCATTGTCTCTGACACAAAACTGCTTCCACAGCAACCGTCTAGCCACTTAAATCGGAATGCTCTCGGCTTGCCTATATAACTGCAGTCCTGGCCGTCTTATGAATCCTTATGAAAGTCACTCGGTGATTAAAAGCTTGCAGAGGGAACTTTGTAGTCTCACTTCTGGCAGCTGGACTTTCCACGCTAATCAAATGACTCAGCCGTACTACATGTGTCCTTTTGTATATCTGCTAACAATCTGAGCGCTGATCCACTTCCTGTTAAAACAGGTCAGCTTCCTTTCAGCGGCTAACGGCTTGTTAAAATGGGGCGGCATCATCGATCCGAGTCCGGCGCCGTGCCGAATGGACCGCTAATGCAACGGGGGGCTCGAGATTGGTCACGTTCAGCATAACACTAAAGATCGCCTTGGCAGGAACTATATGTGAGACCAGCAAAATGAAATGTTATAGTGAGCGGAACAGACTAGCAATACTTTATTGATCCTCCTGTGAAAACTGCCTCTTTGCCTATCCCATCGTGCTTTTCTTCAGACACAGAGACACATAAAGAGGGGAGAGCAAGCTCGGGGATGGGGGGGGGGGGGGGGGGG
>JAODLC010000085.1:22118941-22138412 GCA_026781145.1 Hippopotamyrus pictus | reverse complement strand
GTAGGGACTAAGTGTGTTGGAGCCTGAGTGTGGCGGGGCTTGAGTGTGGCGGGGCCTGAGATCGATGGGGCCTGAAAGCGGCGGGGCCTGAGTGTGACAGGGCCTGAGTGTGACGGGGCCTAAGAGTGGTAGGGCCTAAGTGTGTTGGGGCCTGAGTGTGGCGGGGCCTGAGTGTGGCGGGGCCTGAGTGCAGCGGGGCCTGAGATCGATGCGGCCTGAGAGCGACGGGGCCTGAGTGTGGCGGGGCCTAAGTGTGGCGCTGCCTGAGTGTAATGGGGCTTGAGTGTGGTGGGGCCTGAGATCGATGGGGCCTGAGTGTGACGGGGCCTGAGTGTGACGGGGCCTGAGTGTGACGGGGCCTGAGTCTGGCGGGGCCTGAGTGTAACAGGGCCTGAGTGTGGTGGGGCCTGAGTGTGGTGGGGCCTGAGTGTAACGGGGCTTGAGTGTAGCGGGGCGTGAGTGTGGTGGGGCCTGAGTGTGGCGGGACCTGAGAGCAGCAGGGCCTCAGTGTGGCGGGGCCTTAGTGTGGTGTGGCTTGAGATCGATGGGGCCTGAGAGCGGTGAATTGTTCAGTGCACACGTGAACCGGAAGGAATCTGAAAGCGAAGGGGCCTGAGAAGGGTGGCTGTTGCAGTGGTATACATCTCACAGCACGCTAAGTTCCCAGCCCTTTTCATTTCCAGTGTTTTCCAGTTACAGTGTTACAGCGTACCACGACACTACCAGCCACACTCTTGCAATTACTGTGAGGAGATTAAGCCCACTGTCATTTTTCCAAAATCCAGTTTCCCCAAAATGTCAATCTACCACTTACCATTTTTATTAGCGGTCCAACTTTCTGAAAATAAGCCAAAAAAAAAAAACCCAAAACAACACACTCCACTTTTCATGCTGAACTAAATCGACCATCCATAGAAACGTTCGCCGGGCTTATTAAGAGGCTCTCCAAACTGTCTCATTTCCACCTCTGGGTCAAGGTGCGTTAGCAATAATGCGAGGAGGTCTTGAGATGGGCATCACAGTTAATCTCATCATGTAATCAATGGCCTGTCTGTCCAATAACTCATTCCCACTAAGATGCTGTCATAAACATTCAGGGTTACTTTACAAACAGAATGCGGGACGGAGATACAGAGGTCACTGGAGCAGCCTGCTTAAATCGGTAGAAGATTAGATTTTTAAAGCCAGCACAGATGGCAAAACCATTTTATTGTCTTATAATATCTCCCTTTTTAATTAAATTAGGTCCATTTTCTTTTATCATCATTCTGCCAGTTACCACTGATTGTGACTGGCATTATATTTAACAGATGATAGACGCTAGGGGCCGAAAGTCAAAGGTTGAAGGTTCGAGGAGCTGCCCAAGGAAACCATAGTCATGTGATATTATTGTAACCATGTAGGTAGTACAACATAGCAGTGTTGAGCAGGTGAACAAACACTAATTAGTTACACTTGGGGCTTTTCGATGTGAAGCTTTTTCCACTTTTTGTAATAAAAAATGCATTTAAATAATGAAATACTTCCCTGCTCCTTGGTCTGATGTATTACCTTATTATGTAACCTCACCATAGATTACTGTTATGTCAGTAAGCGATAATTATCGGGGCAGGTAGCTTATTCCTGTTAAATTTATTCATGAAAAAGAGGAAGCTAATCCGGGCAATGAGCGAGAGAATGCCTCGGCAGTTAGATTCTTAAACGTCTCCTCTCCGCATAAATAACGGTAATTATGCGCCAGGCCACCTCGTAAATAAGCCACATGATCGTTCTTTATGTCCGCCGGGGGCAACCGCAGACCCAAGCCCAATGAGAGCCTTCTGTAAGGGGGAGGGGGTGTGTTTCGTATGATGAAATTTGCTGTGGGGGGTGGGTATTACCCACGGTAAAATGTACCTTAATGGGGACATGGGACTATGACATGCATATAGAAATATGAGAGACATCGCTCATTGGTTTTAGAATGTTTATTTTCCATGGCGAAATATAGACGCCCCCAAAATAGGGCTTAGAACCACCTATGTTCCACACAGACCCCCGGGGACCCAAATGCATCCCCCTGACGTTCCATCTTCGCGGGATTCGCAAGACAAATGCCTTTCTTGCGTTTTGTGGATTATCGGCCGCTCCCGGTCTCATTGCAGAGTCACGTAAATCCGCCGGCAGCAGTCCGCGCTCCGCTACCGAAGCGTTCGTGTTAACGGCGTCATCGAGAGGCGTCATGGCGTCTGTGTCACCCCACCGTTCGCTCCCGTCGCACGCCATCATGCTAATCACGCTCCCCTTCAAAAGCCAGGTCTTCCTGTCGCGACGGATATGGGGGCGCTCTGAGCCGCGCCACGGCAGACAGAAGTCAAAGTAAATTAGAAAGAGTAGATCCCGGCTCCATCCGGCTCCATCCGGTTCCATCCGGCCTGACGCCCACATTCTCATTTCAGCCATGTGATGCATCGATAAGTGTCACACGGGAAAGGACATGCTTTGAAAATACCATCTCCGTAATTATGCCCAGGAAACAGCCCAAAGCTTTCAACTGAATGGGCACATCCACGCTACAGTATATTCCCAGCGTACAAAGTTTCGCCTTATAGCAGTGTTTACCATCCCAGTTCTCGGGGACCCCCAGCTGGTCCACGTTTTTGCTCCCTCCCAGCTCCACTGCCTTATAGAATTACAGTGCTGTGACGGTATCCAGAAGGTTGTTGGTGTGAGTCCCGTCTTAGCTCCGTGTGTGTGGAGGGTTTGAATCTTCCCCCTCCTTTTGTGGGGGTTACCTATGGCTACACCCGATTCCCTGGCTATAATTCCACATCATGGATTTGGGTAAGAAAAGGGATTCAATAAAATCCAGCTGCAAGCAATGTAAGCCATGTTGGGCAATTATATCTTGTTTTCCATACTGTACCAAACAGATCCAGTTGAGTGTAACTGGAATTGGGGGTGAAGGATGATCCTCATCCTTATTGCCCCCCCAACAAAAAATGATTAGAAGGGCATTACAATGAGGAACATCCTCATTAGATTCAACCGGCTGCACATAACTGTATTTACTTATAATTAAATTATATAATTATATAATCCCATATGGAGATATAATCAATGCTCCATAAATTACATAACGGTAACATATTGGGGACAGTGAGACATTAAACACTGTTACTTATGACTGCGTTTGTGAAGGAAAAAAAAAAAAAAACATGTGAATCTCTCATACAGGAATGAAAGCAAACAAAATAAAGGGGGAAAAAAAAGAGAGATCTTCGGTGTCAATTGCGGGCTGTTTGCAAACAGCGTGTAATCTGGTGTCTATTAAAAACACAGCCAATCAGCAAGGAGAGTAGAGAGAGAGAGGCAGGCCTGCCAATGAGCACGGACGCAGAGCGATGCCGCGGCAGCTTAAGGACGCCGAAGGGCTCAATCGACGCGCCTGAAATTGATCCTCCAGGTCGTAAACGTTCACTGGCGCGCAAGTTTTCAGCGTTGCAGTGAGGACAGCCTGGGCAGCACTCGGGTAACCAGTGAGCGGCCTGTTAAATAAGGACCGTCGAATCTCTGCAACGCCAAACCTGACTGTCAAGAAGCAGTGCAGTGGCACATTTTAGCTTACTGGGGGTGCTGTGCTGACGAGGATCGCTTTTTTCCTCACTCCAGACAAGACGACGATGCATGTTACAGACATCACAGGATGAGATCACAGACACCAGCCCTTCGAGAACCAACACCTGCACTTCCACGTTTATTTTAGAGTTCCTGTTGTCACTTGGCATCCAGTTTTTTATTTTCAGTTTGGGTCATTCCTGAGGGACAATTACATTTATTTCTTTACCAGACGCTTTTATCCAAAGTGACGTACAATTTCGAGAAAGCAGGGTCAGACAGTCCCTGGAACTATCGGGGGTTAAGGGCCTTGATCCAGGTGACGGTCAACCAGTGACCTGCTGACTAAATCTTAATCTGCGTGACACACTGCTCCCTAAACATCGAGGAAGGTCCTCCAAAATATACACCTGTCAGCCATAACATTAAAACCCCCTGCCTAATATTGTGTAGGTCCCCAAAACAGCTCTGACCCATAGCATGGACTCCATAAGATCCCTGAAGGCGTCCTGTAGTACCTAAAACCAATATGTTAGCAGATCCTTAGCTATTCACTTGCCTAATATATAATGACACCCTTGACAGGTGCCATTGTAACGGGACAATCAGTGTTATTCACTTTACCTGTCACTGGTTTTAATGTTATGGCTAATTAGTGTAGCAGTATGTAATTTCTCCCCATTCTGGGGGGGGGGGGGATCAGAGCATAAATAAATTGTAAGCGTTGTGTAGCTCGCATCCACTCCTGACAGCGGCCTCGTCCTCGCGCGACTGTACCCATTTGTCCCTTTTATCATGTCATTGTCATTCAGTTGTTTGTTATTCAGACGACGACGCCGCTAACCGCGGCTAGAAAGAATAAACGTCGTATCTGATCGTCCTCCGACGGCACCGGGGATGGCTCACATCTTAATAACTCTCTCCTCTTCGTTTTTAAGCAAGAACGGCTGGAAACACCACGTCTCCCGTCTTTCACTAGCAAAAGAAATAACAAAGACGGTCATTTTTCACTCCGTCCGCCTTCTATTGGTGCGGCTGTGCCGGCACAGTACATATCACCCGTTATTTTATGCTTCTTAGCGGTACCTAGAGTCGAATGATATATAGGCTGAACTTTGCATCGGTGGTGATTTATGACGCGCTCTTCGAGCGGCTTGTTTTTTGAGGCGTCGCCAACAGCAGACCTCAGCATTGCGATATTTCAAAGCGTCGCGCCGAAAAAGTGAGAAGAGGAGAGATGGTGCGATAGATCGTTGTAGAAGGCACTCACCGGCCAGAATCTCGCACAGAGCCACCGCTTCCGGACAGTAGCTGTCATGACGGGCCGTGTCTTCCGCAGATAAGTCACACTTTACGCTGAACGCCGTTCCACAGTTTAATAAGGAGCTGATGTGTTTAATTAGGAAATCCACCTTAAACGATGCCGACGGGTAATCTCCTGGCTCTGTGCCGCCTTAAGGGGAAGCAGGAACAGTCACGCCCCCCAGCTTGTACAGGTTTCACAGTTACCTGTCCGGTGTGATCATCCCTGATGATGTGTACGGTACTGGGTAGAAAAACAAACAGTATAACATCCTAACCCAGTGAGCTACACACCACCGGACAATCAGAGCTGTCCCCTATGCAAGGGTTGTATCACACCGCAGCGTGACGTGGTACACACAGTATACTGCAGCTATTTATCAGAACAGCACATGGATGTGGCCCAAATTTATAGCACCAAACCGCCGGCTCCCCGCAAACAGAGACGTACAAATGCCATGTTTACATCTTCCACGCGCTTTGTTTCATAATCGTATTCGTAAGCATGACCTATGAAAAGCATAAATACTCCACAATCTCCGCACTGAACAAGCGGATATGGAAAAGAGATGGAAAAATGCAAATACATTAGAAATTAATTTTGAAAATTGAGTCAACTGCCGACTATACCTTCGTCTGATTAGTCTGTGTTAAGTGTTTAATTCTTAATGCAATAAGCCGAGAGATCTGAGGGAAGCTAGTTAAATTGACCTAGTAAGCCATGTAAAGATGTGTAAGTGCTTTGGTGAGAGATTCAGTAATATCCCACTGATGTTGCTGTCCTCATTACACTGTCATTTCAGTCACTTAGAGCAACCCAGTTCCTGAGCGACAGATGTACTCGTTTGTATGTATACGTGTCCAGACACTGACATGTTTTTGGTGTCTCAGCAAATCTGAACAAATCCGGCCTTTAATCTACTGACCCCAACAGACATGGACGGTTTGAAGCTGCATCTGCTCGTTCATCCAGGCCTAGACAGACTTTGATCTCTCCATGGAGGAGTGAGCTGGCCCAGATTTTGCTTCTGCGACGGTTTCCTGCGTCCTCCTGGAGGTAAAGTGGTCAATGGTTTGAAGGAGGTAGTGAAGAGCTCTACCACTGGCCAGAACACTACTGAAACTCTAGTGCTGTTAACAGTATGTGTTAAATGGCAAAACTAGACTATCAACTGAGAGTAAGTACTAGCGGTGTAACAATATACTCAGCCCATGAGACAAGACACGATACTGGGTCCAAGGGAATGAGACGAGACAATATGTTAACAATATTTTAAGGGAAACTTAAAAAAGGAAATATATTACTGGAAAGCAGCCTTTTATTTGATTATTTTGAAAGACAAAAAATGCTAAATAATGCAAATGTATGGCGAAATGTGTTAAATGATCACCATCATCTGAACAGAACAAATATCTAGCACCATAAAATATTTCACCACCAACTCAAATGACAGGCTACTCTCCTATTTGACTACTCAACTGAACATAAAAAGAATATAAATAAAACAATATAAATAAACATAAAGCTTTTCTTTGTATTATTTAAGTAAAGAGCTATGATGGTGCTACAAATGGCTTTGCATAGCAGTAGCGTTAGCCGCTGTGTACGGCATTAATTTCCTACAATGCTTACAGATGGTTTGTGTTTTGTCTGTCACCCTTTCGCCGTTTATATTTTCCGCCGGGGACCCAAAATACTGCCACACAAAAGGTTTAAAAGTGTCTGGGGCATCTACTATGGTAAACTCGTCAGACGCCAACATGATTACAGCAGCTGATCTGCAGCGCCTTCGCGAGACCGCTTTTCACGCCGACGAGAAATCTCGTCATGTTGTAATATCTCGAGATCTTGCGGCACGAGATCTCGTTACACCCCTAGTAAGTACTGAAAAGCTTTCTTATTGTTAGTCAGTGAACAAATACTCAAAAGATATAAGTTCACCTCAAAGGATACAATCCTTTCTTTTTTGCCCATCAAAGTTAATGATGAAAATTAACATTTTACTCAGTCATACAGTTCAACATAAATTATGGTCATTTATATGAAATAGCTTTTGAGTATTTAAGTACAACAACTACTACTTAGAAGAAATTAGCCAGCTGATGACTTTATAACCACTCTGATCCTTACCACATTTTTACAGTCATCACACAGTCCAGCATGCCAAGCAGGAAGTGACATGCAATTCAGGCATGGACAGTCAATAACAGATCCAGCCAGGTCCCATAAATGATTAGCCATCAGGAAGAAGTTAGATTCACCGATAACTCAGTAATAGATGCTTTTGTTTCCGTTCACCAAAGCTTCAGTCCTCGATTTATGAAAAAGGCTAAATGAAGTCGACCCTACACAGGAAGACATTTCCCTCACGTACGTCGCTTACACAGGCCTGCTTGTACGGGCTTCTTCACATGGGATAAAAAATGATCTCCTCTCGGAGAGGTGCTGAATAAAGATGTCTGTAGGCTTGCTCCTCCTCTGATCTTCACACCCGCTCTGTACGTCTCTCAGCTCCTCTGACTTTCTGCTGAACACGACACATTAACCCCCCCGAACACAAGTACAGCGGGCTACGTGGCGGGGCGGATTGGGTGGCTCATAAGCCACGCCCACGTGGCCACGCCCCAGAGATGTATAGCCTATCAGGGTGATTTTATATTCACTTTTGCTTGTGAAATACATTACAATCTCTCTTCAAGCACCCTGCACCGCACTGCTTGTGATTTACGATGACTGAAATAATAGTTACTCATTTTTTATTCAAATCTGTGGGCTCTGGAACAACAAGTGACAGTGGCCATTCACTTGGCTGACATTTACCCGGATGCCTTTCATGCAGATAAGGCTGGAACAAAACTGGGGCACCATCGCTATGTCTCCTGTGCCCTTGTTCAGTGCCAGTCCTGCGGTCTTTGGAACCGTGCCTGTTGTTCCTGGTGGCACCACCAGGGGGCGATGTAATAATACACCTCAATGGTGAGTGCTGCTAACAGCTAACTAAAAATACTTATCTCATGACACCTTATGGAACTTGACATAAATGCTCTAAGCGTCTACAGTGCCCATGTGAGTTTTCAAACTGACGATGATGCTTGTGTTGGCGGTGGGCCAATGATAGTGACACACACCCTGAAGACTTCATTTTTTGTCCAAGAGTGACCTCAAATTCCTTCCCAACTATCCAGCTGGAGGTCTTACTGAACCAGTTCAGGCTCATTCTCTTGCTTGAGGGTAGTGGTTGGAGGTCCCACCTGGGACCCAAGCAGGCGTGAGCTGGGTTATACATTGACCACCTTGAAAAGTCCCCTCACACTGAAGGCCCTGTCCTTAACCTCTGCGATTCCTCATCTGTAATTATACCCAGCAGATGGGGCTGTGGCCTGTAGCATGACGGGAAGGCCACAACTATGGCTGCATTACAATTCATCTACAGGTGGCTCTGTAATATGGGGTTATTTACCCATCCATCCAATAATTGCTTATCCTGGTGAGGGTTGTGGGGAGGAGATCTATATTTATCCATCTAGTAGAGGCTTTTATCCAAAGTGACATACATTTTTGAGAGAGCAGAGTCAGACAATCACGATTGTTGTTAAGGGCCTTAATCATGAAATCACTCTGCTGACCCTGGAATATGAACCACAGACGCAGTATCCGAACTCTCAATGCCTCACACCGCCCTTGAAGGAAAAGGCAGCAGAGACAGCCCCCATTCCTCATTTATTTAGCTGAGGCTGGTTTCGAACCCAGCACTTCCTTGTCTGCGTGCATTAAGCCACACGATGGGGTCTAACCCAGCTAGCATGAGATGTAAAGCTGGGGTTCACCCTGGACAGGATGTCACTCCATCACAATCATACTCTTTGGGCAATCTAGGCATGAAGATTAGCCTAAGCACATGTCCAGGGTACCTGAAGGTGACCCACAGAACAGGGAGTGAACATGCAAATTCCACACACATGGGGTGGGGCTGCTTACTTGGCCGCGCATGAATTTAATGAACTGAAATGAACACGCACGCAGGCTAATGTGTCCTCAGATCAGCAGGAGCAGGGACCTGCTGGAAATCACAGCGGTATTAAAAATCCTAATCTCGTGCCATAATAAGAACAGTTATAACACCCCGATGGGGATCACTGCAATTCACAGTCTATTAAAAACTGCAATCTCTGATAGAGAATGAATTATTAAATTAGGCTTAGGACCGAAATCTGTGAAAGATCTGTGAAAAGGTCTGTTTCTTGATAGCAATTAGAATTGTGTCCGGTCACATGATGCCTTCAGCCAATCACATGATGACCTGAATAGGCATCATTCAGGGGTGAAGGCAAACATTGCAATTTGGCATCGTGCAACACAGGTATTAATTAATCTTGTGCGTCTGGGAGTCACGGAATCAACTTTTTTCAGCGTAATAAATATCAAAATGAAACACCAATGCCATATTTGTATCTGGATATCAGCGATGCCTTTTGGTCCATTGGACAATTTACATTTTCAAAAATCTATTCACCCTTGTTATCTCACTACCAGTTAAAAAAGGCCCTTTTTAAAATTTTACTTGCAAATCTGATATTTCAAAAACTGACAGTGATGGCCATCCACAAAAGGACGGGACAGAAATTCCTATCCAAGCCCCCCTTCTCCTTTTGGGAACAGCCCACTGGGGAGAACTTCCGCCTTCAATGGCCGTTCGTGCACTTCATCCATTTAGACATTTCTCCTCCCTCCCTCTCTCTCTCTCTCTCTCTCTCTCACAGACACACACACACACTCCGAGTGAGCGCCATTGATATTCATTACCACTCACTCATCCCCGGTCATTTCCCTCGATAGGAGGGCGGTTCTCAGCCTCAGAAGCACAACAGAGTCACGCAAATAAATACTAAGCAAAAAAGACATCTAATATTTAAAGTGCGTCCACCTCGCAACGCAAACAAAACTCAGCGCTTCAGGGACACCAGCATCTCCATGAGATGGCTCTCTGTCTCCATGAATGGAATATATGAATGTTATTAAACGGAG
Organism: Hippopotamyrus pictus; assembly: GCA_026781145.1. Lineage (NCBI taxonomy): Eukaryota > Metazoa > Chordata > Actinopteri > Osteoglossiformes > Mormyridae > Hippopotamyrus > Hippopotamyrus pictus. The sequence continues at coordinate 22,128,487 of JAODLC010000085.1, read as the reverse complement.
TGTAACGTAATGGATAATACATGATATAAAAATCTAATCGCGAAAGCCATTCAGGGGCTGGGAGAGAAAGCCCTCAATTTAATCAAACCACTATAAGAATGAAAACGGAGGCAATTTAGGCCGTCTTGTTCGAGCGATTCGTGTGCATTACACATTAACGCGTCCTGTGCGTTATATAGCTTTTGCTCAAGATGCAGAGTTAAATGAAGGACAGCACTGAAGTCCATTTTAACCACTGCTGCCCTTTGCGCGAGTAGAGCTTTTCTTTGTTTTGAATTAAACCAGTCAGCAGTTAGTTTTTTCCATACATCGCCGGGAATCGCAGCCAGCCTGCGCTGGCAAGGTCTCAATCCCCTCCTGGCATTTTGTGTACTTGCCGCGCCTTTTCCTGAGTGGCTTGTCCTTGTGCTGTAAAAGTGGGAATCATTCCTGTCACTCTGCAGTGAGTTTTCCCTGACACGGGGATTTAGATGCAGCTAAACACCATATTTTGATGGTTTCCCTCAACTGATGCCTTTTGCTAGCATCAATTTTTAATCCCTAAGCCCTTTTTCGGGGTTTTTTAATGCTGTGTGTAATAGATCTATATATGACAGCATCTATGCAAACATCTAGAAATTTCTGAAAAGATGTTACCGCTACCCCTTCGTTTTATAATTGCCTGTTCCTGCTTTCTCACAAGCAAACGACGGCTGCCGAGAGTGTGACCTTTTCCTGCAGGACGGCTGAAAGTTCTGAAAACAAGGTGAGGTGGCAAAGGGGCAGGCTGTGGAGGATAAGAATAGTAAGCAAAGTCACAGGGCCACTTAAAACACTGTTTGAAGTTGAAAAGTTGTTTCTGCTTATTAGGGACAAAAAAAAACAAAGATCATGCTAAATTATACTTATCTCTAACTGCATTTTAAGAGCCACTGACCACATGTTGTCCAGTTTTGCACTGCCTGTTTTGTTTTACACTGTATTGATTTGAATTGTCTGTATTGCTTTGCACTGTTTAGTTTTCACTGTATTCTTTTGCATTGTCTGCATTGTTTTGCACTGTCTGGTTTGTTTTGCATTGTCTGTATTGTTTTGCACTGTATTCTTTTGCATTGCCTATATTCTTTTGTACTGTCTGGTTTGTTTTGCATTGTCTGTATTGTTTTTGCATTGCCTATATTGTTTTACATGGTTTTGTTTTACACTGTATTTTTTGCATTGCCTGTATTGTTTTGCACTCTCATGTTTTACAATGTATCTTTACTGTCTTTTTTAACTGAGAGACTGACAGACTAAGCATTCCAATGTATTCTCATTTTAAGATCTTGAATCTTGAATTCAAACAAGTGGTACAAAGTTCCACCCTGTAGTTTTCTGAGTCGACAGGCCAGAGAAAATGAGTATGTGGTAAGAATTGGATGTCCTCGCCTTCAGCTAGGGGCCACCAGGCCAGCTTGCTTGACACAAAAGCAGACACTTTGTCCTACTGAGGTAGGCTGTGTTGTTGGGGAAAACATGACAGGGCTTTCAGTCGGCGCTCCATTAGTCAGCGGCAGGGCAGGAGGTGCCGCTCGCTCAGTCGAGCGTCGCCTTCCTCGAACCCTGCCTGCCCTGCTCCCCGACCCATCTGAGATGGTCTCTGCATCCAGTCAGCGCGCGTGTTCACAGCGAGTGCGGGCCTACTCAGGCCAGCGGGCCACTTCCTGCAAATTATCCCGCTCGCCGGATACACTTGCTCCGGTTTCTTTTTTTTCCGGATGCTTCTTCCCTGCTTCTCCGTCCTTCATCTTTGATTGACGTCCACCATACTCCATGTTTCATGCTGTCGATTTCATCTCTCCGAAACGATGAAAAATACGGCGTTCTGAGACTGAATTTAAAAATGAAGTCATTGTTGTATTGTGTATAATAATGATATTTATTGGTTTAAAAAGCAAGGTCTTACACTACACAAAGGCTCAGCAGCGAACGGAACAGACAAAAGGAGAAATGTTAATAGTCCGACACGTCTTTGAATGCCGAGGCATTGAATGTTGAGCTGATGGATTCTGCTCATCATTCTTCATGAAAACTGCACACTGGCTGCACGCAGTGCGGGACGCCCGGGGTCCGGAGGTCATAAGGAGAATGATCGAGTATCTTCTCCGTACAGTTGAGGTCACTCACCGAACCGCCTTCATCCATTAAACATACGTCTCTGCGCTTGAAAATTCATCTTGAGATAGAAGTCTGGGGATAGTTCCACCATGAAGAAGGTCGTAGCACCATTATGGAGGGGGGGTTGTTTTTTTATTTTATTTTTTTTATTTGCTCCCCATCTGAACTGACCCTCCAGTTCACCTCCTAACAATTGATGGAGAAGAGTGGTTCTGTTCATTGATTTGCTTGCAGTGAACGATTGGTCAACCACACCCCAATAATAAATCGACTTTGATTGCAAAGTAACGACACCAATGACTGGGTGTGAGCTTTTCAATAGCAGCTAAAGCCATGGAGCACACATAGGCGAGTCAAGGAACATCTGGGCAAACATGCTGAGAAACAGGACCCATGGTCTTCAAGATTCAGGTCAGCCATGATTCACCATTGCAGTCCGTTCATTGGACACCAACTTAATTCTCTGTAAGACTCTCCATCGTCATCCCATCCCTCATTCTCTGGATCATAATTTTCCAAGCTAAAGTAGGTTTTTCCTCAAAGATTTTGCCATTTTTCTCCCTTCATCTTCACAAGCATCCCACTCACTCTGCGGATCATGGTCCTCCTCATAAGGTTACGCTGCCAGTCATGGGTGGTGTTGCCCAGGCAATGAGCTCTCATGAATTTGCGCAAAAATTGATTTCAGGTCAAAAAAGGCCTGGATCACACAATCTCTTTCATCAGGGCGAGATTTGTCAAGCGACTAAATATCTCAGACATTGACATCTGCGCGTCTTTCAAGATTTTCTTTCAGCTTTTTGACGGCTTGAGGCTTCCCGGTTTGTACTTGAGTGATGACTTGGTCTGAGAACATTCCGGAAGGTACCGGAACGTTCAGATGTTAGTAGTGCTTAATTTGTAACTCACGATGATGTCATACACACAAATCAGTCTTTAAAAATGATAATAATTATATTAATTGCTTAAACATGCAACAATGCAATGTTTTCTGTTGACACCTGTTAGTCGTACCAAACTTTTCATATGCGTTGCACTTTTCCTGTTCTTTTGCCATCCTTCTCATCAGCATTAGCATGCTCCTCTCCTCAATGTCTCTGCTTGTTCTTCTGTCAGGTTTTCTGCTTCATTTCTGCTCTACTTAGGTTCCAGTGGCTTTGTTGCTAAAATATTACTGTATGTAATTTTTAAAATTGTTTTGCTGTAGCTACCCTGGTTGTGTAAACTCATCTATTTTATTGCCAAAAAAAAAAAGTTATTTTCCTTTTAAATCTAAAGTCAGACAAGCGAAACATACTAATTTAAGTGGATGGAAAAATCATACAACACAGCCAATTTTATAAATATACATCTCTTTAGTTAAATTTGCATTTATTCCAAAGTTTAACTCAAATTAATTTTAAGTTTCACTACATTGGGTGTAGCATTTAAGGGGGGGGGGGGGGCACCTGAGAGAAGCTGCAGCCCTGAGTCAGAGGTCCCAGAGCTGAGCTTCGGCGTAAATTCAGCACTGGTTGCTGGCATCTTCATGCTAGTGTTTCAATGGATATTTAATTCCATTCCTACAAACATCTGTCAGGGTGTAGACTAGGTTCTTGATTACGGTAGCTTCCTGCCAAACTTTCAAGCTGACCCAGTCCAAGAAGATTCTGGAAGGGTCAAAGGTTAGCCAGTGTTTCAAATGATATTTTATTCCTTACTTTCTGACTTCCTCTGAAGTTTTTCCAAGGTCTTTCCTTTTCCGCAGCTTCATGACCATTTCTTTAAAAACTGTGAATACTGAGTCAAATAACACAGACGCATTTAACCTAAATGCATTTCAGCCAGTGGTGCAGAGATTCACATTATATGAGCAGAGAAAAATAATTGTTTCAGCACTTACGCAGCAGTGCGGCCGGCTGATTGTCAGAGCTTTCCGGTCTCTTGGGTTCATTTATTTACTCATTTATTTTCTCTCTCCTCCTCGTTTTCCTTCATTTGTGAAGACCAGTGGGGAAAAAAAGCCAATTTACCTGCACCAAAATGGCCGTGATACAGAATACAGAAAACATCAGAGGAAGATTTCCTATAGATACTGACGTCTGTACAAGCTGTGAACAGATGGTGTAACTTTTTCAAGACGGTATATCTGATAGCATAGCGCTTTTCCTCCTGGGAATGGTGCTTTTTATCCAGAGTGCAGGCCCCCAGCCATCGCAATACGGAGAAGGGCAGAGAGGGCGTCGTTTAAGGGTGAGTGCTGGTTTTCCGAACCTCCAGGGCTATTTGTTCAAAATGCAGTCAAGTCTCCATACAGCCTCCTTGCCTTCAAGTGGATTTATTCACACAGGCTCCAGACATGCAATTATGGCAAGCGGATGCCCGCAGTCTGAAGCCCTACTCCTGGGGTCATTTACCCGCGCACAGTGCCCCCTAGGGGTCCACAGAGACGTTTCATAAACGAATGTATTTGAAATCTATTTATCATGAGAAACAGTACTAGTCAAAAGTCTGTACTCACCTACAAAGGAGAGTGATAGAGTGTTGCATCACATGACCTGACCACCATCTGACCTAAACACAGTAGAAATGGTTTTGCAAGAGTATGACCAGAGAGTGATGGAAAAGTGGCCAATGAGAGCTCAGCATATATGTGGGAGCTCCTTCAGGACGGCTGGAAAAGCATCCCAGGAGGCCACCTCATGATGTAGAGGAGACAGTAGGGTCAGTCAGTACCTGGAGCAATTGGGGTTAAGGGCCTCACTCAAGGGCCCGATGTTGGGATCACACTGCCAACCCAGGGATTTGAACCAGCAACCTTCTGAGTGCCAACCCACAAAACTGCAGCCTCCCCCCCAACATTTTTTTTTTATTTAATACTTTTCCGGTTACTGCATATTGTATATATGATATTTTATAGTTTACATGTTTTTATAATCATTATAAAATGTAGAGAATAGTACAAATAAGAATTTCTATGTGTGTCTGTGTTCAAACTTTTGACTGGTACTGTATGTTCCTGGGATTTTCCACAAATGTGACTGAAAATATTTGAAGCCCCTCCCCCCTGAAAAAGAAAGAAATATGAATACTTATTTAATATGCTCATGTTTATGAAATTTAGTTTCATGATGAATAATATAGGGACCCCCACCCCTCCCCAATTGGTGCAAAAAAATGTTTTAAGCCCCACCCCTAGAGAAAGAAATATCCCTGGTCCTTAGTCCTCGCATTTGTGGTAGGGGGTCCCAACATCACATACATTTTTAACTTGGGGGGGCCAAAGGTTCAAGAAATGTCAAGGGCCCTGGTCCATGGACCACTGCGCACTCCAATCAGCCGTAGGGACGGCTTGGATGTTTACCCCATTCTGGAGCTACTCCCCCTGCATCACATCACCACGGACTTCCTGAACATAATTCCGAATTCATAATTCTGATTTAATGCTACTCATTTTCTCGCCTTAACTTAATAGATCATTCACACGGAGTTGAGGCACTCAGATATGGAGTGGCAATTCTCTGGCTCCGTGTCTCCTGTTCCGTCCACAAGGGGGCGCCCCGTAAAATCCACATGGCTGGGGTGATTAGAACCGCTTAAGAAGACAGAATGGTTAAAACAGTGGTATGTCTCAGAAGTTTAGGTTGGGGAGGGGGGGTTGTTGAATCGATTGAGCTCACGTGCTTCCGGAGAGCTCTGGTGATCTCCGGAAGCTCGTTGGACTATTCTTAACACATTGAGCACGCTGGGCTGGGTGAGGGGGTGACGAGGGACCTTGGGAAGGTGTTAATGGTCTTTCGGCAGAGAGCCCGACATCGCATAACGCGCTAGTGCCGCGTGTAGCGGGAAATAAGCCACTTAATAAATAAATAAACCTCAAGGATTTGTCTCTGGACTCCATTAGGATCTCCAGAAGCACCAGGGTCAGTCAGCTAATAGTTATTCAACGGGGTGACAGAAAATCTTTCTGGTGTTGCCAGAGGGGCGGTGGGGGTACCAGGAGGGGTCTGGCTGGAGTTTATGGGATTCTGCAAAAGACCAATGATCTGCTGTGGTCTTCTGCTGATCTTTGAGCAGGAAGCTCTTCCCCGGAGAAGGCAAAGATTCGCTCAGGTTTGCGTGTAATGGGGGGGCGGGGGGCACATGCACTGACTATCACAGCCCGTCTACACCTACTTTCAGTGGGTTCTTTTTCTTAAAAACACAACTTCATTCGAAAATGAGGAATACCTCGGGGCCATTCCTACACCGAGGAAAGTTCCGAAACACAAACGAAATGAAATCAGTGGCGTTCGAAAACACAGTGCCTGCGACAAAACCAGGGAGGGCTTTTGGCAGATGCGAACATTCGATTGCGGGAACGCCGTCTGATCAAAGCACGCCGGAATGAAGGTCGCGGGTGCTGAGGGGCCTCCCGCTGACAGCATCGGGCCTGTCTGAGGCTTCGTCGTGCTGTCACCAGCGCCCCCCTCCGGGGGAATTCTGAAAAGAAACAGCAGACAGCACCTGTTGAACACTTTGTGATTCACAAAGCCCGCCACGGTGCCAAGTTCAAGAGGCTTTGGCGTTTTTGAAATGTGAGGAAATGAAGAGTTGTGAGAGTTTGCTGGTGTTTATAATGGTGGGATTTTGCTTGGGGGGGTGAGGCTTGAAGGGTACAGACACTAAAGAGGGCTTCCGGAAGCGGGAGGAAGAGGTAATATCCCAAACAAGCGTAAAACAAATCGACTGTAATTCGATGTTTATCTCCGATCGTCTTGATGAGCACCGCGTCTCCAGAAGCGCATCTTGTTGGTGATCTGTTTCCACTCCCGTTGCCCCGGTAACGGCTGTTGTCGTCTTGCCGGAATGCTGGCAGGGTACCGGGTTGCATTTTATGGATGTGTGTCGCTCGAATCCGAGCGCATCGGCGGTATTCATCGCGTTTGTGCGTGCCGGGTCCATGTGTGTCTGCTCGCGACACTCAGAAACAGAAGATACCGCTTCAGGGACATTTATAGAAAGTACTATTAATGGATTTATCAAAAAAGTGCAAAAGTGTCGTGAGACAAACCTAAATTAGACTGCACAGTTGACATTGGAAGTATAAGTAAATTTGCCTTCACATTTACATATTTAACTGACATGTTTGTCCAAAATAACATACTGTACACACGAGACAAATAGCAGACTGCATTCTTAAATGATACCAAGGAGTCAGTTAGGCATAAGTGCAGCTAGGCAGAGCTTACAGTGAATACCCAGGTACAGCAATGAGCATGAACATAATACAGTTATTCAAGGACCGATAACGAATACCGCAAAACCAACGTTCAGAGAACATACAGAGGCATCAGCCTAGTAGCGGACTGTACTGTTTGTACCAGAGTTAATGTATAATTTTTCTATGGCTCTTAATATCTCACACAATCCACGCATGCCGACACTCGTAAACCGAAGATATCGCTTCAGGGACACTTAAGCAAAGCACCATGAATGTATTTATCAAAAAACAACAAAAGGCACAAATGTAAATTAATGAGGGTGGAAATATGAGTACCATGGTAAATGTGTATTCCCTACCCTTAATTGACTCACAAAGTGGATTTCCTGTGTGCAGCTAAATGTGTGGCTGATGAAATATGTCAGTTGCGCACACGCGCTCGCACAGGCACTAGTGAGGCGGTCCCACTGAGTGTGGAAAAAGCGTCCATAGTCCATCTCGCTGGGACTGAGATTGAAGTGCTCAAGGTGGCGAGTAGAGCCTCTCCAAAATAATCACCGTATTGATTTCATTCTCAGGTTAGAACCCTCCCCCCCCCCACCCCCTGAGATGGGCGCCACCCCTTCCCTGCAGCCCTTCGTACTGAGACAGAGGGGCTGCCACACTGTGTAAAAATTATTTGGACCGTAAAAAAAAATAAATACGAAAACCCAAACACTTAAAGGGACAGTTGACTTTATGTTAAAGGGATCAGCTCACATGTCCATCTTCTCCTGCCTTCAGTGGAGACCGTAGCTGTCAGTGTGACTGTACTCACCAGCTATTTATTTACATCTGAGGAGGCCTAGGGGGTCCCCATGGTGACTTTTTGAGTGGGGCCCCAGGAACAACCAACCCACCCAGGGCCCCGATAAGGTCTCCCTCTGGCCCACTGTCTTAGCCTGTTGCTTTTGTCACAAGTCTGAGCTCTGAGGGCGATCCATGTGCCCGCAACCCTCAGATGGGTGCTTTGAAAATGAGAGTTAACCCCGATGGTGTCTGCATCTGGAATACATCTGGCAGTACTTCCACGTAAGGGGGGGGGGGGTTGTTGTTTCAGGTGCCCAACTCAAAAAATGTATTTCGATCCCCCCATTGTAGTTACAGTTTATGGCCTAAAGGGGGCCTCCAGACCCTCGGGGCCCCATAATATGGCAAAATATGGTTTTAGTGGCGGTAAACACCAGCACTGCCTCCACACAACATATGACACGACGTACTATATTCCATGGAATGCATGTATATGTTAGCCATTAATTGGTACCAGATAATTAATCTAAAATAAATGGAATAATGTATTATAAGTAGGTTAATTATGTCCTCGTTGACTTGTATTCTCCAGTGTCTTGGTGTAGCTGAAAGTTTGAGCTGCACCTCCCTCGGGTCTTGGGGCTCAGGTCTTGGCGGCCCAGCGTTCCCGCTCGCAGTACCGGCCAAGCTACATGTTACGCGCAGAGAGGCTTCTGCTCGCTCGCGGCTGGACTTAAGGAGAAGCAAATTCATAACAGCTTTTATGGGCCGAGGACGATGCTGGGGAGAGCTCAGCTTTACTCAGAAACACCCGCATCTGTAGAAACCTGCTCAGTGTGACCGAACCCAACACAGTGATCTTGCAGAAATAACCCAGAAGGAACACGCGGATCTCGCTGGCATTTAAAAAGGGAGCGACGGGGCTCTTTTAATCATTTGCTAAAACAGCAATACGGCCAATTTTCTTCTCTCCTGAACTGCTCTGAATTTGCTGCTCGTTCAATAAATGAAATTAAATTCTGAGACTAAATGGAAATGGACTTTAGAATATGTCCTGGGCTGCACCTACCCCCTGAATCAAATATGTGATGAATATGGCTCTTCTGGGGCACCCTCCCCCAGCCCATAATCACCCTGACAGCAGGCCTGGAGTCTTTCCCAGGAAGTGCATCGCAGGAGGTAGGGAAGACTCTAGAGTAGGAGCAATTTAGACACGCTGGTCCACCCAAAGGTGTCAGGAATGTGGGAGGAAACCTGAATGAATGCAGAGGCGACGTTGAAAATCTTCAGGGACGGGAAATGTACCCACAAACCAGGAGGTATGAGGCCACAGTGCCTAACTACACTGCTCTCTGTGCAAAATCTTTCTTTCTTTCTTTCTTTCTTTTTCTTTCTTTCTTTCTCCCTGTTTCATGAACCATTTCGTTCAAACCGTGTCG
>JAODLC010000085.1:22106015-22118841 GCA_026781145.1 Hippopotamyrus pictus | reverse complement strand
TCTTTCTTTCTTTCTTTCTTTCTTTTTCTTTCTTTCTTTCTCCCTGTTTCATGAACCATTTCGTTCAAACCGTGTCGTACTCTCCTCAACCGCCTTGGCCCAACTGTAAGGCGCCATACAAAATAAATCAGGTATACCTGAATAAAGAACACCATTCTTGGGGTGAAGTGTTTTCCCAAACAGACCCACAGGGAAGCATCGTCTGTTTCCCGTTTGTTCGATACCCCTAGGGAAGGTTGCTTCACTTGTCCACTTCCTATACCTCTTCCCGTCGAGTCAATTTGAAATTATCCAAAGCCAGACGCCCCGACTGAATTTTAATGAGCGCAGACGAGTCGATGGGATGCCCGGCTCGCAGCAGAATGAAAGCAGCCCGACGGAAGAGGAGTGTTTATTTTTTTTTCCTCTGCCTTATCCTTTATCGAGCGTCTGCACGTGTCTCGCTTGCTCGGCGTGGCGTGTCAGATTAACACGGGAGCTGCCACCACCGCCTGATATGAACCCAGAGAAGGCACGCACACGCACACGCACACGCGAAAGCATACGGACACGCTTCACCTCTGTGTGCCACAAGGATTTTCAAAAATATATTTACTCAATCTAGTGTCATTTATTTCTTCAGTTCTGCCAGAAATGAATTTGAAATCATTAAAATTGTGATTAAAGATATACTATATGTTTTGCGAAGCTGAAAACTCCTTGAGAAATGTTTCGGGGATGTTCGTGCCTTCATGACAAATGCAAAAATGGCCAGACTTTTAATTGGCAGGACCTGACGGGCATTTAGGAGAGCCTCAGGGGTGGAATCCTCTGAGCTGAGGCAGCGGTGACCCCTCATCGGGAAATCACAAGCCTAGCATAATCTACCTGCAAACAGGACGTCTCGACGCACACGCAGAGCTAATATTGAACCACCAAATAGTGGTGCTCCATTAGTCTGGGCTTTTACGGCCTCTGGCGTCTGTGTGGGGCCCCCGGCGTGCTATAACGCGCACACTTATCGATCCGTTCACTGCGATGAAGTAAGTCGGATGCCGCCATTCGGCCAAACGCCATCGAGGACGCGTGGCACATTCGTAAATAAACAGAAGTAACTTCTCGCAGCTGGGGGGGGGGTGCGTCGCTCACTGATGGTGTGACATCGTCACTGCCGCACTGGCACGCCCCCCAGAGGGAGCCGTTTCCCTCTCTCCGAGTTGCTCCGAGTCTCCCCATGGGCAAGCCGACACAGGCACAAATGCCGGACCCCGACCGAGCCGACTGCTGAATCGCTCGACTCGCAGTGCGCTGACCCCTGCTGTCTGTCGCCTCTAAGACACCTCTAAGTGCTGACAGAGAAACATCCCTGTCAGTAACAGTCACTAATGTAGCTGTTTTTCTGAGTACTATATTATATATGCATAAATAACATAGATTGCTTAATGAATGGAAATATTCACATATGATGTTCACAGCAGTAAGTGCAGTACAGAGGAAATATATATTACATGCATTTTTGTATGAACTCATAAACTCCTTCAAAGAAGTAGGTTCTTTCATGCAGCCGGAGTCATGTCTGCTTGCTCTTAGGAAACAAAAAGTCATCCTTATTATCACAGAGACACCCCCCCCCCCCCCCCCAAAAAAAAAAAACATCACCGGAAGTGTCAGCTGTTAAAAATGGATGGGTGATCTGAGTGGCAGAGCACATTATGGGAGTAAAGTGCGTCCATTAATTATGTCATCTAATTGGATTGAGGCAGGTGCAGAATGCCAACGTGGACCTGGTCACTGCCAGGCTGGGCTGGGACGTGGGCTTTTTCTATTAGGAATCAGCATGTCCCCCGACTCAAGGAATTACTTTACCCTTTATTGATTAATGACCCTAATTTATTACCAGTGCAGAGGATCATGCATTGACTTAAATGTGCAATTAATCAACTTTCCATCAGATTATGAACGGCGGAGGCGGTAGTGCGGTTAAATGCAGTTGCCATGGTTTGGGCCTTGGAGGTACGTGGGCATGTCGTTCGGGGGGGGGGCAGTAGTGTAACTCCCCTCCGTCAGTTGTAGGGGCCTCCCTGTCACCCTGACAAATGTCACGTTGAGAAATAGAATATAACTCTGAGTGATGAAAAGATCACCGCGTGCCCGATTCTCGGACACCCCTCTAAAATAATCAAACTCCCCTCAACGCCGCTCAACACCATCCGTTACTTTAAATCAGGCAGAGAGCCGGCAGCCTCAGATCAATCATTGTTAAGTCAACAACATTATATTAAGCTGATAACAGATATCGGCTCAAAAAAGAACCTTCGGCGACATGGTATGAATTTCAGCTTACCTCGATTCATTTGTCCAGCTCCTTCATTCTTGAAACAACCAAGAAATGGATGACATATTAAATCCGGCTTTACCAAACTGTAATTGATCACACGTTGTCAAAATCCCAGACTTTATTGTAAAGGAGAGGTAAAGTCTTTCTAATATGGAAGGACTTTTTGTGAGACATGTTTTTGAATGCATTTTATGCTTAAAAACAGAAAGCTCATTCATTAATCGCTAACTGATAAATGTGCTCTGATTCACCATGGTAACTACCTTCTGTATGAACTTCTTTCCTTTGGTTCCTGGAATCCCAGGAATGTTTTGTTAACCATCTTTCGTCACTGTCTTCTCTACTCTGTCTTTCATCTGTGGGCTTGATGTCCGTAAGTGAGCCAACCTTGGGAATATCTGTGCTACGTGGAAACATTGCAGCGGGGCAAAGCAGCCAAATCGAATCATCAAACGCATTAATTCGCTAAAACAATAATCACGCTCTCTGGGAGTTCCACTCCTCTCCCTCTGAGGTCAAAGGTCAGACGTTCTTCTGTGGTGATCGGATGGCCAAGTCCCCAAGGAGTGGGTCATCGTCACCGGCAGAAGGGAAGAGGAGAGCATGGGAATGGTAAGCCGGGGTTTGCCGCAGAAGCTTAACCCTTCGCCACATCCCATCATCGCGGTCCCCACGGGGGCAGGCCGCCTCCCATTCTCCCAGCTCCCTGTTGGACTATTTTCTATCATCTGGTGCTTTAAATTTGTTTGTTTGACACCCCCTCCTTTCATTACCATTATCTTTCACCCGGTTTCATCAGATGCAAGGACAACACTGCCCGTGTGCCTCTCCTTCCAGAACATTCTGGAGGTGTATATAGAAGGAGACAAGATGTGGGCGGAATTCCATCCAAAAAATGTTCTCGTCAATACAAATAGTCTTCAAGGAGGCCGTACGGTACGAGTCGCATCTGCTGCGCATTTCTGAGAGAAAAGGCAAGGGAAATGCGACTTATTGTACAGCGCAGGGTTCATTACGGGGAACCGTTGTCTGTACCAAAATGAAACATTCATTTGGCATAATTACATGCAGCTGCAGGCACAAAACCGATAGCTGGGGAAGGAGTAACAATGATTCAATGGCGTAACGAGCCAGTCTCGGCGTCAGGGTGGATTCGCGTCCGTATTGCGTGACCCGAGGACTGAAACTCGCTGACTTGCAGAGGTGATGGAAATAATTCCGAAAAAAAGTAGGGGCGGAGCTTCCAGTGATGCGTGACAGGCCAGCCACGTTGCAACACAAGGCCACATTCCTGGTCCATCCAACGAGGTCCCACCTGGACGGCGTGACATGTTAGAACCGTTGATTAATATCTACTGCTCCAGGAGGAAATGAGATCCGAAAACCTTTGTCCCCTCGTCCTTTTTCATGACGTGGCCATCGCACACTGACATAGAATCATTAGAACCACGTTCAGCGTGTCGCATACTTGTCCTGACTTTGTGCTCACATTCTGTCTTGGTTTAGCTTGACGTCATTTCAGGAAAAGGGGCTAAATATTTGTACCTTTGCACGACACTTGAAATAAGGATAGAGGATGCCGATAACTGTCATATATTTACGTAATATATTGCGTGGGTTTTTGGTAGGGTTATTCTGCTTGCACAATATAAAGTCAAAAAATGTTTAAGGTTATTTATCTGGGTATTAAGTGTATATTTGCTTAGGAAAAAAAAATGTATTTAACATTAAAACATATGCAGATTAACAGTATATAAAAAATAAACTAAAATTTCTTCTGTTCCCCAAAAGGTTGCTGATATCTCGTTGGATGTTTAGATGAACTCTGCTTCAGTTCTCAGATCTCCCAGCCATTCCATGCTTTTGTTAAATTTCACCACCAGCTCAATTAATTAAATTCATTTGTTAAAGAACTCAATGAGATATTGATTGGCCATATGAAGTGTGCAAGTGGTCAAGTCAACAAATACCATGGTGTACTGGATGGGTTAGGTGAGGTTTTGAAATGGTAAACCTAAAACACTTTTACAGACATAATGTCATAGTTTTACACCAACAGGAAGATCATTTAAACATCATTTTCTTTGACTAAGTCTTTTTCACAGTTTAGTATATCATTTTGCCCTACACTGCACACATAAAAATCACATGTGGTCTTTCAACAGCTATCTATAATTACTAAAAATATTAATTAATAAAAGACTAATTATAATTTGTGGGGTTTTTTTTCCTTGCATTTAGTGTCTTGTCATTTCCTGTGGGGCGCAAAGCTGAAAGTCGCAGGAATTACGAAAAAAATAAAATAAAAATCCCTACGCGTGGCTTAAAAATAGCACGTCAGACATCTGGGGTTATGCAGAGACCTCCAGTCAGCAGCGTGTCGCGTGACCTTTACGTGGCACGCGGCTTGTCCCGCCAAACGCGTTAGCGCCTCGCACCTGCGTCTGTGTGTGACCGCTTTCGGAAGTCTGCCTCCGCGTCTCGCACACGTGAAGCTCAGGAAGCAGTGGACTAATTACCCGTAGCGTTACACGAAATCCCTCGACGGCTTCAGCTTCAGATGTTTAGGACGCAGTTTAAGAAGCGGCGTGATAGCGACTTCGTCAGTGGTAAATTGCTAACAGTGGGGTGGCAAATAAAAATGACAGCCATTACATCAAAAATATGTGGCGATTGTACTGCTCAGTACACACCATCAGTTTTGTGTGATAAATACTTTTAATTTTTTTGGGAAATACTGAACTGAGGCACATGTTTGATAAATCTGCCCCAGTAAGAAAATGCTTCTTTGTCAAACCAAAATGACCTTAGTAGCAAATAAAAAAAATATGTTAAGCATATTTTGGACTGGTTTTAATACTTATGAATGTCATGGGAATTTTTATAGCTGTCATTAAATGGACCATGTACCTTGCGACGTGTAATTGTTTGCGACAAGTGTCTATTGAGTTCTCTCGCCAGCGAACACCTCACTCATATTTTAAGGGAAATAATTACTGCCAATCATCCCAGTCATTTCAACCTGATCATCCTTTGTGTGCGTCGCTTAATTGGCTGAAGGAACTTCCTGTTTCGGGATTTTTATAATTTAGGTCAATTGGGGTCAGGAACTAATCCCTCTTAACAACCGTTCAAATTAAGATGATTGTAATGTCTGATTGGTGAGCAGTCGACAATCGGAGCTTAAATGTATGTGAAGAGCAGAGACATGGGTGGAAACGGCAAGGAGAGGCTCACACACGCTCACGTTTGGCCGCGTCTCCGCTGACATCCGGACCCGAACCAGGCGGATGAGCTGGAGTCACTGTGTGACACGCCCTCTCCGTCACTTGAAACACAATGTGCGGGTGACAATGGGACGAGAGTGTAAAAATATGTCAGATTAAGCACAAGAGGGCAGTGTTAAGGCCTTTTGAAAGAAAGATCCTGGTACGCCTCGTCTCCCGCCCGAAACAACAGACGCAAAAATAGCGGCTCAGAACAGCCGATTGGCTGTCGCCTCGGAGCCAGTGTCTGACCCCCTAACGGCTCACATTACAGGGAGGGGGTGTCCTCGAAACGAAATATGAATGCACGCCCAGCACTATCAGAGTGCCGTTAGGTCCCTGTCGCTGACATGGAGAAAAATTTATATATATATATATATATAAATTACACATCTAAAAAAAATATATGAGCAGGGCAGTATTTTAAAAAAAACATGGTATCATTTAATAATCCATATTCCATGCCTAGCATGGCAGGAAATGGTAGCTATTTTAACAGCTGAGTAGCTGAGTTAATAATTAAAACAAAATTAGCTTTTTTTAAATTCCCTCCATCGTGTGATTTGGGGATACTGAACATGAGCCCCAGGAACGCCGAGCCCTGGGGTTCTGAGTGTTTATGGGCAATCAACCCCCGCAACAAAGAAGTCCGACCCGTACACTCCTCACAAAGCCGCCTGAGGTGTCATCCCGCCGTCGCTAATGTAAACATGGCGGATCGGGCTTATTCAAAGTGAGGGTGGGCTGGGGGTGGGAGAAAGGTGCTTTTCTATTACACACATCCTGTAGCGCTGTACGTGCCCCCCCCCCCCCTTCGCTCCACCACCACCATCCACCACCTAAAGTATAGCCCTGAAGCTTGCCTGGTGCTTCAAAGGGACAGGATTAGAGTCTTCATCCAGTAATTAATATGGCTGGAAGCGGAGTGACAGCACCTACGGAATGGATCGCTCAGTCGCAGCCCCGCTGAGAGAGCCGCTACCCACAATGCACCATCCACAAAGCTCCAACCACCAAACAATGCCAGTCATTCTCCAGGCGTCTACACTTCTGAGCAATCTTTTTTTATTTTCATTATTATTATTATTATTTTCACCAAACACAGACCTTTTAATTTTCTCTTTTTTGTTCATAGCAAAAAAGGAAATTAGCCCCCTCCTGCCACTGAAATATATACTGGAAAATTCTTTATATGATTTTGGCCTTTGACCCGCCGTGCTCTCTGAGGTCATTTTCATTTCCCACCAACTGTTAGGTAAAATAGGGAGACCCTGAGAGGGGAAGCACAAAACCCTGCCTTTTTTTTTTACCAGGCCTCTGAATCCACCCACAGCTTAGAGGCCGTACTCCTCTCGTCCAGCACGACAAGGTCTCCCTTACTCTGTAGCGATTTAGCTACCCCATCAAAATCAAAACCCTCACAAGCTAATAACCGTTAGCTGGTAGCTAAGTCATCAGACAATTAAACGCTAGTCTGTTAGCATCACAATCTTTCCGCATACAACAAAAGCTTTATTATTGCAAACCACGGTAGAGACGGAAGGATTTAAAACAAGACTCAGAGAGGAATTGATATTTCAGAAGCGGGAAAAAAAAGGAAAGATGCAGTTGCCCAGGTTAAAGCGATGTGTTGATTTTCAAATCACTAACAGTTGTTTTTAAGAATTTTCTGCCGGCTTTGAAGTCTGCACCCCACTGGGCGTCCTAACTTCGACATGGAGGAGCACAAGTGGGGCTATTTTTATCTCCCGTGGGAGAGAGTTTTTCTCCCCCTTTTCTGTTGGGAATAGCAACGCAAGGCTAGCGCTTTTTCGCTAAGCCAATGATTGTCCCTGGACCTGTGTGAAAATAAATCAGCACGGAGGGGTGGGACAGGCAATTTGGCGTGCGTGTAAATCGGCTTGTGTTCTACGTGCGCTTTTTCATGTGTCTTTTCCTTAGCAAAGTAATTATGGGAGGCTGGTGTGTCCCGCTTCTTGCAGCTTTATGTCGTTCAATCAACCCACCCCCTCAGAAATTCACGTAGCATCTCGCTCAGGACCCCCACCGTGGACTTTGGCAGAAGCCCCATTGTTGGGTCACTTGTAGACAAAGAGGCAGGCCGAGATGTAAAGTGATCCTCGCCACCCGTTAGGCGGCCATTTTCAGAGTTCCGTCACTCCTACGGCACCTACAGCAGCATGTCTGAAGAGCACAACTGGAAGCTGAAATTTCTGGGCTATATTTCGAGAGTCGCAACACAAAGCTTGATTTGTTGGGCCAAGTTTTGAACATCAAAACTCAATATTCCCGATTTACTTTGAGAATATTCAGTACAATCTTCTGTTAAACTTTGGGAAAATTTGAAAAATTTGAAAAATTCAAATGGACGAGCAACCTGGGTCATTTTATTCTGGACGGGAAAGCAACATCAGTGAAACCATTGTAACCTTTACTCTGACAAATACAAGTATCTGGAAAGTTCTTCAGACATCCTTGTCGCGGGACGTTTATTGAAATCACAGCAATGCACTGACAGGACTTCAGCTCCTGTGCAATATTTTAGAGGAACCGTGGGTCAAAAGAAAGAAGAGCGGGGCAATCAAGGTTATAAAGTCCAGAACGCTTTCATCTGGTGTAGGACAATCCTGTTCTTAGCCACAGTGCTCCCCGAAGGGCCTTATACATCACACGCCGACTGTCTCAAACCGCTCCTGCCCGCCTGGGCATCTGTCACAATCAGATGTTCAACTGTACTGTGGAAAGGAATCATTTTCCATTAAAAGAGCCACAGACTACCACGCTGGTTTGATTTATGGGCCACGACTAATTACGTGGTCACTGGGCTGGCGAGATCGAAGCCGGCGCTACCCTTTGAGGGTCCGCTGTCGTCCATTGTCCATTGACTCTGTCTGACCCACCAGACATCACTCTGATGGGGAGAGCGGTTCTCGATCATTCTCTGATCTGTTTTCTGTGTGCTGTTTATGCAAATAAAAGCAGGCATGTGGAAATGTTACCAAAAAAGACAATCGGAGATTTCAAAACAATGTGCATGAGTTTGTCCACATACTAATGCATCTCAGATGAACTTCTCTACAAATGCCGCTCAGCATGTGCTGTCCGTGTAATCTCAAACGACAGCGATTTTACACACAAAATACTGTAAATTAATGTAACATCCAATGGACAGCTGTATTGTCTATCCAGAAGGGTGTCTGATTTTCTACAGCCCATGATATTCAGTTTATTTGTGTTCATAATCATTAATCCAAAAACCAATGATTCTGCCTTGAGTTGAGCGCACAGGTAATGGACAAGTTTAATTCAGATTATCTGATCATTCAAAATCTTGTTCATCATTTATTTGTTTCGGTGTAATAAGGCTGTCTATTTCAGTATTTATCTATAAATGGATGTCATAACATTTGACTTGCTCATTATATAATCTAATCAAGCATTTAGCTACTCAATGATTAATTCATTCATTTTGAATATTAAGCTGTGCTGCTCCTAATTTTTAAAAATCATTTAAGCTAAATACTCACATTGCTAAATAATCTTTACTTTGAGCACATTTGTACTAATATTTATAGATTGATTCATGTTTCTATAGCCATATAAATTTAACCATGTATTTAATGAACTTCTATTACACTGCATTTTATTTACCTTTCATGTGTTCTTCAGTATTTCCTGAATGGCTTTGACATTTTTATTTCAGTGAGGCGATAATTCAGGAATAATATTTTATTTGTCTTGGACAGTGCTCTGGTTTGTCCTGAGAATCTAAATATTATACACAGCTGTGTTCTTGAGACTGAAATATAGGAATTGGGCATAGTTAAGAGGAGTTTTGTGTTAAAAATATGATACACATTGTTGTTTTCTTAATTTGTCACCAGTTTACAAGCGACATGTCAAAACCGGTTCAGTCCAAAATACAGACTATGATGAAGAGCCAGGTTAGAGAGCGTGAACCCCAGTCTGCTCCCCAGTCTGGCCCCGCCAGATTCCAGCTCAGTGCACCAGTGGAAAAATAGCTTATGTCACACTGCTCAAGCTGCCCTGAAGAAACTCCTCGCTGCTTTGTCAGTTCTTGGGGTATAAAGGCCTTGATTTGGGCCTGACGTTAATCACAGATGCCAGTTGAAAATTATACCATTTTTCAACAGGATTTATGAGTGTTTGAAAGTTTATGGATGTATATGAGAATAACAGTTTGGTTTTCCAGCCTGTTGACTTTCTGGTTTTTTCCATGGCTCATTTTCTGCTGTGTGTTTTGGTCATCTCCCAAGGAAAGGGCATAATTCTGTGGTGTAAGATGCTGTTTTTTTTCTTGTTCTGCTGCGACTACCAGAACTACCAGAACTTCCTGTTTGGACAAGTGGACCCCCTGTAGTCACGAGTGTAACCCAGTGTGTAGTCATGGTTGTCCACATCCTGCCCCAAGATTTACCATCAAGACCTTTTTGGGGGGGGGTTGCAAGGGGGTAGGATCTTCACATCTATGTATGTTTACATGCATAGACAGATGTTAAGACCCCCCGCCATCAAAGACCATTTTGAAGTCTTCCGACAGGAAGTGACCAAGCATGGCCATATCCTGGGCATGCAGAACAGTGCAAGGGTCCATATCATTCCGCTGCTAAATTCCAGATAATTACGTAAATAAAATACGTTTACCTATATGTAAGATGATCCCAGAAACAGCAGATGCTGCCCTGGCCGTCGTACATGGAAACTCCCCTCTCCTAATATTTGTGAAGGAAATCCGTGATGACAGGAAGCAGTTCACGCCTCCTAGATGTGGGGTGACACGTTGGATAGACAGGCTGTGAATGCCTTGTTGGATTGTGGTCTCACTTGTGGAACACAGCTCATTAAAACGGTCTTATTAAAGCAAAGGAGGACATGTTTTGATAGCTCCCTGAAGCAAGGCAGACCTTTCACGAGCTCACCATCATTTGTGTGTTTTAAATGCAAATAAAAGTGCACTGTGATGGTGTTTCTTCGATATTAGAGGTGTCTATAGTACTTGGAAGATGCTATGAGTAAGCAGTTAAAAGATGTCAAGACCTTATAGTTCAGGCTGGTGCAGAAGGGAAAATGTTGAGCCGTTTCACATGTTCATGTCTGTCCTCAACTACAGGTCCTGTCAGTAATCTGCATGTCAGTCCAGGCCGAGATCCCCATGGTCTCCAGCCACAGGTAAACATTCAGGGCAGAGTCATCTTGTACTTGGGTCAGATGTCAGTGTGGGTGGTTCACAAGTCAATGATTCTGTTCCACTACGTCTTCATGATCATCCTGTTCCGTTCCAGATGCTTCTCTCCACAATATCTTGCCTAGTCTCTCTTCAACCCCTCTTCAGACGCGTTTGCCATGTCAAATTCGCTTTGCATGATGCTCAAAGGCACAAGGGCTGTGCCCCCAACGAGATCACGGCTTGTGATCTCTAGGATACAAGCCGGGCTTCACAGACAGCGATCTACCTGCCTCCATGAGAACGGGAGGGAAAACACGATTTAAAAAAAAAAAATGCGTTGCAGTTCAAATGTAAAAAGTCACAGAAGGATATCGATGGACTCTTTTTTTTTTTATCCACTGGCTATTTAAATGAAGATAGATTTTCCCCGCCCCTTCAGAAAGCTGAGGCCCTGAGAAGTCCCATTGTGATATTGATTGCCTAACGAGGCAGGCTCCTAACGAGGCAGGCTCCTCTGGAGTTCCCCGGGAGACACAATAGTGTAAAGAATGCCTTTTTATCTCCTGATGTCCGAACGAGGCCCTAGACAGATCAGCTTGGAGAGGTGGGAGATGAAAGGTACCCATCAAACACTTTATTCATTTGCTTAAATTCATCCCATTGGAAGTGACATCACTGCCTTGTTCTTTGTTATTTCTGCAGGTATCACTCCTGTGTGTAAATGATGTTTTTTGCCACAAGATTCTGTTCTCTATTGTGTTGTTTGGCCATCATACAAATAGCACATTTTTAGAGACACCTTAAAAATAATTTCTTAAATATGGTTTTAACTCGTCTCTATAATTTAATATTTTTCTTGTTATATTGTTCTTGGTTGAATTCTCTCTTTACTTGCTGAGAAAATAAAGACAAACATGCTCTTGATGATTAGTATCCCCCATGGGTGAGGCAGGGCCTATTTGGCGATTCACATGTTTTTGAACTGTGATGGGAAAACCCAAGACGACATGGGTGAAGATGCAAGGTCCACACACACATATAGGCAGGGTGGAGATTCAAACCTAGTTCCAGCGGTGAGAGGCAGCAGTGTGAGCCACTGCGCCACCATGACATCCCTAGAGGTACTGTTGTTATTGTTATTGTTGTTATTGTTATTATTGTTGTTGTTGTTGTTGTTGTTGTTGTTGTTGTGGTGATTGTTATTGTCATTAGTACGGTTTTGTAATTGACAGAGAGACAGACAGACAGATCGACAGACATAGATAGATAGATAGATAGATAGATAGATAGATAGATAGATAGATAGATAGATAAAAAGGACCTATTATTGAAACTGCACACAAAGACAATGTTTTATTGAAGCACTTGATATAAACACAGCACAATATGAATGATTTCCCTTGTTTTGGTGACCATTTACACCTGCTGAAACCCAGCCCTCCTTGTGTGTGTCTGTGCAGCAGAGAGAGAGAGAGAGAGAGAGAGATGGTGCGGCAGATCGGGCGGGATGGGCGGAGCCAGACACCGGGGACCCCGCGCAGGACTTTCTCCGCTGCACGCATCTGGCGGCGCAGTGGGGAGGACGCCCGGCGCCTCGGCGCTCCTGGATGTGCGCCGTGAAGAGTTTGCCTCCTGGCCACTTGGCCCACTGCCCCGGGGCGCCGCGCTTCCGCCCGCGAGCCCAGCCGAGTGGTAAACCCATTTCTCCTTTTCACTCGCTTTCTTCCCTCTTTTTTCCTCCATGCCTTTTTCTGCCTTAGTAGGATGCCATTCTCCCACAACAGTCTATGAAAGCACCATCTGTGACAGGAATATCTAATAGTCTTCTCAAAGAGGGGGCTTGACAAGGAAAAGGACTTGGCAGAAAACTGTAACTCTTACCCTCCCCCCCAATCACGCCCCCCCTTTAGCCCACCTCCCTTTCTGCCCAACCTCTCCTTCAACACTAGCATCCCGTCCCACCCCCTTTCCATCCTTGCCCCATGCACGTCTCATGAAAAACGCCTCAGCATTTCCTTCACATTGGTTGCAAGGGGGGTGGTGGTGGTCAAATCT
>JAODLC010000085.1:22092105-22105915 GCA_026781145.1 Hippopotamyrus pictus | reverse complement strand
GGTGTTTTTTGTTCGGGGTGGGGGGGGGATTATTAAGTAGGAAAGGGACAGAAACTAGGGGGGTGCGGTATATATATATATATATATATATATATATATATATATGTATGTGGTGGGGGGTGGCTTTATAAGTCTTGGGACTTAAAGCATAATCAGAAGCTGGACCCCATCTGGCTTTGGCTAATGCAGAAACTCTCTCCAGCGTTTGGAAAAACACACACACACACACATATGTATGTATCTTTTTCATCTATTGTTTTGTAGCAGACGGGGCTCCAATCCCTCATTTGAGGAGGCGGCTCGCCGCGGTAAATATTTAAACCTGCCCACTGCCTTTGATGTCTCCAGCCCTCATTTTTTTGTGACCTATTTTTTCCGCAAGGCACACATTTCGGATCTCTCCCCTCACTGGATATTTAACTCCGTTTCAGCTCCCCCTACCCACCAAACAACATTTGCTGTCGGCGACAACACGAAGCCCCCCCCCCCCCCGGCGTAACCTTAGAAACAAGGGGGTGTTGTGAAGGCCAGTGTGGTATGACGACCACAGATCACAGGGTACCCGGTCAGACAACAGAGACATGGTCTACCATCCCGGAGATCTGTCACAATGACAGTGGGTGGGGCCACTTTAGTGGTGCTGTTGGAGGTGGGGGGGTTCTGCTTTACTCTCAACGATCAACATACATTGATTAATTACCAAGAGAGCATCTCTGTTCATGTCTGAGTTATCTTTGGACCAGCTCCATGCCACGACAATGTAGGTCATAGTGTACGGACCGTCAACAAGCATTCGAAGGCCTAATGGTTAGGAAAGTGCACTTGAAATTGAAAGATTGCTGGTTCGAATCCCTGACCAGTACTGCTCCCTGGGTGCTGGATTGGCTGCCCCCTGCTATGTCATGATATCACATGGCTTAAATTTAGAGAACACATTTTGTCATTGTACACTGTGTGCTGTGGTCTGTCACCACTGATCACCTAATTAATGAATTAAGTCTGCAAGGCTTCACTGGGGTTCATCCTGATGGAACTACGTCTGATAAACTGGTACACATCTAAGCGAACACACAGGTGTGGTAGCTTTGGCAGAAATGCCGGGCTAGAGTGCGTTACCTCATCTAGAGACTCATTTAGTTATTTTTTCACTACGTTAACGTGCAGTTTTTGAGCAACAGGTCCAGCTTTGATTCTGGAACGGGGTTAGCGGCAGCTGGGCCAGCGGTTAACGACCCGGCTGAATAAACGACGGAGGCAAGGAAGAAGGTCCCACTTCCCTGCTAAAACGTGGTGGACTTTTCGAGACACGAGGAATGCAAATGACAGGCGCGTCGTTAAAAACAAATATCCTAAGCTTACTATTGTTCAATAAAGTTGCGTGTAATTGTGCATCACCACCCCGGCGTCTGCACTGAAAAGAGCTTCACCCTGTTCTGTGACCCACACTACATACAGATATGTACAGAGTAATATGAAATCCCAGCTTTTTCAGATATATTGCAGAGAAATGACTGCTTGACCAATAGCTCCCCTGCTGGTATGGAGCGCCAGACTCTCTGTCTCACTCCGCAGCGGGTGTTCTGTGATTTATTACTCCCATATGCGATGCCATGCACGTCTATACTCTTTTTCCACCCAACACTCTGTCCATTTGTTTGTTTAGAGGAAGGCCTTTGGGATACCCACAGGAGGGTGCCTCTAAAAATCCCCAGAAAAAGTTTCCCCCTGCAGTGTGCCTGTGATCGGTTGGTCGTTGGTTCAAATCCCAAGCTTGACACAAGATTCAGATGTCTGTTGGGCACTTGATTGAGGCCCATAACCCCTTGACAAAAAGTCCAGGGGTGCAGGATCCCAGGTTTCTAGCTCACCTGTACGTACGTGTATGTGTCTCAAAGAAGAGCATGATGGGAAAGCGAAAAAAGGCATCCAAATGTACCCATTCTCATGTAAATGGAAAATAAAACTTTATCTCATCAATTAGAGCAGGAATCACCATGACAGCCAGTTACAGGAGTCACATCTCAGATTCATGATACAAGAGCCAAGAATGGCAGATGTATAGGATGGAAGGACTGGAAGTTTCTAAGAAATCTGTGTTCTGCTTAGGGGAGATCTGAGGACTCCAAGAAAGTCCCGGAGAAGAGAGATGGTGGGATGGTGTAGAGGTTAAGCTGATGGAAAAGAATGGACCACTTATTGGGCTTTTAAAACCTCGGCTGATGGGAACTGAGCTTATTGTCAAAAACAACAGATATCTCATTGGCTGACAGCCACTTATCTGGATTTCCTGCTGCTCCTATCTCACGATGTCACCAAAGAGGTGCTGATGTAAGTCCCACTGGTCCTTACCGATTCCTCGAGTCTTTAACTAGCAGGGTTTCAACGACGGGGGATGAGCACCGGTAAACTTGAAGTGTATCCCACATTAGAAGCACTCAAGTAAACATTACATTGCATATTTCAGTAGATATTGCAAAATCGCAGTTCTGTCTTCTGAAAATAGGGTTTACGACGATCATTATTGCTCTGCTATGGTTACGGAGGTGGAGAGAGTGAACTGTCACTTTCACGTTGGCTGTGGCTTTGTTCCTGCTAGACAAAATAATCCTGCTTGATGATGATCAAGTCCGCACCACAGTCACCGTGGGTGGACTTGTTTACGCGATTCAAAGGGGCACCTTTTCATCCAGTCAGGATGCTTGGCTCTAAAGGGTCTATGACACCCCCACACCGAGTTGACCCTTTATGTGGGATGTAGCCAATGGGTGTTTACTTACTCATATATTCTGCATTCACAACAGATTTGACTTACCAGACTTACACAACCGTTACTAAAAAATTCATTTTTTCCCATAATCTTTTCCAGTTTCTTGCTGGCAATATTTAAATGTCTAAAACCATTTTTTTCCTCAGCAACATCCATCTTTCATACCATGTGTACTATAAACAGTGACAGCTGTTCGCTCCAAGCATAAAATGCAAAAAGTATTTTATATAAAAAAACATAATGAATTATGCATCCCGTTCTTACACCCGAATCGGTAGTGAATGAAATAAATGATGAGTTTGTCTTTTTATTTAGACGAATCGGGGACGAGTGGCAGGTCGCTCTGCTAATACTGCTACGAGTCGCATTCGACGAATTCTACCGAGGCAGGAGGCTAATGTGTAGATCAGAGAGACGGAAAGTGCTAGAAACGCTAACACGCACCATCGCAGATGCGGCCCTTTTTCCCGGAAAGCTCTCTGCATGTACGGGGGCAGCAGGCCTGTCATCCTGATCAACCGCTGTCCAGATGGCTGGATTTAGCCTCAGGGGCACTAAGCTAATCCCTGAGGCATACAAGCCACACGGAGTGCGTGTCTGTGTTTTGGGGGATGGGTCCCAGTACAGACTTCCCACCCCCGTGCCTGGGGGCCTGGAATAAGTGGGCTGATGTCACTCATGAGGTGAGAGGCAGGTTGTGTCTGTTAATGTACATGGATGCAAAAGTAAATGAGTGAAATGAGGGAAAATTGCTCCACGGATTAGAGCAGGAAAAGGTTTGTGACGGGGCCGTGTTTGTACGAGGTGCTGGCACTTCAGTTTTGGGTCCCTTTATGGTTCCTGCTGCAAATCCTGCATAACCAGCAGGGAGAGTAGGGTAACAGGAGAGACAAATGCATGGGTTTGGGGCGGCACATTGACTGCGTGGGAAATCCGTGTTCAGTGTTTTAGTGCCGTTACAGAATTGCGGGTGGTGGCTCACAGGATCACACCACACCAGTCAGCTCTGCTGTTGCCAAGTGGAAACCTCGCCCATTTACAGCCCTGAGGTGTGGTCAAGGCTGATCCTGAGCTTATTGTTCTGAGCACCCACCCAATCTGTGTCAGGCCACGCCCACTTCATTTACATATACTTTGCATACCCCTTCACCCTCTGCTCTGTTAGACATCCTACGCAATACATCCTTAACATAACTGCCTTGTAATTGCACAGTACATTTTACTGGACAGGGAAACACTTTGTACAATGCACTGTGCTCTGGCATATTTCCTATTTCACCTACACTTTTCATTTATGTCATATTGATTTAATAGATTTATAATTTATTAAGCAATACCTTCTGTTTCAGCCATTCCTTTTATTTATTTTTTAATGATGTTATAAATACCTACCTCTGCAGCGCCTAGCCATATGTCTACTTTGATGCTTTTTTTTCCTGAGCGCCATTGTTTTATGCTGTCTGATTTGATTAGGTGTTGCATGTTACCGACTGGATGGCGCGAGTGAGAATTCCTATTTACTGATGTACAGAACGCAAACAAAGAATGCTGAATCTTGAACTACACGGCCGTACATTCTCCGCACCATTCGTTTAACGCTGAATCAAGCCCTTAACTCTTAGCCTAACATTATATTACTCCGGCCAGACGTATGGAGCTGATTCTGCCAGCATGGCCCCGCTTTTCCTGAGGTCCAACTGATTTATTTTCTTTCCTGCTTTTACTCTGTTCCCACCCTGGAGAAATCAGGGGGACTGAGAACTCAGGTGCCCCTTTCATTAGTCAGACTGCTAATCGGGGGTTGGGGGACCGGCAGGGGTTGGTTGGGGGGGGCTCTGCTTCCACTAGACTGAATAGCGGGGCTGCCTCATTACCAGGGAGGAACTGGGAGGGGGGCGCGCTTGTTTACATCAAAACACCATCACCTTCCGCTGAATTCGTGGAGGGAAAATGAAGAGCAAACGAGCTGTAAGTGAAGCCCAGCCGCTCGGCCTCTGAGAGAGAGGCATGTGACCTGTCGTGGGGGCTGGAAAGAGCTGAAGATGGGGGGTGGGGCAGGAGATGAAGCACTCAGTGTGGCTCAGGTGCAGCCTAATTTTGGGGGAAAAAAAAAATCCATCCCAGCTGTTATCCTCGACTTTCTTATGTTTTTCTTTGCCTACCCATAATGCTTTGCTGGGTACATTTATTTGACAGAGCAGACCACAAGGTGTTACAAGGCAACCTGAAAACATCCTCCCCCATCGTACGTTCTAGCAGCATGGGGTGGCATGCAAATGTAGCCATTGGCGGAATAGGTCTCCAAATCCACAACGGAGTCCCCCCCCCCCACAACAAACACGATCGATATGAAGCCACAAAGATAGATAAACCTCCAGCCAGAACGATCTCAGGCCCCGCTCTGATCAAAGGGCGTCCGCCAATGAAAGTGGGTGCTGCCGGATGGCCGGGGGACATTCCGGACACATAGAAGCTATTCCGGGGCCAGCCCCACCCCCAGTGACAGTTAACCCCAGGGTGCATGAGATGCTAATTAAGCGACGCATTGAAAACCAGACATGTGGGACAGACGGCAGAGGCTGACGCTGAATCGATAAACAGTTTGCTTCAGAGATACTAATCATAATAATAATAATAATAAGAGATCCTGTAATAAGAGACCCTCCAGATCGGCTAATGTCACCGAGAGCGTCCATCAGCCGTCGGCCTTAGATCTAAATCGGCAGTTTAATACACTCTGAGGCTCACTGGGCAGGAGGCTTCCTGCTGAGAGTCTGGGCTGTGCGGTTTCAATATCCAATCACGCAGAGAACATCAGGGCACATCGTTCATAGGAAGAATCCTGCAAAGCTTCCAGCCAAGACGGCATTTCCACATTTACAAGCGTGTCAGGCTGTAAGAAACTGAGTATGCTGAGGAATTCCCTCTCCTAAACCGGACTTTCACCCCCTCCGTGGATTTAATTGTCACGGGAACGCTCCTTCCAGAATTCCGAGCGGGTCCTTATAATCACAGAGCCAGGGCCTTAATCGCTTTCTCGCTCCCCTGTCCGTTAAATTAAGAAAAATCTCCCCGCCTCGCCTAGCCCCCGACTCCCCGACACCTTCCCCCCTCCCTCTCGGAAGCACGCCTAAGCCGTGCGTTTTGATGGAAAGCCTCCAGCGCGATCCTTTGCTTTCCGTGGTGTCATTGCCCTCTGTATGGCTTTTATATTTTTTATGTGTTGCCCGTGGCTGATTCCCGCTTCCTTTTGGCTCTATTTCCTTTATTTTACGCACAGGGAAAGATTTATGGAGCTATACGCACAAACACCACAGATACATCAACTGTTTGGATGGAGCTGAGCACATATAGATTACGCTTGCCTGTACGTTTTACTTGACCTTGTCTTAGGATCTTTGTGCGAATGTTACCTTCAGCTCCCATGTTCATCGAAGCAGTTGTGTCCCGATTACACGTCACTCCGATGCCACATAAGGTCATACGGCCATCGCCTTGGGAGTACAGACAGAGATGGAACGGCTATCCGTTGATGGACGTAATCACTTAGCAAGGGGTCGATACCATCCCTTAAAAATCCCCACTTTCAGACCTGATTACTCAAGCTGTAATTAGTCAGGTGACTCATTCCCGTGGCCTTATGGGGACTGAAGTGCTGCGGGGGGACATTTTCGTAGAATATCAATATCTGCAATATGTCGATTCTGTGGTATCAGCACAGCCTGCTGATGCAAGTGTACCTCACCCTGGAATTCCTTCTCCTTTCCACGTCGACATCATCACTCTCTGTCATAATTATGCTTCAGAGCTACTAGGCTGAAGATGTATATATCAGTAACGGATGATACTGTGATGTGTTTACCAGGCTCGTAAAAGGAAATACACTTTTTGGGACAATTGGAGGTGAGATAAATGGTGTTACTGACGTCTCAAGTCATAAAAGCATAGATATAAAATACACCATTAAGCAAAATGGCAGGCTGATGATTCAGCGGATATTAAAGCAGGACACAGGCTCAGCATCATTCATTTTAATATCGCAAGAAGCTTGCATGGGAAGAGTTGTGTCTTTTACAGTAATTAGCTCGCTTTTGTAGGTGGTTGCTGATTCGTCCCTTTTGATCTTACAGGCTGGTTAGTCCTTCACCAAATCAAAAAAAAAATAAGCCAGACAGACTGATTGTGGTGCTGCTTGATTAATTTCATTTGAACGACTCTGCTTTTTGGAGAAAAAGAGAATTTGGCTGCGTTATTATGATGTCTGAAAATTACATTACTTGAAGGAGAATGAGTCAGCTTTCTCCGAAAGCCAAAGGGAAAGACTCTTTCCAAGGATCTGTAGCGTGTTGTCTTATTAATAGGGTAGACTATGTGTGAATGATGCTCATTGCACCCTGACTCTCTACTTATACGATGACATAATGACTCTCAGAATCTATTCCTGGTTGGAGGACAGCAATAGGTCCAGACAGGGATAGATATAGTCTCATTTGACATGCAATTGAATAGATCTCCTTATCCTCAGACACCACAGGAACACTGGTACCCAGGGAAGAATCACCATCTCAAGTTCAAGCTCACCGCTGGTCCACAGCCAAGTGTGGTCTTCACCTTCAAACCCAGTTAGTAACTTTGAGGCAGAGAAGAGTGCCAACCAACAGATTTCCTGCTCATTTATCCAGTCCAATTTAATCTCTCCTGTTGCGGTTATATTCCCTTCCAAAGTGTTTCGGCCAATGGAAATCATTTTTGAACAGCATGCTTTCCTGCCTGTTCTGTGTCAGACATTTCTATTGGCTGAAAAGTTAGAAGTGTCAGCATAATATTGTCATATCATGATTGATACATCTATATGATTGTATATGTTAGAGGTAAAAAATTCAGTCGCGGAAACTATAGGGCTATTAACACAGTACAATTATTCATTTTCTACTAAACATTCAGATTGAAAGGGGTTTGCTCGGTGATATTAATGCTAATTAAGAAATAGATTTCACCCACATTTTCACAAGCAATTGAGAATAATGACCATTCAGGGCTGCAAAAGGAACCATGTGACTCAAAAACACAAGAAAGGGTCACTGACAGTTAAGATGGAAAGACCCCAAATCAGGTGAACAAATGACGACAGCTTGTGGAGAGCGCCACTGAGTGTAAGCAGATCGTCTCCATTGTGCTGCGTTGACAGAAACTTCTAGACATGGACAGAGTCTTGGTGACGACGACACTGTACTGGGTAGTTCAGTTGAGTAGGTCGGAGTGATGCTGAGTTCTTTTCGGGAGATGAGGTACAGGCAGAAATGAATAGAAGCGCTGTCTTGGATGAGCTGAAGTTCAGCCGATGTTTCTGCGGGGAACTCTTGGCAAGGCTGATGCCAGCAGACAGCCTGGGTGTCTGAGGGAGTGGAGAAGGTAGCTGAAAGGTAGATTGCGAGATTAGATATGAGCGGAGAGAGGTTTGGGAACACAAAGACCGGCACATTCCTGCAAAACATCTACGGGACTTTGGCAAAGAGCAGGTGGAGAGTGAGACTTGCCCGGTTCCTGGTATGAGGTAGGAATTCTCCCAGAACATCTCAGGGTCCTACTGCTGAATTTAGTGAGGAGTGCAGCGGGCTGACAGGCAGAGAGGGAGAGAGCTTCACCAACGGCAAGGGGTGGATGTACCACTGGAACAGTCATCATTAAGACCTGTAAATTTACTCTCAGACAGGAAGTGAGGTGGATGGCAGCAAGTTTAGAGCTTATTCTGGCAAACAGAAGATGTAGCTGGGTGTGTAGCGTTCAGTGTGGGAGTCCAGGTGGTTATTTTTTAAGGAGAGTTGTGACTCACGCTGGTTTGAAGGGTTTGAGGGAAAAAATGAGAATGGGGCTTAAAAATAAAAGGAAGGGATGGATTTGGGGATTTCCTTAGGGAGAAGAAAACTGATAGAATGAAGAGGACAGGTAGCAGGATGCTGTAGGAATGAGTGCTAGGAGATGCTTCTGTCAGAGACACAAAGGTTGAGGTGTAGTCGCCGCTGGAGATGGGATGGTCAGGTGATCTAACTCCTGAATATGTCTACTTTAAAGTGGGAGGTGTGGGGGATTCAGAGTGAAGAAACAGCAGAGAACAGCTTCAGGGGGTCATGGACAGAAAGAGCAACATTCATTTTGAAATAAATTTACTTTATAGAAACTAGGCTGGGGAGTGAAATGAAGATAGTAGGAGAGACAAGTCAACAGTCAGTCTGGACCTGGAGCCTTGCCATTGGCATTGAGCTGCCTGGTTTATCGGGAGGAGCTGAAGATGGTAATCTTTGCTTTGAAGTTCAAGGACAGTAAATGAAGGGGACAGTGGGGAGGAGGTGGATGAGTTAGCTGGGGACTGAGATGCCGAGCGAAAGATATTTCAGTGAGTAGTGGAGTACTGAGAGTGGGTTTCGAAGGAGGTGACGTAGAGGCTAGGGGAAGAGGGGCCATGTCTTTCCAAAGATGCTGAAGGTATTTGCTGGCCTTGTATGTGTGGAGGTTGTAGTGAAGCAAGGTTGAAGGAGAGAAGTTACCAGATAAAATCCAATGGCCCTTTGACGTGAGGTCATCTGGTCTGGTGCTTATAAGCATGTGCTTCTCATCGAGCAAGGAGTCAGGCTAGGGGTGCTGTGTGGCTCAGCGGGTGCCTGCAATCACAAGGTCATTGGTTCAAATCCCAGGCTTGGCAGAGCGATTTTACCGTTGGGTCCCTGAGCAAGACTCTTGCGGGTTCAGTAACAGAAGACAATGTATGCCACACTACCGTAGATTTTAATCTCAGACTATAATATTAAAAGAAAAACCCACAAGAGACTCTTTCAGAAGAATCAATCCAAGATAATTGTAGGGCCTTCCACTCATTATATTTTTAATTACCTTAAGTAAGTAACCAGCTAACAATTCGTCTCATGGCCCAGACGCTGTCAGTAACCCCACCTGACTGATAAGGTGAAATATGTCAGCGGAGGCGATCTGTAAGGAGAATGCCAGCGAGCTAGTCCTGGGGAAACTGACAAGGAGATAAGGTTTTGGCAGTAAATTAAAAAGTCGATAAATCACCCCGCCCATATTCACATGTAATTCTCGTAAGTGATGTGCAGTCAATAAAGCGTCTCCACCGGTGATAAATATTCAGTTGTGTTGCTGTGGTCACTGTCAGAATCAGCAAAATACAGTTTTAATAACAGCCATTGCCTTTGTATTCTCTGCAGGGTGAATACAATTGATGTTTATTTTATTTATTTATTTATTGTGGTTGAAGTTATGGGAATGAAAACCATACTGTTTGCATTGGTGGTATTCTGGGTGGTAAATGAGTTTTTGATTAGCGCCTTTCTTTAGCTACCAAGTTGGCTTTTCTTGGTACAAATTGCATTTTAAGGGAACGTAGCCTGAACTGGGTGTGATTTTTCACAGTAATGCCAGGCAATTCGTATAAATGTGCTCTGTAAATGTTTTAGTGGCAAGCTTAAATGGTTAGTTCCCAGCGTCTGAGGACCATAAGGGAGGCACTATTACAAAACGTTCTCATATGTATTCTGTTACTTAACATTATCCCGCTGCCTGAAAAATGCGTTTCACAGCTGGCCGAGTAAGGCTTTAATCAAGCAGTGGTGATTGTTGCAGGAGCTGGAACACTCTATCTTCTGACCAGAGCAGTGGATGGTTACTCGGCCCGTCCGTCCGTCTGTATCTCCATCCATCCATCCTCCATGTTTTTTTTCCTGGGCCTGTAGTGAGCTTAGACCCTGGGGCTGGACACCCAGGCGGGAAGCAGCTGACACCTCGTAATTACAGTGAATTCACCCAGGGTGTCAGTGTCTATCTAATCTGCTTTTAATTTATCAGAATCTGTTTCTGTGAAATGCAGGTGTCTGAAAACCCCACAGTCTATATATTTCTCTATAGAGACACCTGTGTTTTTTGTCCCTTCATTATCACAAGCAGGGAGCTGGACCTAACTACCTTATGTAGATCTGTAGCCAGAACCAAATTTCTGATGGGGGTTAGGGTTAGGGTAGATCTCAGCGAAAGGAACTATATCTGGGCTCCCTTGTGCCAATCAGGCCTTAGAAAGCTGTCTAATTTGCCGATGCCTACATCCTGATCATATGATCCTCTACTCCAGATTCCTCATGTTCCTCCATCATCACTCATCATCTTGACACCAAAACAGGAGTGTCCCAGAGCCATTCAGGCACTAAGACGTCTCACTAAGCCATTCAACAAGCCTGTGATCTCTGCATGGCCATTGTGTGAATTTCCCAGCATTCCCTGCTGCACACAAAGTTAAGGGCGGGATTTTGACTGGGTAGTATGTGTCACTGCCAGGGCAATTCTAGGATTTTTGAAGGTGGGAGGCACAAGGGGCGATAATTCATGCAGAGAGGCCAACCAATGACATGTCTCAAATGAGTGAGTGACAGGGGGTGAGGTACTCCCTGGGCCAATCAGCTTTCAGCTGGGTCCAGAGCGTCTGTGGCCCCACCTAAGCATGTGCGCCTATGTGATCACTTTTTGGCTATGAAAACAGCTTATTTCCATTCCAATCTGCAAACAGACCAGGCCAGGCAAACTCACAAAAGTGTGAGGAGAAGAACAATATCTCACAAGTCTCCTCAGAAGGACATGAAAATGGGTCTCGTTTCATCCCTCCTCAATGTGTGGCTTTGTTGCTGCCTTTCGCACTATTTAACTTAGTGTAACTGACAAAATATCACTTGTTTATTCATGCCAAGGACACAGCCGATAGCGGCAGCACGAGATGGGCATCAAAAAACCGTAACCTGCGTAAAAAAGGAGCCCTCTAATTTTCACCCACCTACCAGTTACTGGCAAACTTAAAGCAGCCGATTCCTAGGTCACCAATGCCGGATGGGTCCCAGTCATCATGGTGCGCTTCTGAAATTCCAGACCACGGCGCATTACATCATCTGCCTCTTTTGAAGAGCGAACAAAGCATTGATCAGTCGGGACAGCGCGAGTTTGTACTTGGTGAGCGCGGTAGGTGCTCGTCAGGCTCCCTTACCGAAGTTCACCTCCAGTTCACATTCAAACGCTTTGCCTTTTCACATAGTCGAAGTGTGAATATTAATTACATTTATGCATTTACCTGACGCTTTCATCCGAAGCGACTAACAGTACCAGGCAGGGTAACATTTTGCCCTATGCTATATGCCTTTCTGAATTTTGGACAGAGGACAGAAAGCGCTTGGGTTCAAACTAGCAACTCTGGTTAAAAGTCAGACACTGCACCAGTCGAGTCACAAAAATAGTCAGTGCAAACAAAATAATAACCTTCCGAGTGAAAATTCACTTGTGGAACAATGATAGCAAGATGATAAGCAGGGGCTGTTAGAGGGAGACTTCGTGTTTGTAGAAAGGTGGTAGATTTACATAGTGCTGCTAAATCTGTCGCACGCATCTTACACCAGGAACCACTGGGAATCAATTATTAATCGATAGTGAGAACTTGCTCTGCTGGAATGTGGATGTGAGGTGGCATCATAGTTCTCCCGAATTTCACTGCAATTTATCTGGATTTAAAAGCACTTGCATCTGTGCATTTATTTACCCATCCATCTCTGACACAAACTTTTTATGCGTAGAAAAGCGTTCAGCAGTCTAAGGAATGAACATCTATCACATAGTGGCCTTGATTCATGGATAACATTCTGCTCTGAGGACTGAATAGTGTGTGACCTCTCTCATTTAGCCTCCTGGATGTATCTTCTAAAAGCCCCAGTGGCATTGAACCCGTCACGGCTGTCACGGTCCTGTGGTGACCAGGAAGGGGTGAACCAGAGGCCGGGGTGTTTTCCGGAAAGGCAATCTGAGTGTTGGACCTGGCTAATTGGATTGCCCGGGGGTGTATGGGGGTGGGGGCGTTTTGGTGAGCGAAAGAAGCCCTATAGAAAAGATCGACCTCTGTGGAGCCAGGAGAGTTGGGAGGTGACAAGGAGTCCTTGGTCACATGTTTAGCGCAAATGCAAAAAAACAGGACATTGGAGTCATTTGGAGGAACAGGAAGGGATCACTGATGGCTGACTCTGAATCCCTTGATGATGCTTTTTTAAAATGCTAATCATCAACACTCACATGCTGTAGCTGGTAAATAAAGAACCGTTCCTGCAAAAGGGGGCCGTGCCTCTTTTTGCATAGATCTTATGTGTTATGACGTGTTCTTGTTCAGCGTGAAACGTTTGGCAGACAGTCACGTGATGGGTAGCTGATGGAGGGAGATGACCCCAGCCCCCTCTGCAGCGGTGAGGACGGGGTATAGCCCTGTACTGAGTTGTCTGAAGATGTCCTCCCTTCAAAGGAGAGGAAGGGAGAGCTCAGCGCGATTCTTATCTGCCACTTCGGAAACAAAGCCTGCCATTTTTCTCTCCATCTCTGGGAGCAGCTCCTTTTCTCTGCCTTTTTCTTACCACCCAAAAAAAAAAAAAGAGAATCCTGGAAGCGACGGACATTCATTTATTTTTAAATAGCACACTCGGCACAATTTTCAAATATCGTCCGGGAGTCAGACTGGGAGAAACTTTTAAAATCCATAAAGTCTTATCTTCATGTTTGCAGAAGAAAGTGTGTGAATCAGTATGTGTATAATTATAATCTTTATAATTATGTCATTGTTTATTCTACTATTTAGAGTTTGGGGTACAATATATCGTTGTTTTTTTGGGGGGTCACCTTGTTTTTTATATGAATGAGCTTTTTTTCTTAAATAGAGTAATTAGCATGCAATGACACTGGCAGAATGACGAGGAAGTGCTTTTTTAAGTAAAAATTCAGATCAAAAGAAAGAAGAAAAAAACAAGCAGACTGAGATGTCCTGGGATTAAAACACACACAATGTTCTCTTAGTACAAAAAAACACAGAAACAGGAATGTTGCAGAGGGCCAGAATTTTTACGACTTATTATGGGGCATAATAATTGCATACAAACTGCATACAAAATACTAAAGTCGAACAAATGCTGACATTTCACATAAAGCACTGCTTCACTGTTCGTCTGTGTTGCGTGATTA
>JAODLC010000085.1:22071581-22085968 GCA_026781145.1 Hippopotamyrus pictus | reverse complement strand
ATCCTATAAATATCTCTGCAGTAGTGGTAGAAAGTTGCAGACCACAATTTTGTTTCAATCAACCAGTTGAGTATAAAGAGGCACATTCAGTACTCAACTGGTAGGTTGGTCTGGATTCGTACTTTCTGGACCGGAACTCTCCACCACTGCGCTGCAGTACTTAGGCATATGTCTGCTTTGATGTTTTGTGATTGTCTCTGTCTTGTTGTGTGCCGTCAAATTCTGTTAGATGTTCCTGGTTACTGACTGGATGGCAGAAGTAGGATTTCATGATGGATGTCCTGATGTGTAAAAGTTAAATCAAGAACCTTGATTCTTGAGCTCACATCACTCTAAGTTCTTACTTTCCTAATTCCCTTGATGGAGATCGAGTCAAAGGTCACGGGATCTGGTGATCACAGGGGACTGGAGAGAGACCAGTGCCCTAAACCTTTCTGATGCTCTCCATCTCAACAGTGACCTTCAGTGTGAACACTCGCTTCTGCCGCCTAACAAACTCGTCTAAATAAGCAAGTTATCCAGGTCACCTCGAGTCCACCTCTGGCAGGAAAATACGAGCTTGAAGGGCTGTGTGAAATGGTACAGGAGTCCTTTACCACCCGTTGATCAGTAAGGTCTTTTTCATCTGTCAGATGTCTGTTTTTGAGTTACAGTGGTGACATGTTGGCCAAGAGGACATACATAATGATGTTCAACTCAATTTTAGGCACCAGAATGGTAAGAAACTACCTATAAGTTCAAAACAGGTCTAACACCCAGTTTGACTTAAGCTCTAATGCCAATCTTCCTTCTAAAAGAAACAATAGGCAAGCCCCAGGTAAACTTGCCCCTGATATTTTCAGTAAATAGCATCCCCCCTGATTGTAAAACAGAGCTTGAATTCTGTAGCCCGTAATTGGCCAAGATATAACATTCACAAGCATGTCTGAACATCAGTCTTGGAGATGGTCAACAGAGTAGCCCAGTGCTACGTTCAAAGATATGTTAAACCTATGGGGACTTTCACACTGCAGGAACATTTTACCTTAGGCAGAAACTACCAGCATGATTGTAGTTCCTTGGAGGGAGTTCCTGAACCTTTTCTTCTTTAGTCCTTACTCCGGAATATGGACTTTTCGCTAAACCAGGAATTGCTGGGTGGGGCTTATACTTGCACCAATAAACTTTGCTGATTAGTTGAGCACAAGCACCGGTGCCAACTTAGTTACACAGAAATGCAGAGAAAAGAGAGAGAAGTAGTAGAGCAAAGTGAGCACGGTGGAATTATTTTTGCATGTAAAATACATTCAGTGAATTAATGAATACATCAGAAAATTCGATGGATGACTGATATACTGTACATCAGTGGTCCCCAACCTTTATTTCGTCACGGACCGGTTTAATATCAGAAACTATTTTCACGGCCCGGCCTTTAAGGAGTGGCAGATAAATATACGTATACGTATTTATACTAATAAATGATACGTATAAAATGGGGATATTTTAAAAATTATAATAATGGGGTAACTTTAAAATATAATAATAAACCGCTTGTGGGAATATTTTTAGCGGTAACTATTTCTTATTTTTTCAGTGCAGCCCGCGGACCAGTACCATATGACCCACGGCCCGGTACCGGTCCGTGGCCCGGGGGTTGGGCGCCACTGCTGTACATAACTGTACTTCTGTCTAATATCACAGGTGCCGGCAGTGAAACTTTCCAGCGTACATCATTTTTATTCTGTGGAAAGTGAAAGATCCATCTGTGAGCCGCATCCATCCATTTTCTGCCGCTTATCAGGGGCCGGGTCACGGGGGCCGCAGCCTAAGCAGGGATGCCCAGACCTCCCTCTCACCAGCCACCTCCTCCAAGGCTCCCAGGCCAGTCAAGAGACATACAGTAGTCCCTCCAGTGTGTCCTGGGTCTGCCCCGAGGCCTCCTCCCGGTTGGACATGCCCCAAATACCTCCCCTCTGTTCCCTTAGTTCAGGTGTTTGTGTCACATTTATAAATGATAAATTCTAAACTTGTCACGGGCAGCAAAAATAAAATGCTGCGTCCCGTTTGAACCAATGTAGGACAGAATTTGTTCATATTTTCAGACTGCACAAGTGATCTTCCCAATAACTAACAAACAACTAACAAAATTACTTGCTCGCCCTCTGTTTTTGGAGTGACGATATAGTTTTATATGAAATTGGTGTGAAGCTACCCTACAAACTTTTTGCATCTTCCATATTTATTTAGCATAACGGTGACAGCTCCTGTTGCGGAAAAGCAACACACAAAATAGGCCAGGAGCCACAAAAGTTCCCAGTCGAAATGGCCCAGGAACTAGGTTCCTGAACTTTGGTGGGGAAACAAGATGGCCCTAGCTCTCAGCACATCATCAAACGTTCCTGCCTGTGTGCCACTTGTTTTTCTGGGTTCTTGGTACAGCGGCAGAAAACCCATTAGGCGACATATGAGGCCGCTTAGTGCGCCATCTTTTGAGGGGGCACCGACGTTGCGAGCTAATTTCACTTTGTCTCCAATAGGGGGCGCTGGAGGTGAAGCTTGCCTATAGTGCCACACGGGCTTCAGCCTTTACACATAAAGCTTCATACACAAGAAATTTTCTGGGTCTAATATAGGAGATAAATAAAGTACTTAAAAGTGGTCTGTGTGTTTTTTTCTGTCCATAAAGTTCTTTCTGGATTTACGACAGAAGAGAGATGCCATGGTTAACAAGCATGGGAGATTTTGGCCGATAATTCACTCCGACTTATTATAACTGTGTCAGCACGATGAAGTGGCCTGCAGGCATAGATGGTTTATCTGTCTATAAGCGGCGGGGCCATCTTTTCACGTCCGAGCGGTAGACGGGGCTGTACGCCAGGTTGCGCGGATTCCGGGGCTGCGGCAGTTAGGCTGAAGGGACGCAGAGGTAGAGCGCTCGCTCCCGGTGCAGGCCCAGGTCCAGGAAACGTACTGCAGAAGTCTGGCACCCCTTCCCCATAGCCCACCATGGTGCGGTAGATATTCCGGAAACACAGCCTGCTTGCAGAGGGCCTGAATGCGGAATACACACTCAGGGCACATCTTCAAGCGTGCCATTGCTTCACGCCTCATTATGCCAACTGTGAGCAACATGAAAGAATGAGCACCTGTCATTTGATCTGGGTGCATTGCGCTAAGACAGCGCGCTAACACGTAGTGCTAACACGTCACGCTAACACACACACATACACACCGCATCAGTGTAGCCCTGCTAACCAGATTGATTAGCACCTCTTACAGAGCCCCCTGCGGTGAGGGGGGGGGCTGGTTCCTTTGTTCATCTCTTTGTGTTCGCTCAACAACGGGGTAAAATCACACATCAGCACAACTTTTAATTTGAAGGGATCTCTCGTTAGCAGCGAGGCTCTGCACTCGTTTTGAACTCCCTTGCTCTTTTTTCCTAATCCGTTTTTTTTTTTTTTTTTTTTTTTTAAATTAACTACAAACATGCATGATGCATACTTCATGCACAAGTGGCGGGTAGTGTTAATGCACCAAGCCTGAATATTTTACCACCATCCTGAACACCTCCCATAGCGGGGGGGAGTGATTTCACGATCCTGGAGGCAGTCACAGGCAGCCATCGTTGGAGCTTCTATGTCCATTTGATTAACTTTTTTTTTTTACTTTTAATTGAATTACTGCATGGCACTCATGTAAATGAAAGCCGCTGATGTGACTAAGCTCCTTCCGGTAAATCCTGAGGCTCTTGGAGGCGATGCCGCCCATTTCTGTCCTAAAGAACAAGACCAACATGTGACCCGAGAACCGCAATTCGCAGGTTCGGTTAAGATCTCTTTGGTCAGGATGCCAAACAGAACCACGTGACACTGGACTAGGCCAGGATGTGGTGTTTATAAAGAGACACAAACATAAAACTGAAAAAAAAAAACCTCAGCTAGCAAGAAGATAAAGCAGGGGTCTCCAACTCCGGTCCTGGAGAGCTACTATCCAGTAAATTTTCTATCCTGCCTGGCTTTTGATGAGCCACACCTGCTCCTGGTATTTACCTGAGAACAGATGCGGCTCATCAGAAGCCAAGTGGGACAGAAAACCTACTGGATAGTAGCTCTCCAGGACCAGCGCTGGAAACCCCTGAGACAAACACCACTATACCCTCTAAGCATTGTCAAGCTCCCCAAGTGAAACAAGCCACAACACATCCAGAAATGAGCTTTTTGGGAAGAAGAGGCAGGTGTATCTATTCAGCACCAAACTCCTGGTCACCTGACTCCCGGTCACCTGACTTTCGGCGCCCTGACTCCCGGTCACCTGACTTTCGGCGCCCTGACTCCCGGTCACCTGACTTTCGGCTCCCTGACTCCTGGTCACCTGACACCCGGTCACCTGACTTTCGGTGCCCTGACTCCCGGTCACCTGACTCCCCCTCCCAAGATGGGCACACCTCTACAGCTTTCTTCAAATACAGTTTTCAATTCTTCTTTTTTGTAATGAATGAGTGCTTTGCTTAAAAACTCACTTTTGCCTCAAACATTGAAATAATTGATGGAAACTCATTTGCACAGTAAGTGAAGTATAATAATTATCCCCCCCCCCCAGGATTTCAAGCCTAAACACAGAGTCGTGTTACAACAAGCACAATAATCTGATTTGGGAATCAGCCCAGACATCGATGTGTATTGTTGTCTACAATGAACGGAGGACTGGATTTACCGCTGCGCACTGGGACTAATCTTTAGTGTACGTGTTTGGTGGATATTTGTTGGTGTTTAGTCAAGTTTGTTCTAATGATGACATTGTGGTAATTCTGCTTGTCCCAGAATGTCCAACAGGCACCTACTGTAATACTTATGAACAGACTGCCATATAGCCTATTATACTTAAAATTCAGGTTAAAAATAATTTTGTAATTCAGTTTGTAATAATGAACGCACGCACTGAGTTGCGATGCTCCTGAAGACTTTGTGCTGCTTCAGCGGTTCCGCGGACTCCAGGCGCAGCACAGTACTGTACAGACAGTTACTTTTATTATTATTGTATTATTATTACTATTATTAAGTAGCCTGTAATATTGTCCCTATTTTGCGTACAAATTCGACGGACAGACTTAGGAAACAGGTTTCGTTCATAACCTGAGGATTGCCTGCATGGAGATAAGATAAGGATTAATATAACTAAAACTGCTCTTCATGTCCACTCCAAACAAACAAAGGAAAAACAGCAGTTAGACAAGGTGTTACGTTATGGCCAAGGCTGAAAATAGACTCAGCAAAAGGGCACTCCTGTCTATAGTTATTAATATCTGCTATTATTAATCTTTTTCATTAGAAATGCATTGTGGGTATTGATAATCAGGCCTACTTGTGTGTGACTGAATGCTACTGCTGACCTGTCATTCGTGACAGCGAATTGCCTGCTGTTTCCTTTGGGTTTTTGGGGGACACTACCTCAGAAATTCAGATACCTAATAACTAATTCTGCAGAAGTCTTGTGATCGCCGTAATCGGATCAAGCTCCACCTCTACGGGAATCTTGCATTAAGCAGCAATGCAGGCTCATCTTGTAAATCATACGTAATGCATAACTGGTGATGGGGAGTTCAAATCTGTAATGAGAATTCTTATCTGGCAGAATTTGCCAGGCGACCTTAGTTGTGTCGTTCCACCATGATATCGAATTCTGTGCCGATTTGTCACCCTCCTGCCGCTGTCCCAAGCACACCCACTGCTGCGTGGCCGAGACGCCCCTCAATATTTAGCATGCTTCATCGATCTGTCACTGTGTGGCTTTTCTGAAGTCCTTATCCACACGTAGCAGCCTGATGAAATTTCAAGATCGATAAACTCGTCCTCAGAATCTACAGTGATACTGCTGTTTTTTATTTATTTATTTATTTATTAATTAGATTTTCTCTGGACTTAAATTATCCTCAAAATAAAAATTCCAGCAGGGTATCGATAAACTGAGGACGCCAATCATCTCTCGCTTCA
This sequence comes from Hippopotamyrus pictus, assembly GCA_026781145.1. NCBI lineage: Eukaryota > Metazoa > Chordata > Actinopteri > Osteoglossiformes > Mormyridae > Hippopotamyrus > Hippopotamyrus pictus. The sequence goes on along the minus strand of JAODLC010000085.1, from coordinate 22,079,999 downwards.
CTCTTCAGAATCTGGATCTACTGAGTCTTAGCAGATACTGGCTCAAACCTAACCGTGTGAATAAAACTGACAGCTCATATCTGGGAATTAAGGGAGTGGAAATACTTTTTATTGCAGAACGGACTCAGAGAAGGTAGGGCAAGACGACATGAATGGCACTGAGACACGATAGGCTATGGAGACCTGATAGTGTAGCCAATGGAAATGATTCTAACAACAGGACTTTCTGAAGTAATGTTACTGTCACGGAAGCACAGTATAGCTGAAGGGGAATGTTCAGACAGCCTTCGGCGAAATCCTATTTGAAATTCTAATTGACCGGTGCGACGCTGACCTTGTAAAGGCGTCATCCGAATATCAAAAAGAATGAAGAATCCTGTCGAAATAAAATTTATTAATTTAAAACATACCCTTAGTGTGCCTTAGCAGAATCTGAAGGTAGTCAGTTTTATTACATGGCCTGAGAGATGTGGTCTGTACATGACTGTCTGGGGACGACTAATAATTCCCAGAAGATTCACAAACCACACAAAATGGCGATGAATAAGATGGTGCATGTGGACTCTATTTTTATCCAGGCTAACCACAGGTTTAGCAGGCGAGACGCTCTCTAACTAGATGCCTAACCGTGAATCAGAAGGTGAATCAGATATTGGGATAAGTCTAGCCATACATGTTAGATTAACGAAAGCCTTTCTCGTTTTGTTGACCTTAATCCCGGTTTACTCTTGAAAGAGTGTAGAAGTTAGGGTATTGGGTTTCTGTTAGGTGGTGGGGGGGAACCTTTAAGAGCTATCCCAGAAGCTCTTGATAAACAAAAAGGTCCATCATAATGGTTAGAAGTGTTTGGAAGATCAACCTCTGTTCTAACAAAGTCCTAGGTTGATCTTGATCCCACCCTCCTATTTATCTCTCTTCTTCCACCATCCTCACCCTGTGCAGTTACAGTAAGACCTCGGACTTCGGGGGCTGAAGCCTACCGGTTCGGGTCTGGGACTACCCCCCTCCCCTTCCCCCGCCTACTTGATGCCTTAACCCAAATTTGTGATTATATTTAGCTGCGCAACTGACTTTTTAGAGGAGTTTGCAGAGTCAGGTGTTTCTTTCTTCTGGGACTAGAACCAATGACCTTCTGGTTCTGAGTCCATGTCCCTGGAAAGCAGCCTCCCAAGACCCCGCGGTAATAAGGTGCCCGGCATTCAGCCTGTCTGATGGATTTCTCGTAGTTCTCAAGTGCCTGCGATTTCCGGGGTTCAAGGCCTGTGTCTGTTCAGGATTTTCTGTAGCACTACAAAAAAGCCCCGGAACCCACACCCACGTGCATGGCGATGACGCTAGTGCACAGGCAAGGCTGCCCTTGTTTGCCTCAAGCCAAAAGTTTCCCAGTTCCTGCAGTTGCAAGTTATTCTGTTCCTTCCACTTGACAGTGTTAGTAACACGGCCATTAGGAAATAAGCCACACAGAGTTGCTGTTTTGAATTCACAGACATCCTGGTGTATGGCCCCTGAAAGCTGGAGTTTATGCACTTTCGCAGAATCAGAAAGGGAACGGTCTGGTCACACTCCCCAGAGGAAAACTGAACACACACAGGGATTCGGAAAAAACACACATGCGCACTGCAGGAAAAATGGCATCAGTTGACTCCTATCATTAACCTTACGGCCTTAATGTTGATGCTGGCCGTTGGCTGATATATAAGGGTTTAAATTAAACATGAGTGTCATAGGATTTGATTGAACTCCTGCATGCTCGTGTTAGGGGAAACCTTAGTCAGGCAGCATAACTATTGACGGCACAGACATAACCAGAAGGCTCAGCAATACCTTGCATTTATAATAACCTCAAGTTTCCAATGTTAGAAAAGCCTCGCTTTGTGAGTGGATAGAAAACTGTTAGCGTCAGCTAATAAAACTGTCAGCTAAGCAGCTGTATGTTAAATTGTTTAATTCATTACCGCCACAGAATGTAGCTGTTTGATTTGCTGCTTGCTAACAAATACCTGGAATTAAGCGAGTGATTGCGAAACAGCGCAGGTCCCCATGGGAAAGGGAGGAACAAAATATCGGGCCTAGCAGAAAATGCCAAACACACGGTACCTAATGATCGTAGTTCTGTTGTGCTGAGATTTTTTCAGCGCATCATCAGTTTCAACAATTTTTCTGTCGTTGTTTAAAAGCATCTTTAAATATTCATCCATTCTTGCTTGTCTAATCAGGAAATTTTCACTTCGTACATATTTTCATTTCAAAAGCCATGTTTTCGGGGGTGTAATTATGAAAAGAGCTGGAAAGGACTGTTGTTTCAAGAGGCCTTTTGGTGACATCTGTGAAACGGTCCGAGGAAGAACAAAGTAATGAACGGGTGGATAGGCCTGATGATGCGTACGTGATGATGCGTACGTGATGATGCGTACGTGATGATGCGTACGCGATGACGCGTACACAATGATGCGTAAATGATGTGCCATGCCACCGTGGCTCCAGAAGTGTCACATTCCCACTGGTTCTGAGCGATTTTCATATGCCTCATTGTACTTCCTAAGAGGTCAGACAGGGTCTGGTCCACAGGACTCTCGGTTCTAAGGCTACATCAGGGCAGATTATGTCCCGTGCGTAAGCAGTCCAGTCATATCAGTACAGTCCGGGAGACTTTAAGTTAAATCAGTACGATCCATTTACCGGAATCCAGTTTCAGACCGCAGGTGTTGTTTGCGAGACATTATTCAAGCCCGGCGTTTCTGTGTTCGGAGCCATACTATGTATTTATTTATCATGTTTGAGCCAGAGTTATTCTCTAAGGCTGAGACCTGCTAGCTTATTGCCGCTGGCTTGCGTTTATTTGTAATTAGAGTTGCCTCCTTAGCAACCATGCGGCTGGGTCAAAAATGTGAAAAAGAGAGTTACAACCAGAAAAAAAAAAACTTTAAAATTCAAGAAATATCCTGGAGAATATAGCATCAATTTCACTGTAATAATGTATTATTATCATTATTACTATAAATAAATAATAATAATAATAATATTTTATACATTTTAAAAAGTGGGATTTTGGAAAAAACACCAGGACCAGACCCAGGCAATGTTAATTACCAGGTATTGTCGTTTAAGGGAATATTGCTCTTGCAAAGGTAGTAATTTACAGTCAGCATCTTCCACGTTCTACTGTACACCGTGGAGGGTAAAAACAAGCCTCGGGTCTCAGCCAGGGACCAGAGAGTGCCTGGTGAGTCAGCGTGTGTTTCTCCCCAGCCTCTACATGCAGTCTGAGGTCGCCCACGGGGCGGTGGGTGGAGTAGAGTGAAATGGGGCCGCTCTGGATCCCGTTAGCTTGGAAAATAATGAGGCACGACGTGGTTTGTGCAAAGTGCTTCTCTAAGCAAAGGGGTCTAGAATATGTCCAACCTCAGAAATCAACATTGAGATCTCCAGCTGATCTCATGCTCTATGCTAACTGTGCACCCTACTAACCACATTCTGTTACGACTGTGCTCAATGCTAACTTATTTCCATGCTAACCACGCTATATGCTAACTGTGCACCATACTAACTTCATTCTGTTCTGACTGTGCTCAGTGCTAACTGATCTCCTTGCTAACCACGCTATATGCTAACTGGGCACCCTGCTAACCACATTCTGTTCTGACTGTGCTGAATGATAACTGATGTCCGTGCCAACCACGTTATATGCTAACTGTGCACCATACTAACCACATTCTATTGTAACAGTGCCCAGTGCTAACTATGCTCCATGCTAACGTTTCTCTATGCTAACCTCGCTCTCTGCTAACAGTGCGCCACGCTAACCACACTCTCCATACATACTCTACATATTCTGCAGCAGATTCAGAAATTAACTTCTCGCTTACAAAAGTGTTTGTTTGTGTGCTTGTTTTTTTTTTTTTTTGCTTTTTGGACTATTAGCCAATCGAGGTTGGAAAACAAAATGTAAAAGATAAAAGAAATAGAGTTGACGAGTGGGTTAATTTATGACAGTTTTTTTTTTTCCATTGTATTATCATCACGCATTGAATCATGTATTTTTCAGTCACGCGGTGTAAATCGGCCTGCAGCAATGTCAGAGTTACCGACATGGGATTCGGACACCCGCCGCTTGATAAGCTAACCGGACGCACACCTTCATAAGCATTCGTTAGGGCTTGTAGCGGCATATGCTACAAAGCTTCACTCAGACACCCCCAGCTGCCGTGTCGAATGTCGGGGCCTCGATGGCCACTTACAGAGCCGTCTTTTCCCTGCCTCTGACCTCCACACGTTCCTTGGTAGTACAAATAAATTAAATAGCTAATTAAATAAAAAAAAAAGGAGGATGAATATATAAAGAAATGTCCAGGTGTCGGCCCTTTTTAATATGACATGCGCTACGGCCACTCTGATCGTCTAATCATGACCTTGATGGCGAGAGCTTTCGCTAATGTCACGCATCTGCTCCCGTCCCAGGATGACAGCGCGGTCGCACCGTCGGCTGACCTCTGTCAAAAGCTGCTGTTTTCCTCCTAACCTCACGGTTCACCCCAAAAGAAAGAGAGAAAAGTTAAAGGTAATTTCCAGGAGCCAGGGTCGACCGCTGGCGGGGGGCGATCGGGGGTTTTCGTTTATCCTGCCTCCGGATGATTCCGCCGCGCGCTGTCGGTGAAGCCGTCTTTAACCCCCTCCTGCATATTCATCAGGCTGCTGACGGGTGTTCCCCGCTGCTGCACATGCCTCGTGCTGTCTTACAGCTTGTTGTATTCACTGCTGCTTGACTCACTCCAAGGCCATCATTTTCATTCACTGATATGCACAGGGTTTTGCCCCAGAATTGTTTCGGATGGAAAATAAAGTTAAACAAACATGCTGCCGTGACTATAAATGAGGCCTGGGGGCTCAATTCTGCCTCTGCTCTCTGTGTGTGGAGTTTGCATGTTATTCCCATGTAAAAGATAAGTAAAACACATGCAGTCTAGTTAAATAATGTCTCTAAATTGTTTGCAGTGTTGGACTATGTCTGTAACCATATGTGTGCCCAACAACAGACTGGCATCCCATCCTGGGTGCACCCCAGTGCTACGTCTTACGCTACCTGGAACAGGCTACCCCTCCACCCCCCTGCCACCCTCCTACCCCTGCCTATCCCAGTCAATTAGAAGACAGGCGTATGGATGGCTGGACGGAAGAGAGAAAGTAACGAGAAAGAAAAACACAATCCATCCATCATATTAAAAGACAAATGTCGGATATGCAGTCGACAGCCTTACAGCCGTTCCTTTGATAGTGTGACACTCCAAAGGCGAACAGGTACCTTATGCAACCGTGAAAAAGCAGCGACCATATCTGGAAGCTGACTGATTGAATACTGATTTAATGATTCATCCGTTCCGAAGCTAGGGCATCGAGACTGCTGGCTTGGTCAGACCCAGAACTGCATCTGGCTGGAGTGCCCCCACTCTGTGAGTTCTAGAACATTCTACACCCACCCTCCCTCCCCGTCCGAGGTTTGTTGCTAAGAGATGGAGAACATGCTCCCCTTTGATTGAGATAATTACATGGTTTCACCTCCCTTTTCACTCAATTGAAACTCACTTTCGACTTGATGGCATGATTTACAACAGCTCTGTTCAATTCTAAATTTAATATTTAATATCCATACCTTTCCAGGATCAAAACAAAGCATGCTTTTACCCATAATGTTATCTGTGATTATATGTTGATTTGCAGCTTCCTTTGCATAATTTTTTGAAACGACAGCCTCTCAAACAATAGATCCATAAAGACACGCAGACACTGAAAAAGCAAATACTAATCAAATACAGTAATTCAATTGCTTGCTTGCACCCCCATGTTGTAAAAGCGAAAAAAAATCAAGCATGCAGATTAGATTAATAGGAATGCAATAAGACAAGCAAAAGCGATAATAGAAATGTCATACCTTCAATAAATTAATGAAGGAATTAATCATTAGATTAAAATTTCTCCGTAATGCCCCTCTAATGAGCGAGATCGCAGGTAGGGGGTTGTCTCTTTCCTTTGAGACTTTCAGAAAAGAAAAGAAAAAAAACAAAAAAAAACGGTAGTCTAATTTAATGATCCGTGGGTTGAAATGGCTGTTTTTTCCCTGTTCTTTTCCACTCCTCCGTCTGCAGCAATGAAACCTTTTAATGTCTTGTTAGCGGAGCTGAATTACTAACGACGGACTCGGCTGTCCCCCGTAGCTGAAAGCGGCGTGTTGCTGATTTGCAGGCCTGCTGAGTTCTTAAAAACACTTTAGCCATTGTCGGCTGAAGTTAAGGGCAGGCGACTGGCATAAACTGGTGTGGATAGCTAAACGAAGAGCAGATTTCCAAAATTCACTCACTCCACAAGACATTTTATGGACTACGTGAGTTTTGGAAAGTTCACCATTGGATTTCATGAAGACGGAGAGAGTTTTGGTTCCCAGTACAGTAACTCATCAGGAAGAGGCCCAACTTTAAGTTATTGGTAGTTTCATGTTAAATATCAAAACAAAAAATGGATGGCGTGAGTTTCAGAAGTTTGCTCTCCATGCCACTACGCTACGTCATAATGTTCAGACTCGTGAGTCAGAGTACTGTCAGAATACTAAGTCTCGTGACGTAAACGAGCCCAGCTAGCTAAACAGCCAAGTGGCTATGCTACGTGGCAATACTCTAACTTGTTAAGTCTCGTGATGTAAATGGGCCCAATTGGCTAATTGGCAGGTCGTTATACTACATCGTCCTCGTTAAGTCTCATGACAAGAAGAAGCTTAGCCACGCCTACTCTGGTTGTATTTTGTCCTACACAAAAATCTGAACTCAGCTGGCTAAAGTATAGGTGAAGTCTATTCAAAAAGCGGGGGGTGGGGGTATTGGCTTCCTGTGATGTAACAGAGCGCAAGAAAGATGGACAGGAACTGTGTAAATCTGAGGCGTGTGTGTGTGATCTCATGGAACTGAAGCAAATGTATCAGTAAGCACACGCACAGCTGCATATTGATCGGTATATTATAAAGTAGCTTTTTAACATTTCCTGTTTGTTTATATGCAAGATGTTAGCTGACAATGCAGCTGTATGTATGTTTATTGACAGGGGCAGTCATCTGCATGGGGTCCATCGCCTCCATGTGCCAGAACCTTCCTGGAGGCGTCAGTGGGCGGAGACTTGTGGCTCCCAGGTTGTCTTCTGAGCTTGAAAGCCCCTGCTTAGCCCAGATCTTTCAGAAACAGTACAGGATGTGTCAGAGACACCCCGGAGTCTCCTCCCCCCACTTCCACACCTCTCCTTCTCCACACTGATCCACTGTTTTTCTTCTTTCTTCCTTTCTTCATAGGGTTCACTCCCTCGAGCCTCTCTGTGATGTGTCTACGGCTGTCAGAGGACACATTCTTTCATTTTTGCCGTCTGGCGTCACGTGACCAATCCTGTCCTTCACTCCAGCGGCTTCTATTCCTGATGAGACAGAAATAATGACACCTCTAGAGCAGCGTTTCCAAACCCAGTCCTCGGGGATCCCCAGACAGTCCATATTATTGTTCCCTTCCGGCTCCCAACACACCTGTAACAGGTATTGGGTGAGTATTTGGCTCGTTCTTGTTTGTTTGGTTCATTCATGAGAGCTTAGTTTGTTCTGGATTGTTTGGCTGAATTCAGAAGCAAATGAACATAGGATAAACTGTCAGGTTACGTGGATCTCACCTGAAGATCATGTGACTGATCACATGACATCCTCATAAATCAACTAGCCCTTAGACAAACATATGTCTATTAATATTGAAAACAGGTGAGTAAAATGTCTAGGGCAAAGAACAGTGGATTATGCTGCCTTAACTACACGTAGACGCATGTCGAATCACCTCTAAGTAGGTACTTGATTGAATAAACACTGAGCATCGAGGTGATTCTTTTAAAACAAGACACTTGCATTGTAATTACAAAGGCTCTTAGCTTTCAGTCAAAATTTTATTTTGGTAAGTCAAATGGGAGATAAATCATGGCCCCACGGGATGTGCACTAACATTTGCAGTCAGACCCAACACATACTTGAAATGTGTGGCTGCATCCCCCTATGAGCGCCTTACACGATCAACAGAAGCCTTCGATTAATCTCTCCGAGACCATTCCTTCTGGACAGGGTAGTAATGTCAAGCAGGGAAGGAGGGCTCTGACACCAGCAGCGGTCCCTATGAGCCCCAGTCATACAGTGAATGCTGGGAATGACGTACAGCTTCTGCAATCCATGTGAAAATGCCCACGTGTCAAACCCAAGCCCCATGAATGTCCAGCACCCCCTGGCGTAGTATGTGGGGGTCACGGAAAATGTCCCAGTTTAATGATGCGAGGGCGTGTTTCCTTTCTGTTACACCTGGGACAGTGTCTTCAGTGTGTGGGGGTGGGGGGGGGGGGGGCCGCCTTCAGGGCAAC
>JAODLC010000085.1:22053793-22071033 GCA_026781145.1 Hippopotamyrus pictus | reverse complement strand
GATCACAGAAAGGGGGGGGGGGGGGCGTAAATAATTGAGTTATGGAGGATACATGGACGTCCAAGGGCACGAAGAGGTGGGTGGGGGCTCTTCCCGGTGATGTCGTTTATTAGACGTGCACTCACTTGATTAAAAAATGATTTAGCAGCCCTCTCTGTTTGAAAGACGCCCCCCGCTCACTTCATTATTTTTTATGCCACCTTGCTCAGGTAAAGATTAATGTGTCCAGGGTCCTGCCCCCCACCCCCCAAAAACAGGGGAAAGAACACACCTTAAATTCACAGGTCGATAGCTTGGAAAGCCACGACAGGGGTGGGGAGGTCAGGGACACTTTCACCAGAAGGGGGCGCCGTAAATGATGCAAGAGTGTCACTTTGGGTCATAAGCTCTGCATTAATACTGTGTGCTGGCTGACGCCCCTATCTCTCCAGGCCATAAAGCTCTCCTCCCCCTCAGCTGTTCGGCAGCACCAGTCGATATATCGGATCTTATGTAACCTAAGCAAATCGATAGTTATGTGCAAACTGCATATTTAAACATAGCAGCCTCTGCTCTGTCGAAGACAACTAGCTAAATTGCACTGGTAGAAGTCAAAATGGCTTTTGGATCCATCCCTGATGTACACCTGCCTTGTGTCCTATCCTGCCTGGGATGGGCTGCAAGCCCTCCTCAACCTTGACCAAAATAAGCATTTGAAAGATGGATGGATGGAACAGTGAATTTTGATGGCCGAGGCCTCCCTTCCAGGGTTCTATTTTTCGAGAGGAAATAAACTTTTTTCGAAGGTGGGCATCAGAGAGACACGACGTGGCTCTTCTGCTGTGAAAAATCACTCAAGCCATGGTTGGCTGACCGCAGTTTGATCCCACGCGAGCGATTGGCTCCTCGGAAAATCACCCATCTTTAAAAAAAAGAATGAAACAAGGGGGTGGGGGTGGGTGGGTATTGGCGGCGAAGAGTTTCGATTTGACCGCAGACCACAGACCAGATATAGGGGTCAAGCGGGGCCAAGTACAAAGATCCTTCCGGCAGAGGGGAGCTTGTTCTGTAAGGATCGTTTAAATCCTTCTCTGACTTAAAAGAGTGAGAGGAGGAGAGGCCTGCACCATTTTCATCTCAGGGCTAAAATCAAACTTCTCAAGTTTTGTATGAGAACGAGCGCTGAAGTGCACAAACAAGCTTTAAACGTGCATCGGACTGAGGGCGAAGCGCTACATCCGTCAGCACTCTCTCATATTCGATCCCGCCTTAGCACTGATCCAGCAGAGGGTTCACGGTGCGACAGTCGTCTAACCCCGCAGGCTCTGGGTGCGAGGCAGGGGATGTCCTTCCTGGGATGACGGGGCTTTCGAACTTAATCGACAGATTAATCGCGTTTATTCAAGTCAAGCGGCTGGTACCGTCATGCCATTCGCGTCCAGGGATACAGTGGCATGAAGCAGCCAAATATAAAGGAAGCTTCTCTATATCTGTCATCCCCACTTAGGTCATGTGACCCCCCTCCCAAAAAAAAAAAAAAAAAAAAATCGACAATAACTGTCCTCCATATTTATTCTTCTATCCAAAACTGCAATGTAGTCCCTGTTCTGTCATCCAATTACCTTGATCTGACTGCTGCCCCCGCATAGAAAATCCTGCACATTTTAAAGGTGCATTTTTGACACGTACTGGAGTCGGGGGCCAGTTGCCCTTAAAGCAGCGGTGTTGTCTGTAATTCAGTCTTTCGTGGAATCACGAGCAGGATCGCCGTGAGACGACAGCAGCTCGAGCGCTACAGAGCTGTCATGATGCTTAATTATTGAAAAGCTCCTTTCGAGATCTCACCTCTCTTTCCCGGTGACAGGCGGGAGGATCAGGGATTGTAAGCACTCATTCTGACTGCCTTCTCCAACCAGTCTGTCTATCGGTTTGCTGCAACGGTGGAAAGATTTATCAAGAAGAAATATATATAAATAAATTCCCGGCAGAACATCTGCGCAACATCTGGCGACATCACAATTAGTTCTGCGGCAACCCCTTCTTGTTATTTATATAATTTTCCTGCTCTGTGGGACTTGTGGTGATGTATACCCGTCGGGGATTTCTCAGTTAGGTGACAAGTTAATCCAAACGAGGACCACTGCGTTAAAGGGCACCCCTGGTCTTCGTTCAGTCTTCTCTCCCGGATCGGAAGGTGTTACACGCTCACAGAGATTGTCGTAACGTGGGCCCCCCGCGCTGTGTGATACGCGCAGCCAGATGCTCTCATTTTAAACTGTTATGGTGTATTTACCCCCAATGCGTGGTGACGGGCCGTACTGCTGAAGCAGGCTATTTTTATCATGGATATTTACACTCGTGCTGCTGTACACTGTAAATATGGGAAACACGTGGCGAAGGGAAGCAGCAGTTGCATGCCCTTACTTTGTGAACAGAGGTTTCCTGCTGATTCACAGCGGGAAAGAAGCATAACAGGCTGCTTATGGGAATGAAACAGCGGTAGACATGAAATCGTGGAATATCCGCCGGGCTCCCTATGATGCAACCAAGGCAAGCTTCTCCGCCCAATGTCACTTGACGGAGTGCCAGGGTGAGGGGTGGTGCCAGTGGATTGCTAAGTTGTCGCTGCCCCCGAAGGTTAACCGGCACGGTATTGGCCTAACAAGAGAAGCTATAGTGAGGACATGGAGGCAGATGGAATGTTCTAAAAAGGCTTGGCTGGCAAGTTTAGAACTAATAACCCCCCCTCCCCCATCTGCGGACATAATGGCCTTCTTCACCTCATGTTGTTGACGGTAAACGTAGAAGGGGAGGCATACAGCTACTCCTTGCGTGAAGGAATCACGGTGCAGTTTTGGTTTGCTTTGTCGTTACAGTGGCTACAGTGTTTGTGAGTTATTGAGTAAAGATGGGGTTTATCGTGGTTTACGAACACAGCATTTTCACAGGTATATAAGGTCGAACAAGGTCACCTTGACTTCTCGAACATTCTCTCCAGCTTGCACTGCTGGTTATCCAACAAAAGGCCTAATTGAAAACAGCTTTCGGGATAATGCAGTCCATTGACATGATTACTCTCCTCTAATTGTCTCCTTTCAATAGACTTCCTCATCCCTCTATTCAGAGCCGCAACGGTCCAGAACGAGAAACTAGCGTCGACGTGAACCAGGCAAGTTTGGTAAATAAATGCCGACATCTTCATAGCACCTGTTAGTCAAGCTTTACTGCCATCTCAGCCATGTCGCAAATACACAGTGAAACATAAAAACATTCCTGCTGGACCCACAGTGAAACATTTATGATAGGACAGATGCATTTTTTTTAAATACTCACATAGAACTATGGTACACATAGAGCTGTATATCCTGTGTAATTATCAATACTTTACGACACGGGTGTCAAACTCCAGTCCTAGGGGGCCGGAGCCCTGCACATTTTTGGGTTTCCCCTCATTTAACACACCTGATTCAACTCTTTGTGCTTATTACCACACAGCTCTTGAGCTGAATCATTTATGGTGGAACAGGGAAAGAACTAAGCTACACAGGGCTCCGGCCCCCCAGGACTGGAGTTTGAGACCCCTGCTTTAAGGGGAGGTGAGACACAGGGAATACTGCTCTCTATATTTACTTCCTGACATAACAAACATTACATAACGTGACATACTGTAACATCATAACATGCCATAACACAACAAACATAACATAAGAAAACATAACGGACGATAACGGAGCATAATGGAACATAACATAACCGCTTAGCCGGCGCGCTTAGCGGTCCGACAGTCCCAGATTGAGCCATCCCCACAAGTGGCAAGACCTCCGAGACTGCATGATCACTGGGAGATCTCTCGCTGTGATATTTTGTCTTAAAGGAATCTGGGATGAGCTTAGACTCCCCACAAAATGTCAAGACCCAGTAGTCAGATTTGAGCTAAGCCTGGAGGAAAAAAAAAACCTTTCTTCCCATGTAGAACTCAGCTGGACTCTTTCTCTCTGAGGACATCCCTGCATTTTCCCTGCTGGCTGGTTTCTGGTCATTTCTAAGACCCCGAACTTAAGGTGGCAGGATTCCAGTCAGGAGGGCCCCGTTCTGGACGGCTTGGCACCTCCTGACACATAACCAAACTGTTTCCCTGCCATGTCTGCTCAGCATTGCAGTTTGAGTGTCACTACTTGCTAAAGACAGACCATTTTCCAGTAATGAGCCTCTGTAAGGCAGCCCAGTTACCCGGATCCTGAACCTACCTCCAGCAAGCTCTCCCAGTGTTTTTATTTTTTTTGAAGTTCTTATTCCTCTGGGCTCCAAGCAGACTCTCTGCTGATATTCACGCCTGATTTGCTTAACTAGCTAGTTAGTGGGCTCTGTAAATACAGGCTAAACGGTAATGACCTTTCTCTAAGGAAATCACACTTTAAAAAATCATGTCCCCTAAAAAATACATACCTATTTTTTTCAACAGATACAATATTCCTAGTGTGTCATTAATAATAATATTAAAATCAGATTCTAGGCAGTAATAGAAATCAATAGTAATAGAAAAGTCAAGCTGGCTCAGTTATTTAATCTGCTTCTTTATTAATACAGCATACATATGAATACTGTGTACTTTATAAATACAAAAGTATACATTTATACTAGTTATAATTAATCAACTTGGAATATCTACATCTTTGTATAACAGCGTATGTAATTCACATGATGAACTGAATTTTAAAAATGTACTTTGTGTTGACGTTACTCTACTGAATCACCCGGCATAGAGTTTGAGTAAATGGATGAGAAAATCTCCATCATTTAAGAGAAACAGAATGAATACACCTCCTACTTTTGATATCCATATCCAGCGAGCAATAAGGTGTGTACAGATGGATAGATAGATAGACAGATAGATAGACAGACAGACAGATACAGTAGATAGATAGACAGACAGACAGATAGATAGACACAGACATATAGATAGATAGATAGATAGATATAGATAGATAGATAGATAGATAGACAGACAGATAGATAAATATATAGATAGACAGACAGACAGATACAGTAGATAGATAGACAGACAGACAGACAGATAGATAGACACAGATAGATAGATGGACATATAGATAGATAGATAGATAGATACACAGATAGACAGACAGATAGACAGACAGATAGATAGATAGACAGATGACAGATAGATAGATAGATAGATAGATAGATAGATAGATAGATAGATAGATAGATAGATAGATAGATAGAAGCACAATGTAAATGAACCTGTTATGAAGCACACATTTCTGTACTACACAGCCAGAGCTACGGGGCTGAAGCTTCACATAAAGGTTCCTCTGGGAAGCCATAATCCGTCGCCCGGGTTCATTTTGTGCCTTATGCCGACCCAGACGCCGGTAGGAATAGCCCTGCTTTAAGCTTGGGGTCCCTTATACGCAATGCAGGGGTGTGGCGTTAACCAGCAAAATCATGTGGTTATGCCCTCTGCCTGGCTTGAAAGCTCTGTCAGGGAGGGTACCTGGGCACTTTGGTAATTGTCAGGATTTCACTTTTTGTTTTGGTGATATGTGAATTTTCACTTCCAGGGCTCGAGTATGGCTCCTTATCCAGGAGGTAATGGCCATATCAGTGTAATTAAGGGCAAACACCCTCTGACAGGTCTAGGTTAAATGTATAGATTATCAGTTAAAGCAATTATTTTGGCAGCATGAGATATCGCACCTGTAATGCAAATTAAATACTCATCCAGTTACATCACAGGGGGGTGTGGCCTATCTCACCTCACCTTCATCCCTCCAACCAGCGTGTGGGACACAGCATGGGGGAGACACCCCTCTTGACCATAAATAGTAACGTTCAAATATAATAAACGAAAATCGTGACAGGAGTTTGTGGCAGTGGGGACATTTTTTAACGCCAGCCTCATAGGCCAATTAACTTTATTTATCTCACCCCCCGTCCCCCGGGGCTCCACTAACGAGGTCCACCGGGCCTCCTTCTAATCTGGGGATGAGAATTAGGGCTTTGCTACCGCTCTGTACGCGACCTCCAGTTCCATTTTTCAAACAATTAAAGGGATGCCCATCGTCACTGAGACGTTATTCATTCCACCCACGAGGGACCTCTCCTTGCTACACTGTTTATTCTGGGATCAACTCTGCACTGGTGCGATGCAATCTTCCTATAACCCCGTCCTGTGGACTGTAAGGGGCTCTGATTATGCCATCATCACCCCCCATGCCCAAAAACCCATTAATGAGACAGCCTACTTTCTCACATTGCTTGCGATATGGTTGGCTGGTGCAAATCGAACCCAAGCTATGACAGTTCTTACCTCCAGCTTCCACGATGCCTCTCTGATGATCCAGGCCTTCATGGTACTATTCCATCACTGACCTGCATCTATCCATCTGCCCTGTATTGCACACTGTTGTTAATATTCAACTTCTCTACTTTATCAATACTTTACAACTGTTATGCTTATTTTATTATTATTCCTAAATTTCCTTCTGGATAAATAAAGTAAGTAAGTAAGTAAGTATGTTATATATATATATATTACATTGTCTTGTCATCTTTCTTGTGTCACACTGCTGTCTATCCTGTATCAGACTGCCGTCTGTCCTGTTTCACGCCGCTGTCTGTTCTGTTTCACGCCGCCGTCTGTCATGCATCACACTGCTGTCTTTCCTGTATCCCGTCTGTCCGGTATCATGATGCCGTCTGTACTGTATCACACTGTTGTCTGTCCTGATCACACCGCTGCCAGTCCTGCGTCATGTAGGCATCTGCCCAGTATCCCGCTGCTGTCTGTCCTGTATCACACTGCCATCTGTCCTGTACCACGCCGCCGTCTGTCCTGTACCACGCCGCCGTCTGTCCTGTTTCACGCCGCCGTCTGTCCTGTACCACGCCGCCGTCTGTCCTGTACCACGCCGCCGTCTGTCCTGTACCACGCCGCCGTCAGTCCTGTATCCCGCCGCCGTCAGTCCTGTATCCCGCCGCCGTCTGTCCTGTACCACGCCGCCGTCTGTCCTGTACCACGCCGCCGTCTGTCTTGTATCACGCTGCTGTCCGTCCTATATCACGCCGCCCTCTGTCCTGTATTACGCTGCAGTCACATGCGACAATAAAACTTGAAACTTCGACCTCAAATTTTTAGTCTGCATGTCATTTCTTTGAAGTTTATCGAGTCCCATATTTGTCATCTCTAAATAACACCCCACCCAACACACCATCACAAACAGCCTGGATTAATGAGACGGCATCCGACAAAGCCGTCAATCGATACCGCAGACGGGCAAAGCCGCACAAGCGGCAATGCATCACCGTCTATATGCTGGTTTTCAGTGATCGTGCCACATTCCCTAGCATTTATGCCTGGGGAGGTGTTAGTTGCTCATTAACAGGTGGACTTTAATTGCCACATGCCCGCAGGTTCTGAATAACGGCACCATTCGTCGCATTCCCCAGAGATGCGTTTTTATGGTCTGACACATGTTCCAAGGTGCGTGTTTTTTACGTTGTCGCTGGGTTGTGATTCTGCCAGAAAATAAAATCAAAAAAGAGTTTTACTGCAGTGGCATAAAAGCACATCTTTCCCATCATCTGTTCATTGCGATTCCACAGAGGTATAAATGTCAAAAGTTTGCGAACTGCATTAGGAAGTCACTAGTACCTTGTTAGGAAGGGACAGTCAGGGGGCATTGTCAGTGGGCACATGGCCTGGTGTGTTTCTGGGGCCCTGCTGAAAAAACATTTGGTGCCCCCCCAGTGCAGTGCATATTTGTGGCCAATAGGGGACCCCCAAACCTCAGGGCCCCTTCACAAATGCATGGTTTGCTGGTGATGAACACTGCTGCTATCGGTACGCACCATCAAAGAGCGTGACCCCTCCTCCTTCCAGCAGATCCTCCAGACTGACTCATCAGTCACAGACGACAACCACTTTACGTTTACCGCGCTACACTGTGATGATGAGAGGAAAAGAGAGAGAACAAAGATGGTGACAGAGATGGACCAGTCACGGGACACGCTGAAGGAAGTTAATACTCATTCTTCTTCTTTCTAATGTCTGTTTTTGAGAAATCGAGCCATCATACAAGATCACTTGGGATCCCGTCTGTTCTCCCGTGTAAATTCACTCCATCATCTTTATCTGCCTTTAAATGATGTGCGTCCCATGAATGATATATAAAACAGATGTTCTGGGGTGCGCCTAATGACACCAATGGCACCAACAGTCTTGATCAAATGAGATCCTAATCAATTCCTGTTCGGTATGTTATAGAAACGTTTTACAGATCCAGTGAGAGATTGTTTTTATACCAGATAGCTGATCTTTTTAGGTTCTTGCTTTGATTTAAGTAGTTGTATAGTTGATGTGTAGTTGCTGTTATGTGTAGTTGCTGTTGAGTAGTTGAATAATTGATGTGTAGTTGCTGTTGTGTAGTTAATATTCCCGGAGGAACCTTCCCGAGGGATTAATAAAGTTCTTTCTTTCTTTCTATCTATCTATCTATCTATCTATCTATCTATCTATCTATCTATCTATCTATCTATCTATCTATCTATCTATCTATATTTAGCTGTTGGGTAACTCCTGCTTCAATACAACTTACACTTGTAACTGGGTATTAACTGGAAGCTCAGCCTAGCTGCACTTATACCCAGTCGACTTCTTGACAGCAAGGATGCTTGTAACATGCTATTTTTTTGAATGTCACTTTGTACAAAAGCATCTACTAAAAACGTAAATATGCATCTAAGTAGAGAGTCATTAAGAGAAAGTTTTGGGTTGAAACTGAAACTCAAAACAACGCCATAACAAAAGAGCCATGAAACTGTGTGGTAGTGGTTCCAATGGTGTTTTCTGGGTAAACAAGGCAGCCAGTCACGTTTGCTTTGGGGAAAATGGGCAGCCATAACACAGGTAACCTTTCGGGAGACCAACTGACTAAACAGTAGGCTCAGGACAACCCGACCTTAAATAGGGTGTGGAAAACAATTAGTCACGTCCCGATTGTTCCGATCCTCCTGTGTGCTATGCCCCTTCATTTACCTCGTGTGGAATCCTCTTGTTATCAGCTGTTTCTAGTTGTGTTTAATTAGTCCTGTGTATTTAAATGTTTTTTCTGTGAATGTTTCCTGATTCCGGTCATTAACGTCTTAATAACATTGAATTATTTTATTTCCATTAACTCTGCATAGGCACTGTATCATATTTATCGCTTTCTACAGCGACTGCTCACAGTTTTTCATTTTTCATTCCATCTACCAATAAACTGCGAAAGGGATTTTATTGTTGCTACTTTTCTTGCGTTTCAAACTACCTTTCCAACGTGATGGGTGTGGGGTGCAGTGACATTCCAGACTGATGGGCCATTGACAGTATGCAAACTACTACAGGTGTCGGGACACCGATCTCATCAATATTCATTGTGCAGGCCACTGACTTTGAGAAAAAGAGTGTCACTCTGAAGTTCTAACACTTTAGTAATCAAACCACATAAAATTTCAGAATGTTTCATTCACCTATGTGTAGCCAACCCGTGTCTATATGCTTCAGAGCTCAAAAGTCTTGGCTAGAAATGTTTATACATGTAATGTGATTTTTTTTTACAATTTCTCAGCATGTCTGAAATAGGTTTTTGAAAAGTATATGTTAAAAGTTGATTTTAACAAAAAATAGAATAATAAGATTCTAAGTGGTTTCAGATTATATATTGGTGCTGAGTTTGTGCTGAAAAAAGCACATGTAACACTTTGGGATAAATGTTTTTTAGATGAAATATTTAAAAATGTCAAGGCATGTCAGACTACCCCGAAAGTGGCTGAGAGGCCTCAGACTCCTGAGGGTTAACGTCTTAAGGGCAGTCCTGCTTGTTGCTTCGCGTTCCCGAGTACATTTCTCCCCTAATATATCCTACGTTTACCGAAATCCCTGGAACCCTGCTCCTGTTTCCCCACTCCGTGCCTGCACTTCGTGACAGAATGACCGGACTCAGGAAAAAGACACCTCACCTCACGGAAGAGGAATACTGGGTCCAACTGCCTGAAGTAAAGGAGGACCCAGCTCTTGGAGCCCCGCTTTCCCGGTCGAGGGAGATCCTACTAAGGATCTCCCTGTCCGAAGATCCGCACCTTCTCCGCGAGAATTTGACCCAGCTGAGAAGCTGGGTCGCTGGGGAAATGATCCAGCAAGTAGCCTTGGACTGTGGGTCACCTCCTTCCCCGTCGATCAAGCTCCCGTACCGTAAGACTCCATCCTTTCTCTCCTTCAGCAGAGACGAAGGGCTTCGCTTTGACCGCGTACAGGAAAAACACGGCAAAGCCTAGCCGCCGCCATGAGATGATCAACCCCAGCACCACCACAGCAACTCAAGCGAGGAGCCGACTGGCCGAGACCTGAATGCCCCCTAACTCATTTCTCCTCATTAAGCTCAGTCAGGCTCCAGTACCTCTAGAATGTGTGGCTGCCAATCGATTCCATCCAATCTGAATGAGGCATGAAAATGCCCAAGCCTGGTGAGTCAGGTTCTACATGTCGGTTTACTAACCGAGGGATAAGCGACCCCTCTAGAGCTTGGGCGGCCTCGGGGCGATTCCCGTTCCCACTGTGGGTCTTTTCGTTCCTCACAAGATGTTTCATTCACGGACGTGCACGTTTTATTGGCATGAATAAATGACCTCAATTCCGCCCGGTTGCCTTCACATGTAGCATCATGACCTCACACCTTCAGGGCTCAGGGCTCAGCTCCAGCACCTACACAGAGTCTGGACCGCCACCTGCTCCCCTACAAAATACTTGGGTTTTCTCTCACGGTCCAAAGGCGTGCGGATCACATTTACTTGCATTTATTTATTTAGCAGACACTTTCATCCAAAGTGACGTACAACTGAGAAAGCAGGGACACCCAGTTCCTGTAGTAATTGGGGTTTAGGCCTTGCTCAGGGGCCCAACAATGAGATCAGCCACTGCTGGGATTTGACCTGATAACCTTCTGACCACACAGCAGTTTCCTAGCCCACTGAGCCACACATCGCTGAACCCCACCATTGTGCATAATTGCGTGCATGAGTGTGAAGACTTTACTACAGAATGGTGTTCTAAGCTTCCATGGTTTGGATCTCAGATTTGGAACTAAAAACAAGAAGGAAGGAGTCCCTCTTTCTTCACTGCAAATCGAAAGTGAAGCTCTGAATATTCATTCTCAGGCTTGTGTCACTTGTACATTAACAGTATTCAAGATCTTTCATGGGCATGAGCATCGGGTGTACTGGAATGCTTAGTCACACAGCCTTACTCAGTTTCAAAGATACTGAAGACATTGTAGCAGGTAATACAAAACAGACAAAGCAAAACAATACCGTGTAAAACAATATAGACAGTGCAAAACAATGCAAGACATGGCAAAACAAAACAGGCAATGCAAAACAATACAAGACAACACAAAACAATGCAGACAGTTCAAAACAACAGACAATTAAAAAAAAAGATTCAGTACAAAACTAGACAGTAAACTATCATTGTATACTGTCCAGTAGCAGTACAGTAAAGTGCATATGTCATGGATATTCACATAAAGACCTTGCAAAGATAAACAATTTCAGCTGTATTACACATATGGTACTACCATTGAAATTGGAATATGTTTTCCATACCCTGGCAGAGTCTATGAATAAATAACAAACACTCGAGTCATTAATTACTGCTTGTTGAATAACTAAGTAGAGTCATTTTTAATCATTTATCTCTGTTGCTTATTTTAAAAGAAATAAGCAACAGAGATAAATGCCTTTGAAATGCACGGCGTGGGCTTGCAACAGACTAAACACAGCCGTCCACGCATGCGGAATGATGACCTTTAACAGCGTTCTGCCACCGGATGCTAAATGCGATTGATTTCTTATTCCTTTCAAAATAAGAGGGAAGGAGACAGAATTGTCATTGAAGAATCGGCATTCTCGTTAATATGCGATCGAGATTCCCTTCTGTGGCAGCTTTGCTATTTTGCCCATTCTATCCAAAGCGGCTCTGCTTCACCGGGGCTGCAGGTAGCTAGATAAACGTGTCGTTAAGGACGTCAGCTCCAGAAATAAATTCAGTTCCCGCAAGCAACTCCGCATTGTTCCTATGCATGAGGTAGCCCGCCTCAATTGTGCAGTTGAAAAATACCACAATGTATAAATGTATGAAGTCACTTTTGATAGCTAAATAAGCCAAGGAGGAAAATTCAGTTGGTAGGACTTGAGCCCGTGGGTCCCTTGTTCATTTCCATGACTAATGTGTTATAAAGGTCTAAAGGAAAACATCAGGAGTCCCCGTGGGTGGATCTGGAGGAGCAATAGTTTAATAAAAATGTATAAATCTTTAACAGGCCTCTCATCCAGGTGCCTTAATCTATGCCTGGTTCTACCACACTTTGTGGAGGATTCATCTCATCACTGCCTCAGCCCCTCGTACAAGGCAGCAAGAGTTTAACGTGTATATATATATATATATATATATATATTTTTTTTTTTTTGCTTTCTCTTTGTTCTACTTTCTGTTTTGGTCACCTGTCACATCCCCCGTGGCTAATCCCTGTCAGCTGAGGAGCTGGGCTCCACATCTCCCCAGAGATGCCCTCCAGTATCCGCTTCTGACATGGGGTACAGTCTGCTCAAGCTCTTACTACTACTTTCACAACCACAATGACTCAAATTACTATTTTTTTTGTTCTCCAATACAGGGCGGTATACATTGGTTGCAGGACATTCATTTCTGTTTCTTCTCCTGGTTTCTCACACTACAGTAATCCTGAAATTGAATTTTTTTCCCCCAATTACCCAGAGTTCCTTTCACTCAGTACCTTACCATATGTTATTATTACCATGTAGTAATAATATAGTCCCATATTGCAGCTTAAACATATGCTATGGATGCCCACAAAATAAAGCTTTATTGAACTGAATGTAATTAGGAAGGATTGTCATCGAAATAACCAGAAGGTTCAGTTTCAAAGACATCCATGATGCCATAACTGAATTTACCATAACTTCCTGGAAACAGATTTTGCCTGTCAGCATGTGTTTAAGAGGCCGATTGAGGATATGCTGTGATTTTTAATTGAGATGAATATAATCCACACATCTTCCAACCGCTTATCCTGGTAGGACTTGAGGATGAACATCGACACAAAAGTAAGTGGTTCTTAAGGCCTTTCTGAGTTCTTACCATACCCCTTTGGACTGGACAGTTCCCCCATGTTCAGCCTCGTCTGTTTGGAACGTGTCCACTTCATTTTCTGGAACAATCCAAGGGCCCTACCGTTCAGCGAGAGCACACGAGCGTTGTGATCGTGGGGCGGACATCTAAATACGTGTGATCACATGGGCGACCACGGTTCTCAGCCCGGGGACACTGCGACATGCTGTAATTTCAAACGGCTGGTCCCCCCAGCCCTGATAATGTGTACTAATGTACAGTACTAGCAAGTCACCATGACATATGCAAGAGCTTCCTATTATTAACGACACAGACTCTTGAAATATAATGACATCCCGTTTTGCTCATTCAGAAATTGATCTAATTCAGCTCGATTTGTGTTTATATAGCGCCTTTCCCAGCCAAGTAGCCCCAGGTGGTGTGACAAACGCTTATCACCCAGAACAAAGAGACTGCTTCTTTCCCCCGGATGAAAGCAGCTGTTCAGTCGAAAGCATTCAGTGGGATTTAAGCCTAAATGCGGTTGTCAGTCTCTCAGTGTAATCCCGCATTTACACGACTAATTCCCCAGCACAGACAGCTTAGGGACTCCGTATACAGATGCCTCCTTGGCTATTTTTCCTTTCTCCAGGAAGCCGCTTTAATCGTAAAGCATAATAACCGTGATCTCCGATGCATTGTGCTCTGCCGGCCAATCCCGGCCTACTCGGATGTCGACGGGAAAACAAGGGCTGGCTTTTGTTTGCACAAATCCGTTCTGCCCGCCAATTAAATGACGGGCAGGGAGGGGCAACAAGCTGGAGTGATACGCTTCCAGACCCAGGGTCCACAACAAGACTGCCCCCATATGACAGACATCCTCCAGCGGATTTTACCCAAATTTAGAAGGCAAGGTCGGACAGTCCCTGGAACTGTCGGAGCTTAAGGGCTTTCAGAAGGGGAAAGCACTCAGCTGATGCTAGGATTTGAACCAGAGACCTTTTGAGCGTGGGGACAACATCCTAGTCCACTACACCACCACCCCCGTTACAGACCCTCAGCCACAGAGCCACCATATCGGGCTTTTCTTCCCTTCGACTGCCATGTCAGAAAGACCACCACTCCTGCACAGAGCGGCTCGACAATAAACTTTCTCACGCCTCTTCATCTCCTGTGATATCCGTCTGTAAATGTGGCACAAGGATCCCTGGTAGTTTTCACACATGCGCTAATTTCCTCCCAAACTCCACTTAGAGGTGCCTCTCTCCCCTTTCAGCCTTCTGCTAATCTTCCTTCCCCTTTTGTTGTTAATTGCCCCTACCCAGAAATAGCAGGGCTTTAAATTTATACGTCTCCCCGGATCAATGCCAGTACATCCATGCAGCTTTAATGACTCGCATTTTATTTAAAGCACGGCGAAGGATGAACACAATGCTTTTTAATATGCTTTTTTTAAAATCCCATTTTCATTCATCCTAGCAGATGTTCCCTAAATGATGTTGCACGATTATCTTCCCTCCGACCCCTTGAGTTGCCAGCCATCCTGTCTATTGTGGGATTTCATCCCATATTGAAAAATAACATTTAGCACTGCAGAAATTACACCACCCCAAAAAAGGGTTAACCGTCACGTAGTGTGTGACCTTCATTATCGCATTCTCTACTTTTTCACGTGTCAATTCAGTAATAGTAATAATAGGAGTAACTCTTTGTACTGTGTTCTCACACTTGGAACTATAATGAATGGAAAGAAGTAAAGAAAGAAAGGAATGAAATAAAGAAATAAAGAAAGAAATAAAGAAAGAAAGAAAGAAAGAAAGAAAAAGAAAGAAAGAAAGAGAAAAAGAAAATGTCCCTGGCTTTTCGTCAAGGACACACTCCGTGTTTATCAGCTAAATGTCAGGGTGAACCATGCGGACATGCAGACACACTTTAATGTGGCACGCGGAAAATAAACAGTCGACACTAAACCATTTAAATCCATTTTTAATACATATTCTTTTGTTGTTATAATGGATGGGAAGCTTCCACGACACCTCATGTGGTTAAAGGTCTTGGCTGGATTTACGGGGAACTGTGTGTCTCGCATGTAATTTTG
This sequence comes from Hippopotamyrus pictus, assembly GCA_026781145.1. NCBI lineage: Eukaryota > Metazoa > Chordata > Actinopteri > Osteoglossiformes > Mormyridae > Hippopotamyrus > Hippopotamyrus pictus. Next base: position 22,055,770 of record JAODLC010000085.1, on the reverse strand, counting down.
CGGAGAGTAAATTGTCCATTTCTCGAATCCAGGAGAGGTGTCCTTGCTTACATCCATCTTCATCATCATCACCACTGTTGTTATTATTATTATTATTATTATTTAATTCTGGGATATCCCCGTGGTCACCTCCTATGTTAAACATCAGGACAGATTTATAAATATGGAAGGAATTCCCTGACTATGTAGAATGAGTTCATTATTGTTGCTTTTTGTAGTGTGATGTATGTGTTTGGGTGTAAATGTCACTTTTGTAGGTTTTCCTGTAGACCATGTAGGATGACGCCTGTGCAGGAAAGAACAATGGGGACAATGACTGTAATTCTTGTGGCTTGGGGTACGTATTGCTGTAGTTTCTGGTGTTAATGACTTGGTTTTAAACAGCTAACATGAATCTGTGTGTACCACCCAATATTTAATTTATATTCATTTATCCTCCAATAAATAGATCCATCCATCCATCCATTCATCTCCTATCCCGACTCATCCTGTGCAGGGTCGCAGGGGCACAAGGCATTTCTATTTAAATTATTAAGCTGCCCCCCCCCCTTATTAAACTCTCTCCTATGCCGCTGTCTGTGCATTGTCGCATGTTCCTCTGACCTCCACATATATGTTTAGCTACATTATATTTAATAAATAGGCATATTAAAAAAAAAAAAAGAGAGACGACATGTGAAGGACTTCTTAAAAGCACGCAACGCGAAGCACCGCTTTGAAGTTGCAGAAAGTCCGGCCAGTGAAAATGCTCCTCACTGCTCCAGTTATACTGTACAATTCCAGCAAAGACACTCTGAGGCCACATTATTAACACACTAATCCTTTTCTCCTAAGTTATCAGACTGGCTGCATTTGCATTATATTAACTTGAATCCCCAGCATGTGCTTATATAACTGTATTACTCTGCATTTCCTCCATGTTAATATATTTATCAGAAATTATTTGCACGTGGTTTTTCCTTGGTGCCGCCATACTCAGTGGTGAAGCATGACGGATGGGGTCCACAGGAGGGGGCCAGGGATCCGAGGGGGGGTCACACGCCCTGAGACGGGGGCCTCCCTGCAGCTTCGCTCATCCCGGACTGGGAAAAGATGGAGAAAAACCCGCCGCCCTTTTAAGTTCGGGGACGGGGGGCAGCTTCAAGCATCGAGGTCGACCGGGGCCGGAATCTGAACTCAAAGGAAAATGCAGATGGGAATAGTTCTGGCTTCACCTGACGGGAGGGAAGTTTCAACACGGACAGCCTGGCGAGGTCCCAAAAAAGGTGTAAGTGCACAGACAGCTCCTCTGACCTCCTGCGGTCTGGTAATAATCATTTCAAGAGCATATCTGGCTAAAAAGTGACTTTGGCAAGAAGCTGCATGATGAATTCATTTATTCTGTTAAATCTTACTTCTACTTTCACCAAAGGCATTGATCTCCTTTCACATATAATTACATTTATTTATTTAGCAGATGGCTTTATCAAAAGCAATACATGTTTTGAGAAAGCAGGGTCAGACGGCCCCTGGAGCGACTGGGGGTTAAGGAACTCGCCCAGGGGCCTAATGGTGAAGTTTTTCTGCTGACCCAGGGATCTGAGCTGGAGACCTTCTGATCACAGGGAGTGTCCTCACCTGCTGAGCTGCACTTCCCCCCACCAGGTGCCTGGTCTACAAGGTTTAACCCGTCTCTTCTATCAAGATGTCCAGCACACTCTGCAACATGTGACGTCACCACTACCAATGACGTCCATGCATCTATCTCGCCGTTCTGCCTGTGTCATCTTCCTTGTATGAACCCGCTCCTTGCCTTCTGGTTGCCTGGCGATTGGAGGGAGCGTCAGCACCGGCTTGTCATCTGCCCCCTGCTCCCCATTTGTGTCTCAAATTTTATTTTACTTGACTTTCCCTGCCGGCTCCTGGAGGATGGGCTCCCCCTTTGAGTCTGGTTAGGGTTAGGGCTTCCTCTGCTGCCCCCTGGAGGATGGGCTCCCC
>JAODLC010000085.1:22034431-22049431 GCA_026781145.1 Hippopotamyrus pictus | reverse complement strand
CAGCCTTTGTTCTTCTGACGGCCATTTTGTCCTCTGATATTGGGCGCCTATTATTCATTACCATCTCTCATGTTTACGTGTTTACCCTCGAGAAGGTACTGAGCCCATATCTCGGTCAAACCGCGTACTTTCCGATAGAGACATCAACTAACAGAGAGGCTTATAATCCTATTCACAAGCGCTCGATGGCCCCGGCGATCATGGCCACATCAAAACGGGCTCTGTCTAGATTTCCTGTAAGCCGGATTATGTTTTCTAAAAAAAAAAAAAAGGCACTTTGACAGTCACAGAATGTTGTGGGGTGATGCTCGGAGGTTTTGTAGGAGTTCGGGATGTTTATTTCTGTTTAAGTGCAGAGAAGGTTTTTGGGATTTATATACCAGGGTCCCACAAGTTGCATAAACATGACAAATCGATGCAGACTGGACTGAGAAAGGCTGGCTAGCAGGCCCCATTCTCAGCAACACTGTTTCTCAGCAGTCTTATCGAGTTTTAACGGTGGGATTATCCGTGTCTGCTTTCTCAAGCCGGAGTTTGTCACTCCGGGAAGTTGTGACGTCATCAGCCACGGTTTACAATTAAGGGAAACTGATTTTGGATGCCGCTCTGTAATGACTGAGCCACGATTTGCGATAGGCAAAGGGAAAACTTATTAATGGCATTTAAGATAATACCAGGGAGACCACAGGTCACTTACAAGCAGGAGAGATTGTAAAATTATTCCTGCACAACATCTGATTCATAACGCTACCTTGTATAAAATTTAATAGGGATCAATATTTTTATGTACACTATATCATTTTATTTATACATTTTGTTTTTCTTTTTTTTTCTGAGGCTGGTAGTGGCAAACTAAAATACTCTTGGGCATTTAATCAAGCTGGATGGATGCTGGAGCAGGGGGGGTCCTTTCATGATTTTTAATGGACATCAGCTGCATTGGGATAAACTTTCTCATTAACTTCGACATGAGCTGAGTGGTCACATCTGCGGGGGGAATGGGGATGAGTTGGCTTTAAATGTAAATGATGGGCTCTGACATTTATACAGATTTGCTGGGCAAATGAAGAAAAAAAAAAAAAAAAAAGACGGGGAAATAAATAAAGAGAAAGAAACAAGCGGCCGCAATCTTGTTCTCCTTCGGCGGATGCGAGCCTGGATGAGCAATTATGGCTGGATGTGGCAGCTACTGTGGAGGAGATAAATAATAATTTTCAAAAAAATCGCTGCGGATTTACCGCGTGACGGTTGCAGGACGTTTGGACCGGCGCCAATTTAGGAAGCAGGTCTCATTGAATCACATTCGCTCGTTTGATATGAATATGTGGCACTAACTAAAACCAGACCCAAAAACCCAAAAGACCTTTACTGGAAATAAGGGAAAACACGCAAAAGGTCATCGTAGAGGATGGATTCCTTAAATACATGTTTCTATTTAATATTATATAGCAGGGAGGACTGTCATTAACTCATCACATTAGGCCGAGTCCATTATCCCGGTGCAGCAGGAGCACCTGCTGGGATATACCAAGGGAGAAGGCAGGGGGGAACTAACCAGCTGGTTGGGGTCTCTCATGCCCGCTGCTTGTCACACTAATGGCCTGCCGGAAAGTTGGCCCTCACTCCCGGGGGGGGTGATGGGGAGGGGGCTGGGAGGTACAATAATCCGTCGTGCTGGAGGGCATGTAAATAATCGCAGGGAGGTGGGTTAAAGATGGACGACCTTTAATTCTGGCCCACGTGTGCTAATGTTCCTTTGCATCAGCGCCCGCTGTTACAGGAATACCCCCCATCCCGAACAAACATTAAATAGATGCTCTGCTAATGTATTCTTCTCCACACCTCGTTTTCTGCCTCTTCATCTTCATTTCTCCTTTGCTGCTCTGTCCCTTTCTTTCATGCAACGCATGTCCTTCTTCACACTTTGCACAAATCTGCCTCCTCTTTCTTCCTGCCAGCCTGAACGTGTGACCAGCAAATACGGCAACACAGAATCCAAAAAACAGTGACTGTGACCAAAAATCTGCCGTCCGAAACCCTAGGAAACGGTATTAAATAGTGGGCTGTTTACTCCATATTTTAGGTAAATTATGTAACTGAACATGTATAGCAAGGATTACAAGTGATATACGTACATTGTTCTGCATTCAGGCATGTGACAAACGGCTAAATGCGCTTCATGTCGTTCTCTAGAGACTGGAGACAAAAACTGCAAACAAACAGAGCTGAAGCGATTAGCATCAAGGCTGGAAACGATCTAGCTATCGCCACTGTTTTTGCCAACGAGCAAAACGCATATATCTGTGACCCATTAATAGCATCTGGGATGGGAAAGGCCTGATATCAGCAAGAACTGTTAAAAGGAGCAACATAAGCACAGTGCTTAGCTCTAATGTTACACCGGGTCTACTGAATTTCATGCAATTTCCACGGAGAAGGTTTCCATTTTATTTATTTAGGAGATGCTTTTATCCACAGTAATGTACATTTTTGGGAAAGAAGGGTCAGATAGTCCCTGGATCAATTGCAGGTTACAGGCCCTGCTCAGGGGCCCAATGATAAAATCACTCTGCTGACCCTTGGATTTGAACCGACCTTGCAATCACAGGCACAGCGCCCTAACCTACAGTACAGCGATTCTTATGATAACTTTTCGGTCTCCTCAGGTGGTGGACACAGTGCTTATATCTAAAATTGCCCTGGTTGTACTGAACTTCACATAATTTCCACAGAGAATATCTCATTCGGGAAGTGGACAGGGTCAGGATAAAAATACTCTGGTCCTTAGCAGCATGAGACAAGAGTATTAATATACTGTTTTCACCTCACTGAGAGTCGGCATCAGAACGACACAAATCAGTATGGATATTGGTCATATCACTCTTACATTCTAATGTTTCATCTTGGTAGTGCCCATGACACGCAACACCTGAGAACGTCTTCGCCACTGAGTGACATCGACCGGCTCACTCGCAATTTTAACAACTTGCACGGACTGTGGTAGGCAGTAGGTGGAGATTGGCATCAGACATGGCAGGATCAGACGAGCCGCCTGTCGAGTCATCTCAATGCATGTGGCTAACCAAGAGAAGAGGCTCTTCTTCTGGCCGAATTGCTTTGCGATCGAGAGAAGAGCAGCACGACATACCAGTATGCACTGAGAACTTCATCGCCTTCTCGTGGACTAATCAGCAGCTCCATGAAGTTTCTCACATGCACCCTTAGGGGCGCGTCTCTAGTAAAAATCTAAGGTCCCCTTGAACTGTTAGTGGGTAACATGGCCCAAACCAGGACCACTGGCCCAGTTCCTCGGGTGCCATCTTCTGAGGGGGCGCCAACTTAGCAAGCTGCCAGTGTCATCCCCCCCCCCCACTCCCACCACTGCTGCTGCCCACCATGTTGGATCCCTGCATCAGGTTCCAAAAAAAAAAACAAGCATAACAAATTCGTAATGACTCAATAAATTAGCGTACCTAGGATTTCCATGAACGCAAGATAATAATAGGTTTATGCGTCTAGCATTAATATCTCTGTTGTTATGGATCTCGTTCATTAATACTCTTCTACAGTAAGATGAAAAAGCAGCAGAATCGGACTCCATCTACAGCAGCTAATGCAGCTTTAGATGATTAAAGATTTTCTTTGAGTGTCAATTCAGTCCTTTTCAATTATACCAATTGCCAAACCTTCGCAAAAATCCGGTCAGCCAATAATATTGATCATTCAGCCTAGGAAGTGGTTAAACCTCCCCCACACTCCAGTCACAGCGTGTCGGACAAAAGGCTTCAGAGCAGTCGCCTTTTATCTTTCCACAGTACATGTGGAAAAAACGGAAATTTATTTAGAGACGACACTTAATGATTCCGATTGTTCTGCAAATAGAAAAACTGAATTTACCGTTAACAAAAATATGGACTAATTTAAGATGCTAACTGTAGTTCGGTTATTTGTGAGACTGATGCTTGTAAAGAAGAAATGTATTTATTTTTTATCGATAGGTGGATCTGTGTTTTTTTTTTTTTCCTGCAGAAATATTGTAAAAAAATCGCACTCTATCTGTAGCATGGAATTCCTGCTTTCTTTACTGTTATTACACAGACGCTGCTTTCTCCATTACTCTACATTAGTGCTACTCCCTTTTGTGATATCCAACAGCAAATAAAGAATAATGCAGTGTCTCTGATAAAGTTAAAAATAAGAACTTGATGTCTGCAAATTGTAAATACCAGACATAGCTACTAATGACATCACAGGGTAGAGTTTTGTTTTTTTTTTGCCAGGTCTCTGTTTACAGTAAAAGAGCTTCATTTTGATACATAAAATAGTGTGCAGTTTATTACCCAAATAAAATATCCTGGGGGGATTCCCTTTCAGGATCTGTGAGCCAAGCCTGTAGCGGATTACGTGGCAAAACGCCAGCTGGTGTTTCAGTGAGCATCGAGATCGCCGCCACTGTCATATCCTCTCCGCGCCGGCTGAGCAAAGCCTCCTGTGTTGCTTTGATGCCGGCACTGTTGTGTAACAGATGCTGTCAGCGCGGGAAGGGGTGTGGTCAAATTCATGTTTTGATCTTTAATATTCCTTTACTCTGATATGAAGCGTGCAGTTCACCTGACAGCTTACAGACTCTGAAATGTTGATTCATGTGCAACATGCCTTTTGCTAAAGAAATAAATATTAATATAGGCACTGTAATCATGTAAAGATACATTTTAAATAAAACTGAATATTCATCATATCACTCACTGCCATGTTATTTTCGCTTGTAGAAATGTATCCAGATATCAACCTTACTACAACTTAAACATGTTTGATTTTGGTGTTAAGATTGAGCCTGATAATTTCCACATTTGTTCTTGTTACACGATGTATTTCTCCTCCAGGGCCATCCGCTAAAAGTGTAAATGTGAAAATGTAGAGCAGGATCTATTTTTCTGCCAAGAAAACAACGCTGTCCTTCGCCCCAGGAAGGCCAAGAGACATGAACCTATGTCGAATCGCAATTAAACTACTTGACAAACACTTTTCCTGTGCTTATTTCCCGTAGGTCACATGATCAAGCACTCGCTGTAGCTGAAATAAAAAAAATAAATAAAGAAGCAAGTCTGTACATAAGCTAACAAACTATAAATAAATCAGTGTATCAAGAGACGCATTCTACGGTGTTTCACACGTTGCTGTTCTTTACGAGGGACTTTCAGTGAGCCAGGCTGCTCGGAACACAAATGGCTGTTAATATAAACACATAGCCTTAAACTATCCCCTGTGACATTTCAGGGACACTTTTATTTGTAAAGTGTCATAGCGAGCCTACTGTAAGATTTTTCAAAGTTAAGCTAACTTGCTAACGGATATGTAGCACGGGGTCTGAAACTGACAACCTTCTGGTGACCTTGGTCTCATCCTCAAGCCAGTCCCAATTGCCATGTGCCCCTCACCTGTGTGCCTATGTGCCTCTGCGTGTGTGAGGCCTTTGAAGTTAAAGCCACACTTAATAAGCAATAAGGAGATAAGCAACTCCATCGGCCCAGAAACCCCAATCAGGGCTTCACCGGCGGTAGGCTAACACACAGTTAGCTGCGTCAAAAGCTTAGCGGAGCTCGATTAAATTCCATCGCCCCCCCTCCCCCCTGTCCCCCCCACCCCCCAGCGTGGAGCGGGCACATGCCTACGATGCTGACGTCTGTTCTGATAATGATAAAGCTATTTCCACCCTCCTGTGGCTCAACAGAAACACATAATCAATGACCTTCCAGCATCCTGGTCACTGGGCGGCTCAGGGAGAGAGCCTCTATTATGATGAATATATCACCGGGAGAGTAGATTCTGTCCAAACTCGGAGCACAATTATCGCCTTTTCTCAGTGAGGAATCCCTGAACCACGGAATACAAACAGGAAAACTAAAATACGCATCGTGCAAAATGGCTGACGCTGGGCGCCAAAGCATCGCCCAAACATGCGCCAGAGAAGATGAGTCAGGTGACACTCAGCTATATTAGCCTTTCCCAAAACCCAGATTGAGTGCCTTGAGAACGTATATTCTTTCTAGCTATCGAACTCACTGCTCTGAGCTTCTCCATTATTTTATATGTTCGCCCCCAAATCTCTCTCGTACTGCCAGACGGGGTGTCCTCAAGTATCTGTGACGACCACTTGCCCAGCAGCCCAGTCTCCATATTCTATTATTAAATTTATTAGTCAGTCTGATATCACTGCAGATGGGATTTCACGTATGGACTCTCATATCTCATATTTGTCCAGCCCCTGTGTTCATTTTAGTTTTATTCCATGGATCCCTAGAGAATCTTAAGAAAGCCAAGAAAACAGACTTCATCCTCCCTTTTGGTTCTGTCGGTATTTATTTTTCCCCATTTCACCCAAAAAAAAAAAAAAAAGTTCGCAGAAAGTAAAATAAAAATAAAAAGGAGAGACAGCTTGGTCACAGTTCGCGTCGCCAAGCAGGATTGGTCACTTACAGGGTGGCGCCCCGGTCACTCACGACAACAAGCAGCAAATAATAATTAAAGATTGTTTAAAGACTAGCTAGCATGTTTACTTCCAGTGGAAAAAAAGATAAAGAAAACACACATTTACTTAGCCATTTAAACATTCGTGTGACATTAAAAATCTGATCTGCAGATTCCATGAACCTCTAACCTACCTTCACTTTAAGGAAACATAATCACAGCCTCCATCTTTGCCCTGTATGTAACCCTCCGCGATTTAAAAAAAAAAAAAAAAAAACAAATACAGTGTTTTAACACTACAGCAACCATAATCTTTATTTTGGGCGATTTAGAAGACCATAAAAACATATAGCCCTCAACCCAGAAGAATCCAATAATGTTGACAGTGACCCTGCTGGCGACTCGTACTGGACCGGAGAGTCTGAATGGGCCGTAGGTGTGTAGCAGAGCAAATGAATGGGCATATCTTTGGACAGCCGTGAAGTATCACCTGTGTCATGTGCAGCAAGCGATCGTGCATATCCACAGACGCCCGTGAAGCATAGCCTATGACGTGCGCCTCCTTTCAGGTTTTCAGACGGGTACCCAGCAATTTCTATAGCAGTTACTGAAAACGGATGTGTGGAGAATGATCCAGCTATACACTCTCCGTGCCTCCCTGGGAAGCTTCCGTCTCCGGCTTATCGAATACCTGCTAAACGGAAACGCAGGGGTAAGGAGGGGTTGATTTTATTTGATTTTATTTTATTTCACTCTTGCCCACATAGAGGCCCCCGCCTGGAAGGGCCTGAAGGCTGAACCTCGCACAGGAGGTCAGGGAGATCAATGACAAGGCGAGTAAGTCAAGTGGAGTAGGTGGAGATGACCGGGCAGGAAGCTCCAAGCTGCAGAAAAAGAGGCAAAAACCGCTGGACAGGGGTTAAGGAATACCATTATCAGGAAGCAGAATATAACGGCTTGGGGAAGGCCTTTAAAACTCTGTGTCAGCCACGCTTAGAGGAATTTTGGAGACAGATGGTGTATTTTTAAGCCTAACGTACAGAGTTCTTGAAGCTAGCTTTTAAATGAGAAAACGGCTTCATGTCTCCCTCAAGCAATACCTGCTAGCCCATGGATCCGGATTCGGGGACCGAAACGTACATTATTATCAGCTGTGACATGGCTTCAAGAAGCAGGAAAGATGAGTGGGGTTTGTGACAAATTAACAAAATCAGCTCTGCGACACACTGTAAATAACGGTGTCAGTCATATCCCAGTGAGCTACAGAGGGTGTGACTGGAGATACAGGTGTGCTATGCTTGGCTTCCGGTCTCCTGTGAATGAACACCCCATAATTCAAACATATTTGCAAAGCTCTTGACAATAAAAAGAAACAAATTCAATATCACAGTTTACTTCAATATCACAGTCTTGTCACTTTCCCACTTATGTTGTGAAATCATTTGCAATAACAGACAAAGAGGTTATGCATAATGCATCCCGTTGATGCCTTGGAGTTATATTTGGTTTCCTGCCCAGTATATTAATAGGACTGATGTTCACCTCCGCAAACACCATCCAGGGTGCCCGCTGCCTTAGTTCCTATGCATGCTGGGTCCAGGGGCAATCATCTCACCCTGGTATATAACGTGAATGTTAGCTAGCGATGGTAGCTAACGGTTAGAGTCAGACGGCAGATAGCTAGCTAGCTAGCAGAACTTGCTGCTTTGGCATCTCCAAAATAAGGAATGTGATTTTTAAATATGTAGTATAGTGACTGCTTGTGGCTGACCTTGGAGATCCGCGTGCTTTGAAAGGTGGCTAAGACCACAGCCGTACGGGGTAGGCCGCAGGCTCGCCACAGTGCTGCACAGGGTATTGTTATGGAAAACAATGCGGCAGGTGAGTAGCGTTCGCCTAAATAAAGGATTTCTGATGGGAAACGCAGTTAAGATGTGGAGGGAAGCTGCAGAGATCGGCTTCCCCGCGCTAGGAAAACGGCGGGGTGGTGACAGGAAACGGCAGGAAGTAGCAGTGGTGGAGAAAGAGAGACGGAGCCGAAAGTGCATGCTGGCCCGGCAGTCTGGCTTAATCGCCAAAGGCGGACGAGGGGGGTCTTAGATCATGCGAGGGTACCTCAGAACCTGGGGTCACGGAGGAGTAGCGATGAAGGGGACGGGGCAGCCCTCCCTGCCTGCTGGATGCATAAAACAGCCAAGTCCTGAGTCGCATGCACTACAGCACATCTGAGAGCCGATCCCCGTCCCGGCTGATCTCAGATCAGCGTTTCCTTTGTTATCTTCAGGGGAGCGTCTAAGACAGAGACCGCATCTGGCTCCTTTAAGATCATGTAAATAAATGTTAATATCTGCGCACTGGGTGCAAAGTAGGGGTCACCCTTGACACACATATGCAATGTACATGAATATGTACATGAACATGAATGTACATGAACAAGAGGTAACTAAAGCTAAATATAAAAAGTTAGATGCAGTAAGAATGTGTGAACTCTTCAAAATGTGAATGGCAATTAATAACAAAAATATTTCGTTTATTGTGTTGCGGAATATCGAAGGGAATATTTTCACAGGCTTTTCTTTCAGTTTTTGGACCAGAAACCTTGAAGGCGCAAAGGGCAGCCATTTCAGAATAAACATGCCCACTTGTTTTGTGTTTCCTCCTTTAAATGGATACATTGAGCATATAAAACTCTAATTACTACACTTTCGCTAAAGTTATGGTGACATTTTCTGTCCTTGATGCACAATCGAACCTCAATTTGTGGTGATGAGGCGTAATTGCGATTCTCGTAAATTGTTATCGCTACTGCAGTGTTCCCATTTTGTTTATTCGTTGTTTATTTCCCAGCATAATGAGAGTGGTTTTTACTTGAAAGTGCTCCATTTCCTTTATAAAGCCAGCCAGCTGTGGAGGGCAGGCAGTACCAGGCGCATTTTGGGGAACGTTCTAGAAAGTTCTTTAATAACGTGGAGGTGACGATGCCCTCTGGAGGAAATGCAGGGAGGGACAGCTGCCACCTTAAGTGGAGGAATAAGGTGCTGTGATCACACAGTTAGACCAAACACAAGAACAGCATTTTGTTTTAATGAAACAGAGCTTTATGCCTGACCTTAAGGCAAGTACGGGCCTGTAAAACCTCGTGAAAATGTTGCGAAACCTCAGATCTCCAGTCGAAGATTCAAACCCTTACCCAAGAACAGTGTGTGAGGTAGCAACTGTGTTGAGTTTAGCTCCTGAGAGCGAAACGGTTAACTCCAAAGTGGTGGAGGTCATAAAGACCAGAGCTACCAGACTTAATTCAGCCCAAACAGACTGGAGTTTGACTTTGCAGCATCCCCTCGGAGCACTAGGTGCATGTATAATTCACGGCCGTGATATATAAAAAGCGCACAGTCGATGAAATCAGCTTTATGCACAAGTTTAACGGGGAGTATTATTGAATAGCGTGTAGCCAAACAGCATGATGGAGCTGGAGAGTGTGAGTACGGGCTGCATCTGAGTGATTTTCACGGCCGCGACGGCCATCTGTTAGACATTACTGAGTCATAAAGAAAGCGCATTATTGTATTGTTTTATGCCTTTGCATTAAACACTGCAGGAAAGTAACCCTGGCTTTAACTTTGGCACCTGACTCTACAATTTGTTGTTCCATCAACGGACCGCGAACAGGGTGGGCCTTGATTGGATAGTTTTAGGAACAGTGTCAGTAAAATGTCTTTGACGTTTGTAGCTGTTTTGGTTAGGTAGGGAAGGCATTTTCTGAGGGAAGTGCATCCCAATGCCCTGCTGTAGTGACGGGGACACTGCTGTGAAAAAGTTGCCGTCCTTTGGTAAAACCGAGGTCCTGACTCTATGAGGACATAAAAGATCCCTTGTCACCTTTTGAAAGGGTACGGGTGGTACCGTGATGTCCTGGCTTAAATTGCCCAGTGCAGCCCTATCAAATCTGGCCTCCTACTCATCCCCTACAGTATATCTAACCGGTGAATTCTCTCCCGCCCCTTCACCGCCGTAGCTGCTGTGCGGTGACTGTACTGGTGCGGATTGGCTGCCGTCGCATCATCCAGGTGGGGGCTACCCAGTGGTGGGGGTTGAAGTGGCTCCCTATTGCTTCTGTAAAGCACTTTTAGTGACATGAAAAGTGCTATATGAATGTGACACCCGTTCATTCATTCATGTAATTGATTTGCCATCATGCTGGATGTTTAATGATATTTATTTTTACAGCCTATCCTTATGTCTATGAATATATACAATTCATTCACTTCGCTTTCAGGTTTACAAAACTACGGGCAGTAGACTCATCATGTTGTGTCTTGCATTTCCAAGCGTTGCCGTCGAGGGGAGTATTATTGGAGAGAATGTGTAGAGGCGCGTCGAGACATGGATCTCAGGCGGAAAAAGGTGGCCTCTGACTTCGCAGAACAAAGAGGGGTTCAACTAATTCCCTCTGACATGCAGGCAATTAATTAATTGTCAATGTTACGCCAATGGAAACAGAAGAATAGGAATGCTTCTGTCCAGACTCGGCGCACAGCCTTGTGGGTAATCAGCGGTAATGGAAAATGCTCCAGGAGAGTGACTGGCACGCGGCATACGACGCCATGCTGTCCGCTCAGGTACATATCAGCTGAGAAGTGTTTCAGGATTCCCACTCCACCGGTGACCGGTGTCCTGTTCCTTTCCTTGGACTCTATGAAACTATATAAGATGCCAGGTTTTGCTTATGTCTGCAGTTCAGATGAAACCAAACATGGAGCATTATTAAATTACCCTGTCAGGGCATCGTCTGACCTGCTTACCAGTGCCGGGAACAAGGAACAGGACTTGAGGGAATTGTACACAGCCTTCTGGATCTAGTGCCTTGGTCTGTCCGGGAGGAAAGTCGTACATCACATATAAACAGCCATCTAAAGTACACTGTGGCTGATACAATTTACCCTGATGCGCATTGCTATTTAATGCAGTGTGTCTGTCACATGACTATAGATCACCTGACACCCACCCATATATCTTACCCAACTATACTTTACCACTGAATTAATGGCTTGTTTTAATAAGTCCTGCATGTGTCACGTGACTGCGGATCACATGACCGAGGGTCCTCAAAGTTGTGCTTTTTGTTCGTACCAAGTTATGAAAAGCCTGTGCTGATACGGCAAATAAATAAATAAACAGGAGATATGAAACAGATGAATAGATCGGCCCTTTGAACGGGTACAGAAACAGTGTGATCCAGATGGCAGATTGTCCCAGCTGAACCAAACACATCACCCGGGACCCAGAGAAATGTGGTAATTGTCATTTACCATGAAATAATTTGTAATTACATGTGAAGGGGAAATTATTCATGTTACTTCACACACATGTGATTTCTTCCTTTTGCCAAGGTTAATCATTTTGGTTCCTGGGTCTGGAAACAGCACATTGCTGGTTTTGGTATTATTATTATTATTATTATTATTATTATTATTATTATTATTATTATTTAAATTATTTGTAGCATTGGTGGGGAAGCAGACAGAATTTAATTGTCCGTCTACAATGGCAACGCCGATATTCTATTCCATTCTTCTATTCTGTTCATCTAAAGCTGTTGAGTTTCATCATATGCGTGAATCTAACCCTCTGAAACACCCGAGCTACTTCTGTCCAGCGCAAATATTACTGAATCATACAAATGGACCAGGTCCTAGACAGTGAAGCGGGCAGCGCGGAGGACGGCCGTCCTGTGTAATCGAGGGCTTCTGAGACGTGAGTCGGCGTACCGTGGAACAATGATTATGAGCTGGCGAGGGCCTGTAATCCCGGGCTTTGCAATATAGCTTTAAGAGGTTAGCAAGATGAATGCTCATCGCCTTTAATCCGAGCAGTGATTTATGGCGGGGGGCTGGACCCCCCCACACCTAGCCACCGCAGGCTTCTCACTATACCAATGCGGCGCCTGCTGTCTAAATTACAAAGCCATCGGTGTATAAATCACGTCTTTTTTTTGTCATTTCAATCCTTTTATGTGGAATCTTTGCCTTCATGTCTCCTGACGTGCGATTTGCACATGTCGAGGCTGCATCACTGATTGGGGGCTGGTTGCTCACGTGATCCACTTTGCGCACGCAAAAGCTGCACTAAGGGTTAAAGAACGGGACGTGCAGTTTTCACGAACAATAAACTTAAATAACCTTTCGATATATTGATCTGGGGGGAATGTTATGAATTAATCAAATGCGTTCTGAAAGCCCTGTTCTATTCATAGCGCTGGTCCGATTCTACTTAGTTTCAGCAGAGAAAGTGAATAATCCAGTTATGTCAGAATACTGTCGATATAAAAACGATCGCGTTTCATTTTTTTTTTCTTTCTATAAAAATATTTGGTGCAATATGTGGTATCGATCTCTCTCTGACAAAACCTGCATGATGATCTGAAATTGGTTGGGCAGTGAGGATTATTATTATTTTTCTTTTTGCTTTTTTCCATTTAAGGTCAACTAAACACTTTACAAAGCGGTTCTTAACATCTGCGCCACTCTGGGATTGAATGAAGCAGCTGGATTTTGAACACATCGCTCACTGGACCTGAAAGGCAGCAAACGATTGAAAGCCAGAGGTTAAAAATAAAATTGCACATTTGGCGGACTTTAAACTGAAGAATTAGAGGACCCAGAATACTTTTTCCCCATAGTAAGTCACCTTCGTTTTTCTCAGTGTCCTTGGCGATAATGGGGTCCTGACTGTCCTCCATCAGTCACAGTTCTGCTCAAGCAACTTTCAGGTGTCGCTGCTTCATTTTCACCGATCAAGATAATAATAATAAAAAAAAGAAAAGTAAGAAATTTAGAAACTAAAGCAGATTGAGGCCACATCTCGGTATGAAACACTCTGTAAACACAGGTCACATGTCCAAAGAGATCGTTCATGTTCACACCCCACTGGTTTCTTCTGGCTTCCGAGTTCAATCAGGCATGTTGAAATTTTAAAACATTTGGATAATTAATATGTAATTTTAACAACTATCTGTATAATTTAAAGCATCAGGCTTCAAACTGCATTTTTTAAATATAATACAGGCCTACTGGAACATACAAAATATTACAAATGTGTGAAGGATATTCTGCTTGTCCTGCTTTCTGGGAGTTTAAAATATGTAAAAATATGAATGGTAATATTTTATTTGTTTTTTACTTCAGATCTGACATCCGTTTCTTAACTATGGTGCTAGAAAACGTGGTCCAAAGCTTATGAAGTCTACTCCATCCATCCATTCATCCATCCATCCATCAGCAGAGTGCTTCTTTCTATAGGGGTCTCACTATCTTTCTGATGTCCTTTACTGATTTGATAATAAGTGGTCATTTTTGAAACTTCCTTTTTTAAAAAGGGTGCTATTACTGGTAAAGTGGGCCTTTAACTCGACCTTTTCTCTCTACCACAACTGAGTAGAAACCCTTTATGCCGCATTTTGATTAATGAAGATATATGCTTAGCGAATAATAAAGCAGTCAAGTGGGAGATTTATTTTATTAATTTGATATAACCTAACGGTGACATTATACTTGCCCTCATACAAGGTACATCTGCACTTATAAATAATAGGCTTAGCGGACCCAGTGCTGTTAGTGAAGCTGAACCCTGTTACAAGAGTTCATTTCAATGTGTTCAAATCAAGCATTCACAGTTGTAGCAAATAATGAACTGAATGATTAGTTTGTACATTATTTATTTGTTTGTCTATTCGGATTTCTTTGAGATCTCTCGTTCCATCCTGCATTTAGACATAGGCATGTTAAATCACCCTTACTGAGGAGCAGCATGGAAGTGTATGAACGTGTATACAGTACATGTATGGATTGCTGGTCCATAAAGGGTCAGCTTTCCTGCAAGCATTTTGGGATTTTATTTTTCTTTTGGGGGGGTGGATCCAGAAAATGGATGACAGGATGGATGGAACAGCAGATTACAGAAGATGGGGGCATGTGGAGAGGACGGGGGACACTAGATAACTAGACACATTGCGACGCACTGCAATTCATCCCTGTGAAGTAAAACAGTCATGCAGGATAGCAGGAAACGCTTTAAAAGACAGAGAAGATCTATGATGCTTTGGAAAGCATCCTAGTGCGTTACTGTGAGGACACGAACAAATGTGATACATTCTTACCATTGTCATGTTCCATTCTCAGAACTACAGATCAGTCTATCTTTGATTTGTTTTTGTGTCTTAGATTTCCTTTCCCTGTAATACTATAACAAGGGATATACATGTATGTCTCACATGTGCACTGTCTGAACTAAGTAACACTTCATCTTTAATGCCAAATGTGACCCGCAAATACATAAACAACATGAATCAATAAAAAGCAAAATATTATGAGGATATCATGAGACAACAGGTCTGCTGGGTGAAATGGATAGTAAATGAACATTGTATTTGCGGATAGTGGGTGTATACAGGTAAACCAGTTGAATGTTAGATATTATAAGAGCTATCATCCCAAGGCCTCCCCCCCCCCCCCCCCCCCCCCCCCCCCCCCCCCC
>JAODLC010000085.1:22004313-22019891 GCA_026781145.1 Hippopotamyrus pictus | reverse complement strand
AAGGAAGAGAGAAAGCAGCAAATAAACATGGATTCTCCCCCCTAAAGAAACCGCCCCCCCCCCCACGCTTCTCCACCCACTGGAGATGCTGGAGATCCCAGCTTCTTTCCTGCCTTGATAATTCAAATTAGAAACACCAGTTTTAAATTTGCACAAAAAGGTAAAAAGTTCACAAAGAAGCTTCACCTCGGTGAGTCCGAGACAGAATCTGTGCAGAGCGCCGATCGCCTCCGCACATTCAAAGCGCTCCGATACCGTCGCTTTCACTGGGCCGTCAGGCCAAACGCACCAATCACCCGCCTTCTAACTGCTAACCCCATCCAGGGTCACGCAGAACACTGTGGGAAATCCAGAGACGCCAATTAGCCTAACAGCGTGTCTTTGAACTTACGGGAGGAAACCAGCGTGATGTGGAGGAGAACATGCAAACTCCTGACACGCAGATCTGCGGCGGGCTTCGAACCTCAACCCTGCAGGTGTGAAGCAATGGCCACCCCAATATGACACAGATTTTAAATTAAAATGAGTCTGATTAAACCCAATACTGCTATACAAAAAAAAAGGCTCTTCATGTATTTAATGACATCAGATTAATTTGAAATATATTAGCAGAGTTTTTTATACTATATAATAAGACTAAACGAATTAGCAGGACGTGTGAGAGCAAAGGAAAATTAATGCTTTCCGGTCGCTTATTAAACAGTGAGTGCAGGAGCTCGTCAGACAGCTGATTGTGACAGCGCTGTTCTGAAGCTCCTCTTCTTATTGCCCCCACAGTGATGAAGCAAAAAAAGAAACAACTTGCTTGATGCTTTTTGTGGTTTTTATTTATTTCGAAACACATATGTTGCAGCATATCTTATATGAATTAAAATTCCAACGTTTGTACAAAATGATATATGAGCAAGCAAAGATTCTAGCTG
Organism: Hippopotamyrus pictus; assembly: GCA_026781145.1. NCBI lineage: Eukaryota > Metazoa > Chordata > Actinopteri > Osteoglossiformes > Mormyridae > Hippopotamyrus > Hippopotamyrus pictus. The sequence continues at coordinate 22,018,968 of JAODLC010000085.1, read as the reverse complement.
GGCTCCCCACTGCCATAAAGTGCTGCTCAACGAACCCAAATCATGGCAGAAGGTGGCCTTACAACCATTTGGTTGTGGGTTCAGATCCTAGGTGGAGTTTCTGTCTTACCCATGAAATACCCAAAATATGAACTGGCAAAGTGTTTCAGAAAACATGCTTTAGGGAATTCACCTTCGATAGTCACAATAAGCTTCTGTAGCTAATTCATCATGGTTACTTTATACTTAATTGTTCTCTGACAGGTTGCCACCTTGTTAGGGAAATTTTCAATGTGTGCTGCTGTTTTTCTGTAACTATCAAGAATCTGTATGGCGCTACAAGGGCAGTCCTTGAGCCAGCCAATCAGGGGTTTTGCAGCTGCAAGGACAATCCTTGAGCCAGCCAATCAGGGGCTTCAGGCTCTGCAGGTGCCCGGGTCCATTCATCAGGAAGGAGGTCTCCTCGCATCGCCGCACCTTCAAGCAGAGACCCGTTTGCGTGTGAAAACCAAGCCGTACTAGCCAGCATTTGTCATTTTTTCTTCCCTCTTTCCTTCCACTTGGGTTTCGTGGAGGTCACACCATGAAATCAGAGAGATCAGCGGACTGCGCTGACTCACCATATATGGGCAATAACCCTACAACCTGCTAACCAATTAGCATAGATGAAGGACTGTCTCATTTCCGTTTTTATTTTATATTAATTTAGCAGATGCTTTGACCCAAACCAAGGTAAAATTTTTGAGAAGGCTGGGTCAGACAGTCCCTGGAGCAACTGGGGGTTAAAGGCCTTGCTCAGGGACCCAGTGATGACATCATTCTGCCAATGTGGGATAAAAACCAGCAACCTTCTGATCACAGGCAAATGAACCCTAAGCGGCTATATCACCAAAGCGTTTTCACATGGCCGGATGCTTCCGATGGTAATGAAGGGTCTTAGTGGCTCAGTTAGGCTACTTGGATATTCCCACTTGGATTGATTCTTTTACTATAAATATTGTGGGGGGAGGGGGGGCGTCTTTGGTATAAATGAGATCCCAATGCTGGAATATTCTGGAATACAATTAGCCCCTGATCGACTTACTGCAGGCTAGGTTATTTGTTACCCAAATAATTAGGTGAGCAATTACACGATACATTTTTCACACACCACACGCGTGTACAGATAAACATATAAACAATGGCTATACATTAACTGCACGCTTTCATTAAAAAAATTTAATAAAATAAATAAAACTATATTATGGCCCATTTAACCTTTGGGGCCATTTTGGAGGGAACTTTATAAGTGCCGAACATATCAAGACCAAACACCAGATTCGCACCTGTTATTTGAGTATTTTTGCCGGCATTATAATATCAGTCTCCTTTTACCATTATCTCATTAAAAAAATACCCTCTCATCCAATATTTAATGCCACCGTCATCGACAAACAAGCGACTGGCCCCCGTCTCTCAGCACCAGTTCTAACACTTGATTATCGGGGCTGCCGCTCAGTAACATGGCTGGCTGTCGTCTGTCTCAGAGAGGATGTTTTCACTCTACCTGTAAGAAAGGCCACTAAAATCTGAAGCGTGGGGGCGTGTGGTTTGTCAGCAATGCCGTGGGAGGTGGCGTCCGCCAGACCCCCCCCCGCGAGATCGATAACGCCCCCGAAGGTACAGGAGACGGTGTCACGTCACTGGCTTGGTGTGACCCGGATACAGTCAGCAGATTGCATCCTGCCCCCGGCCCCATGTGTTAAACTTGCCCTCTTCCCCTCTCACATAACTCGCCCCGGTGATTGACAACCCCAAGCAAATTATTCTCTTTAATCTATAAAAAATATATTTCAAATGCCCAAGTCTAAAAACACAACATTATTTTTCAAACATAACAACATCCAGGTAAAAACCTAATATTTCTTTACTTGACAACCTTATCTAAAGGTTGAATCAGTATTTGAATCCTACAGTTGTGGTCAGATACATACACTCATCAGGGACATGAATGTCATATTAATTTTGGGCTTTTAATGGTTTATTTGTACCATTCTTTTTCCTTATTATACAACATACAACGTCAATTATTTATAAAAACAAGAATTGGATGCACACGTTTATTTATTTATTTATTTTGGATTTTCTGCAATCCACACAGGGTCAGATTATATATACAGGCTAAAATATATACATACATTCACCTAAATCTTTTAATAAGTGGTACTGAAGGTTCTAGAATGTCTTTTAACTTGACAAGGCCAAGGCCTATTAACTTCTCATTAGTGATCATGATTGACTGCTTTGGAGCCCTTCCTGAAGAACCGCAAATTCCAAGATCATCGGTTCACACAATTGTACGCAAGTAAAAGTAATCGGGATGCCTCACCACTTTTGCCAAGGTCTAGAAGAAAACCCAAACTGTGCTCCTGAAGAGGATATGTAAACTTCTGACTCTAACTGTAATTTTACAGCTTAACAAGCATTATTATTATTACTAATGATAAATTACTAATAATTACAATACTAATAATACTGATAATAATAGTGATAATAATTCCGATATTAGATTACGTTAGATTCTAGTATGAAACCTGGTATCCAGATCAAAATGGCACATGAATATGTATGAATTGCATTCTCTAGGTTTTCTTTTGAATTTGTTTTCACTTGTTTACTCCACAAATTTACATTTTCACATATAACAAAAGAGATTATCTAGAATGTGAACTGGAAAAGTAGATTAACAGCAAAACTGCAAAAATAAATGACTTAAGGAAACGTATACTTTGGATTCATTCAGAATTACTGTGAATTAATGTTTTCATTTGCAATAAAAAATCATTCAAACATGGTCAACCTCTTATCCTGCTCATGTAATTTTAAACCAGGCATAAAAACACACCCAGCTGTGTCTTAATTATACATGATATACAGCGAGAGTGCCAGGCTCGGAATGACCTGGAGAACAGATACGAAAATAGTTCCTTTCCAGGAGTGAAAGCAGGGTTTCATGCTGACCACGGCATCATGTGACTGTATCACTGTGAGAGAGAAGCTGACATTTGCTTGTGTGATTACTGTGGTTTACAGACATAAAATAATGTCCTGTCGCAGACCCACTTTGATGTCACCATCTATACCATTATAGGTGCTTCCTGTACGAATGTGTATCCTGCAGGTTGTTGGTTCGAGTCCCAGTTTGTTCTGACACTTTTTAATCACTCCAGCAACACACACAGCCATAATAGCAGGTGAACGTGCTAACATTTAGACATTAAATGGTGCTCTACCGGCGCTAATTGGGTGCTATGCGTCACAGATATTCATACACGCGTGCTTACACCATTGTCTATTTCACAAGAACATGTTAGAAACATCAAGAAGTCCCACACGTTTCTTAGCTATGTAAGCTAAGATCGGCTTCTCTCTGCAGGGGAGGATGGTGCTCATTATCTCTCGAATCGCGGTGCTCCGTGGCCGCCCCCTTCCATGGCCATAAGTCGCCCCCATCCCGCTGCAGGCCAGCAGGACGCGACAGAGAGCCCGGCTCTTACCGTAGGGGGGCTTGTGTAATGGGGGGGGGCAGGGTTCAGGTAAGCAAGGGAGGTGGATTATCACCCTTTTCTGCTCCATCTCGATAAGACTCTGTACGCCATAACCTACCTCAGCCTAGCTGCTGCCCTCCAGGACGCAGGGTGCACTGTTTGCACTGCCTCAGGACGTCCAGAGCAACCACCCTCCTCTAACTGAAGGCTTTTGCTTTGACAAACGGATGCTAATTTGCCTCTGCCAGGTGCCGATCCTGGCAGGAATTCGACTCGACTATAAAAATCCTGCTTGGCTCGGAGAAGAGAGAGCCGGCAGGAATGTCAGGGGATGAACGGACACACCACGTTGGATGGAGTGTCTTAGAAAAACATAATCTCGTATCATCATGGATCATGCCTTTTCTGTAGCCAGTTGCATGTTAGTAACGAACGTTGGCTTATCTGTACGGGCAACTCCTCCTGACTGACATCAGTAATCCTACAAACCCTTATGCAAGTCAGATTATACATAAGTCGGTTTGATCCTCCATTCAGCGCACCTTATAGCAAAAAGCAGCCAAATCAAAGATATAGTAGCGATATGTACTGAAGAGCACAGTAAATAAATGAAAAGATAAAGTGTGCATCTACTTTTTTCATCTGTAAACGCTTTTTATCGTGAGTATTTTTTTGCGTAAGATTTACTTAAATCAGTTTTATATAATCTGAGAGATGCCTGTATATAGAATCTGGTAAGGTCCGACTCTTATAATTAAATCATCTGTTTTAGTTTTGTAGGAATGTCCTGGGGGGTGGGGGATTGGCACTAACTCTGGGGTGCGGTGGTGGGGGGTTCTTCAATTACTACACCGACTTGTCTCCCCTAAATTTGCCTGGCAATGACACCACAGGGGAGAAAATTACTTCCATTTGGTAAACTCGGCTCCAGCCAAAGCAATTTTGACAGGTAAATCTGGCTGTGAAGCCTGCAGCGGCCTGGGTGGGCAGTGGCGGGGGGGGGGTACTGGTTACCATGAGGATAGTGTGGGGTGAAGACGAGGCCAGAGGAAGCGCAAGTAGTGGCCCAGGAAGATTAATCAGCAGTCCTGCTCACCTGACCATGTCTCACCTTGATCTGCATGACTTCCGTGATGGATGTAAGCGTAAATATGCCGTTATACATTTCAGGTTTAAACAGAGAATAAATCACTGCAAAACTGCTTGGTGCCTCTTCCTGCAGAATGTTCCTTGTTTAAATGGTTAGTATTTAGGAGATGCTTCATAAATGGAGTGACACCAACAAACACTGAACGTTTGAAGGGAGAAAGTCCCCAGGGGTCTGCAGGTATCTACTGGAAAAACAGACAATGATCTCTTGAATCTGAGAGCTTAGGCATAAAGGTGGCTGAGGCATTCGGGGAGGGGGGGGGGGCAGGCTGATTAGACATGGCTGAAACAGAGGGCTGGATTTAAGCTGACGTTCCCTTCCATAACGAACCTGTTTCTGGTGTCATGTAATTCGGCTCGTTGATACTCAATCTGTCTAATTAAAGCAGTGCCCTTGTTAGCAAGGTAAGCAGACGGTATTTAAATAAGGTAACTCAATCAAGAATTTCTTCTCCCTTATTGGTTCCACCCCCCCTCCCCCCACCCTGTTTTATCCCCCCACAAGATCAATCAGTTAAACCACAGAATATGGACATCCAGTGGGATTGATTGTTCACTGGAGCCGGCCCAAATGCCCTACCCTGTCCTTCAGTTGGGCTTTTTTTGGGTATCTTCGTTAGAAAGACTAGGCAGGCACAAGGGGGCCCCGTGCGGAACGAGCTCGACGACCACACGCAAAGCTGGAGATGACCATCACGCAGAAACATCTAGAAAGGTCTCGTAAGCTGTAGGGGCCTCAGCTTAGCAGGCTGGTTCACTCGTGTTGCGCTGCAGGGGCTTCACCAATGCTTAAGAGAACAATGAATTGTTCTGGAAGTTTCCATAAAAGACTAAAGCCGTTTCTTGGACCAGCAGAACACCTAGTCGCCCCACACCATGGAGGAGAAATAATTCACAGGGAAAGTGAGGGAGATGAAGAGTTTTGTGGCACCACGGATACTGGCGAATGGGCCATCGCGGTGGCCCCCCTGCCGGGCCGCCGAGCAGGGGGGCCGCCAGATGAAGGGAGTGGGAGTGCTGTCAGCAGAGGGCAGTGCCTTTGGCGGTTTGCCCCCCCACGGGCCACTAACAGGCTCCAATCCCACACCGCCTGCACCCGCCGGAATCTCCAGCAGGGGGCTGCGTCCGTCTCCCCAGGAATTCATTATCAAGGCGCCGGGGCCCCACGGGTGGCAGGGGGAGACAGCTGGATAGCAGAAGATCTCTGACACCCCTCCCTCAGCCTTACCCGGGGGTGCAGAAGGAATCAGAATCTAACAGCCGCATGATGCCGGCTCACTCAGATTTTCCTTTCCGTGAACTTAAATCTGTGCTGCGAGAATTTTTATCTGAGAAAGAGGAAGGGACGCCATTTTGTTTCCCACTCCAGAGGTGATATGCAATGAACTGGGAGCACGTCCATGTGGACAGCCCTGGACAATGGTAATTTCTGCCTCTAGAGGGTGATGCTGGGCATGACCTGGGGCATGATGGGAAATCCAGTAAGAAGACTGTGTCCACTCTACTTCCATTGCTGTATCTGACAGAACAACCGCGCCGTTTGTCGCCCATCAGGTGGGACCAGCTGTAAAGGCTAGTCCTTCGTTTTGGCACGACAAGGTGCTCAGAAAGTGTACACTGTTCCCATCTCTGCTTGGCTATCGCCCCCATTTCAGGGCTTTGCAATCTGAATGCAAAGATTCTGGAAGTCTGGTAATCAGAGCCTCCTTTGGCAAATTTCTCTCCATGTTCTCCGGAATCTTGGTGGCCTAACAAACAACTCCAGAACTCCGATCCATCCCAACATTCTTCCACAAGTTCCAGTTCTTTGGTGAGATTCCAGGTCTGATCCTGCATCAGGCAGATTATGCAGCTTAACACATTTCTTCCTTCTTTTTCTTCTTTTGATCAATAAAGTGACCAAAAGTCGGCGTGGATTTAAGCTCAAATCTGACTTAGAAATGTGGCTGTTTTATCCAGTGGCTGTAGAATGTTAAGAAAACATAGCACAAAAAAATGAAAAAGAAAATGATGTCTCTGGCAGTTATTTAGTTAGCTTATTCCAGTGGAAAAGAAAAAGATGGGCTAAATCTTTCACTCACGTCCGTCTGCCTTTTGAGATGAAAGTGACAGTCAAACATACTGCTGATACTTAATGATTGATTCCCTAAAAAAATAAGACATGTTAATTACTGCCCCCCTAGATAATCCCCATCTGTCAGGTAGCATTAAGACACCCGAATCCTCATCCTGATCCCTCTCAATAAGGCTGATGAGATGCCAGCTTTGACCCCTGGGCCTTTAAGACCCTTCAAATATGGAGGTTGATCCAAGGGTGACTCAAACAGCAAATGGCGAAGCAGACGCACTGTGGGCCGTGTCCTTCCTTTAGCTCCGCCCACCCATTTGCCGTCATTCAATCCACACATTTGCATGGAGCCCCTGAGGTTTGGGGGCCCCCTGTTGGCCACAGACAGTCACTACACTACACATTATTTAGGACAGGCTGATTTTACTAACCAGCTAGCTAGCTATAGTCCCCCAACACTAGCTGGTAGCTATTTGATTCATTTTTGAAACATTTTTAGGTGGGGTGGAGAGTCCCAAAGTAACTTCAAAGCGGGAAACCAGCCCCTAGATCCTACCTCTGTTATAAATGGAGCAAGTGCTGATGTCAAGGGTTTGTTAGCAGGAAGACTGAGCTGCCTGTTTAGTCGTATAGCCTAATTTCACGACGGAGATCCTGAGCGGGGCTTCGGACTGAGGGAGCACACCGAGTGGAGACGAACTGGAAACTGACTGGAATCAGCTGGAAAATGAACGACTTCGGACAAGGTTTTAGCCTGAGCCGCAAAGTATGAAAAGCTACTATGTAAGCGGCGTTAGCCCGGGATTCGGACGTACGAAGCCCGGCTGTCCGGTGAGAAGGCCCTCGAGTCCGGCCCATTTGGATTAATGGATATGCTGATGAGGGAATCCCCAAGAGACTCCGCGGAAACTTCCGAAGCAGAGTATGCAAATATATGCACAGAAAACAGGCTTCGTGAATTATCGAGATGGATGGCGAGCACGGGGGCAGCGTCCCGCGTGCATTTTTAAGACGCACGGGGATGCAGATGGCGCTTTTAATCCCGCTGCAGACTCCTGACAGCCACGGTCAACCGTAAAAGCGAATATATTAGCCCAGCGGAGGAAGCGATTAGCCGTGAATCTGCGCTGGGGTCAGCCATGAAAGTCAAATCGCGACAGGGGTTTACGCAAATACACTGTTAAATGATGGAATGAATGTAACAAAGCAATGAATGATAAAAATAGCAGTAACATAGTAACAGAGCCACAATTATTATTATGCATATTAAACACATGAGTCATAGCGTTGCATTACCTGGTATTAGCAAAATACCTCACAGTAGTTGAACAGAGCAGCAAAAAATGTGTAAAATACTTGATGGTTACATGTTTTGCGTGCAAGGAATTTGTGACAATTTAGTATTGCACCAGGTATTAAAATAAACCTTTACAGATATCCAAGTAAGTACTGGGGTTAATGGGATTAGCGGGGACAGGTCAATGTCACCAGTTAAGTGGTCTGACGTGCCACTCCTACACTGGATGCCAGACTGAGACGAACAAGCTCCGACTTATTTCGAGCAAACATGAGATGCCGGCGAATCTGAAAGAAGGGTTTTTTGGAATTTTAACAAAGACTTTATTCGCCAAATTACACCTGATGAAATCTCATGTGTTAATCTGTCGCACGTTACAAGGCGCGCTAGATTTGGTTGTGAATCCTACTCATTAGCATTTTAAAATCTATTTGTTTACACCTGTGTTTCACAGTGCTCTGCTAAATAATTTGTTTAATTATCTTAAGAAAGTTCTGCTAGGAATTAGTGATTGCTAAGAATTAATAAAAGATCTTTAAAACGCTGGTTAAATGCCAACTGGACAAAAAAAGTGTTTTATATAAAATAACATTGAACAAACATTCACACAGCATCTATTAAAAGAAATAAATAAGGCCTATAATAGCAAGTGGACATATATATGTCTTTATACATGCATTCTAGAATATTCCAATATGCACACATAGCGCCGTCGCAGCTCTCTGGTCCTAAACTCATTTCCGCAGTCACGGCAGTGGGCTGTACTCATACTGGATTGATAATGACATTTTTATTCAACCCTAAATCCCAAACACAGGTGTTCCCCAGCAACACCAGCCAGCTAAATAATAATCACGGTGCTTTGGCAATATCCAGCGAAGCAGTAAGTCACGTTAGGATCAGATTATTGTCATAACCCGTGGGGGAGGCCGCTGCGTCTGTCGCACCATCCCCCCCCTACACCGCCCTCTGCCGTTACTCAGCATTTTAGTAGAACTGCTTCACTGCTTCACTGGTTAACTTCATTTTTCTATCTGCCGTAACATTTCCCCCAAATGAAGTAGCACTTCAGAAAACCACAGAGAGGGAGAAGCGCTGCGTCGTCAAGGGGTGATAGCCGTGTGGAGACCTCATCTGTGTTCATTTACCAGCAGTGACTGCACATTTTTCGGCACCCGGTGTGGAGGAGGAGTTTACTGTGTGGAACAGACCTCAGTCGTCAACCCATGTGACCAAAATGAGGCCTTCATCCCTTTGTGATATAATAATTTATAACAAAAATAATTAGAATAGAATATGCCTTTTATTGTACAAAGAAACTCTAACACACTGATAGTAACTTAAAGAGTGAGTAGATGAGCTTGTCATAAATGAGCAGACTCTGGTTCTCTGGTGTTTCGTCGAATCCTCAGTCACCTCCTCACCTGCTTCCTGCCAGACCCTAATTTACATGTTAACCACAATGTCAATCAGCCTGTAATCAAACTATTTCACACAGTTCTTACAAAAAAAAAAAAAAAACAAGCTCTTTTGCAAAGGAAAGGAACTCAAACAGAAAATGTGCAATTTTCCGAAACGAGGAAACAGGAAAATGATCCCCTGCCCAGTGTAATGGAGTCATTCTCCCAGAAAATGGTGTCTGTAAGTGATCAAATCACCCACCACAGATAAAACGCTGAAGCACTCCTGAGTACCACTTGATCACGGCCCTGGTTCTTGCAAGGAGACGAAGCTGTAACGGACGCCCCCACCGCCTCGCCCCACCCCACCTCCCCGGTTAATTTTACGCTCTAAAAACCATACTGGATACCCCCCGGCCCTGTCACGCCCCTAAATCCACGCTGGTGTGTTTTATATGCAGATGAGGGCATTGTCCATCACGGCTCCTGAGATTTAATATCTCCATGGAGCCCCTTCACCTCCAGGAGGAGGGGAATCGTCAGTCATCCCCCATCTCGTTCAGGCCTGGCTCCAGCGGACTGGCACGGGCCTCGGGTCTCCCCCCCCCCAACCCCCCCCCCCCATTGAGAGAGAGGTCATTATTCTCCTTCATTACCTCTACCGCTAACAGGAACTTTTCCTCACCTATAGATCCTGTCCCCCTGGAAGTATCCTGTAATTAGCTGTGTCATCATGCACATACACTTTTACACTCCTAATTAAAAGTAAAATAGCACTGTACGCTTCATTTACGCATTATAATCTGGCCCTAGGTATGTCTAATATGAAATAGCTAACCCGGGAAGCATGGGGAAATACTGAGCTCAATTGGAACGTCGTCCATTCATTTTAAGCCGTTTTTTTGTTCCGCATGTGGAGGTCAGCATGAGGTGAGTTTTACATGGCGCATGGGAACGTAGGCATATGGAGGACACACGCGCACTGCACTCAGGATCATTTTAAGGCACAGTAACGGGGTGCAGTATAACAGACACTGATCTGACACACAGCTTTAATATCCATGAATGTGCGCCTCAAAAGGAAAATGTTGAGTACTGTCTCCCATAATCTTACACCGGTCACATGAAACGGAGCAATCGGTAGTCGGCTTCATCGCGTCGTTAATTTAACATCAGTGGCGGCTACACATCCGTTTGCACACAGTGCAGGCAGCGGCGGGTTTGCTGTTGGGAAAACTCACACATAAACATGCATGTCGGATTCCATAGGCAGAGTAAAGCGAAAAGACCGCAGAGGCGCATGGGGAGATGTTTTGACCTCAAGGTGCTGAAAGTCAGCGACCAATAGACTTTACTGAAGTATTTTTGTATCATCATTAGCCATCAACAGCTAACGATGGTAGTCAGTTTGGAGAACTAATTATAAAGTCATGAGCCATCATAGAGATAATTAACAGAAGGCTATGCTTTTTTGATGAAAACTATAGGCCCTTCAGAATTCTGACACTGCATTGCTACCAATGACCAGCTGAAGCACCCTCAACAATCCTCCTGGTGCAGTGAAACAGACTCCAGTCCACCACTTGTGGCTGTTTCTGAAGCTGTATGACCATGAAGGTCCACCTTAAGAGAAAATATGTAGTTCTGCATTCCATAATCTCTACGCTTGTCACATGTGTACAAATGGTCCAATCAGTCAGCTTCATCACTGCATCTCAAATTTAAAACCAGTTAGGCCTACGCATATCAAAGTCTCAAATACTGTCTTCTATCATTTTTACCCTGGTCACATGTCATCAAACAGACCAATAAGCAGTCAGCTTCATATCACTAATTTAACATTAGATAGACCTACACATCTAAGTCAAAAACGCTCAGTCATTTACACACAGCAGGAATCTATAATTAGAAATCTATATCAAAGGGAATATTAAAAGTATATGTTCCAACATCAATACTAGCAGTCCCTTGAGTAAATCTCTCGCCTAAGAAAGAGGGGAAGAGACGGATGATGGCATGGAAAGACAGAAAAGTTCACATGATAAACGCCGCAGACACAGAAGAGCGGATAAAGTAGCCGCCGCCTTAGTTCAGCCCCAGCGAGCGGCCTGACAGCCTCTATTAACCGCGTTAGTCAGGCTGCCATGCAATCATTCCTTAGAGCAGAGCAGTTCTTTATTGAATTAAACAGGGATCTGTCTAGCCCGGCCTCAGCGGTGCGGCCCAGAGGACGACGTGCGATAAGCGGATCGTAAAACCCGTCTGTAAAAGCAAAGCCCGCTGTCGTGATATGCGGGGGTTTAGCTGGTTAGGGTGATGGGTTTATGGCGGGACAGCGTGGCAGTTTTGGCGGTGTCCCATGGAGGGGGGGGGGAGTCGCAGGGGAAGGTAAATGTTCATATTCATTAAAGCTTTTAGCATTAGCTTCCTCTTGTTAGCCACATGCTAATGACCGTCGTGTCTGACAGGATTTGTACTTGAAAGGGGCTCATGTTTTTACGATTCGCCCCGAAAATGAAGCACGGTTTGTCTGGAAGGAATTGAAAAAAGTCAAACTTTAGTAAGAAGTAGAATTAAAAAGAGTACTGGTCCCAAAAAGTCCAAAAAACGAGGCCTCTGAACTATTCTCACTCACACCGGTATAAGAAGCAAAATAAATCACAGAACTTGTAGGAGATTTTTTTCCCCGGAGGAGATCTACAGCAATTAATCTGAATATCCATTAATACCAAAAAAGCCACGAGACACAGGGACAGCTCCTGTCTCACGGGATATTTATGAAACAAAAAAAAGAAGTTCAACATAAATTTCTCACGAACCCGTTTAGGAGTTATTTACACAGCAAAAATGAAAATGATTATGATTGTCTCAGAAAACACATGCAGCACTAATGCAAAAGCAGTGGAGGTTAACTTTATTTAGTGTAGCATGGGGATGTTTTGGTGTGTATTTTGTCCTGCTGGTTAATTGGTTAGGTATTCGTTTTTTTTCTTTCTGTTGCTCTCTGTATGCTTTTACCATGTCACTAATTGAGGCTCAGAAAGTGTTGATTAAGTCAGGTGGTAGAGAGATCATTTGGGTTTTGCTAGCTTCGCGATTGCACGTGTGTTTATGGGCGCTGTGACCAACAGTAAGGTAAGCCGAAATGGTTACCCTTTTTAGAGCTTCTTGTATATACACTACACTTGCGTGTGGAAGTAGCGAAGTTTGTTTTGAATGCCTCTTGTTCTTGTCCAGCGTTCCGCGGTGTAGTGTGTTTGCTAACGGAGGGGGGGCTGGATTGCTGGAGCGGTGTCCATCGAACGTTGGCTACTGAAATGGCAACAGGTATGTTTATTGGTGTAAATTTAAGCTAGTCCGTACTGAAGCAACTTAAAGCAGTGAGCACTTTGTTTTTCTTTTTTTTGTTTTTTAGTGTTCGGTGTAGTGCGCTAGCTGCTGTTCTCTATGGTGTATGTCTGTGTGATGCTTACGGTTTGAAAGTGATAGTATTGTTGGATGTGTTTGGTCCTCCAACCTGTGGGCTGTGGGTTACAAGTGTTAGGGTTGTCGTGAGCCACAGGTTGGAGGAATTCTTTTTTTTTCCCTTTTTTGTTTTTTTCTCTGTTTCGTTTGTCTTCCCCCCGCCCCTTTTTGCTTAGCTAGTTGTGGTCGTGCCAAGCCTGTTTAACGGCAGGGTGTCTAACGCTAAATCACCTGAATGGTGAGCTTAATGTGCGGTGAAGCTTGAGGCCAGTTTCGTTTGAATATTCACTAGCGTGATGTTTATTGTGTGAGGTTGCAGTGCATGGGGTTTGATTTTCTTTCTTTTTGCGTGTAGCGGTCTGAGTGCCTGCATATCTGTTCACGTGTAATATTGGGATTACTGTAACAGTGTTTCATCTTAGTGGTTGAACTGGCTTGGACCTGGTAGCTTGGCAAGTCCTATATGTTTGTTTGGTTTAATGCCTTTGATCTGCTGAAGGACTAACCTGTCTGACCTTTCATATGTATTAAATAAAGATTTGTATTTTTTTTATAAAATGAAACTTGTCATTTAATTTTAGGGGTTCAATTCCCACCCCCCCTCTGTTGTGATAGGCCACATTAATTGTAGTTTGCGGGGGGTGCTACGTCATTTTTTCCAGAGCTGTATACTATGAAAATCATGCTGGTGTTTTGCACCTGAGAAACTTCTGCCATGCCTCCCTAGTGAGGAGGCCACGGATCGCAGCCGGTCCGTCAGACAGAAGAAGGAGCGCCACCGGATCCTCATCCAGCTCCTTCAGAGAGCCTGTCGCTTCACCAACCTGCGACACAGTATGACAACATCAAGAACAGCGGTCCCCGTGCATCGGTCCAAAGATCGGATTAAAGCAAAATAGGAAAACGTACTGCGTAGCTTTCCAGTACCCTTAAAACACGAGCGAGCACCCGGGTGGTCCTTTGCCGAGTTCCGTAGTTCTGGATCAACTCCTCGATCCATGGTTCAGCTTCGTTGCCATTAGACATGATACCATCCTCCTGTTCCCCAGTAAAAAGGGACATAACAGCAAATAACAATATAAATACTGGGATCCCGATGTTTGTGCGTAGTTTCTATTCCATACACTTAAGTGAAAACAAAGTACAAGTAACTGCGATTTATTTTGTTTACGGAGTCGAACACCAACCGTGAAGTGTGTGTCTCTTCGCTTAGAAATCAGTGGAAACATCCCCCTCAACGAAAAAATAAATAAATAAAACAGTAACTGTCAGTGATGAATTGGACGCTTACACTCGTCGTCTGCGAAGCTTTGGAACTGTTCCCCTGGAAACACAATAGCTGCCGCTGTAACGCTGTGTCCCCCTAAATTCCGTCCCCGGAGAACAAAGACGCGGGCAGTATGGTTCCTATGGGTATGATATGTTTATCCGGAAAAACTTTAATATCACTATAATAATCTGTCAAAGACACAAGAAAATGTGAATATTACACCACTGAAAGATTTAAGACAGAAAATGTAAGCTGTTTAACTTACCATGTGAATTGGAATGCTTACTTGCTCAGCCGCAGTCAGTACAAACAACCAACAATATATACTCGGCAAAAAAAGAAAAGTCCCTTTTTCAGGACTGTATTTCAACAATAATGTTGTAAAAATCCAAATAACTTTACAGATCTTTACAGGGTTTAAATAATGTTTTCCATGCATGTTCAATTAACCATAATCAATTAAATAACATTCACCTGTGGAATGGTCGTTAAGACCTTAA
>JAODLC010000085.1:21993148-22004213 GCA_026781145.1 Hippopotamyrus pictus | reverse complement strand
TCATTTATTTTTTGGGGGTTATTTCCCCCCCCCCCCCCCCCTCTGTTTTGATAGGCCACATAAATTGTAGTTTGCGGGGGTGCTACATTAGTATAGATTTAAAAATCAGTTTAGTCTTGAAAAGGAATTATCATTAAAATTGCAAAACTTGCTAGGTTAGCAAGCAAAGTAAAATTAGTAAAAATGCTTTAGTGAGACTAAAACTCCCGTACCAAATTGCAGGTAAGAAAAAGCCAGATCTTAATCTAGCTGACTCACAATGTAAGAATTGGATGTGCATAACATGCGATGTTGGTATTAATATTGCACATCATACAGCCATTTTTGGAAAAACCCCGCCTCGTGTTGTGATGTCATTCAGCAACGGTACCAGTTTTTGTCAGTGGAAAACCAACACCTTCTTGGAGCACCAAACGTATGGTACCTGGTGCGGTGGAAAAGCGCCTTTTAGTTGAGCAGTGATTTGGACAGCCTTACACTGCTGTGCATTTCTTACGTGCTGGACGTCCTCCGCTATGCTCCAAGCTTCTTCCGTTACTTCCAGGTCAAAGTCCCAATCGCATTATCTGGGTGTCTTAGTCCGACTCAGAAATTTGAATTAGTACAATTTCAGCTGGTCTAATATGTTTACATGTACTTTAAAAGTCCGGTTTTAGTTGGACACGATAGTTTGATGTATGTAAATGTAATGATTGACAAATCTGCTAACAACTGACAATTTAATCAGCTGGAATCCAATCCCATGCTGCATCTGAATGTAGGTAGTCTGTCTAATGTGAAAGTTGCAGGAGTTACAGTGGTAAACAGACGAGGACGTGATTACCCCATAGCTGCAGTTCTGCTCCGTTCACCTGGAAAGGACACAGAGGCATCAGAAAATATCAAAAGCATGAAGTGGGGGCAGTTTTCACGTGCTATAATTGAAAAAAAAGAAAACAAAAAACACTTGTTGCTACCACTCTCCACCACCTCCTGCTGGTATAAACCGCATTCCGCATTGCTGTTCTAATAAAGATGGGGTTAGCTCCACGTTTCCGAATCCAGCTGTCTATGTGAATAGCCATCTTTTTTATTCTCCTGCAAATCTAATCGTCCCATTTATGTATCTCGCTCTCGCTCTCTCTCTCTCTCTCTCTCTCTCTCTCTCTCTCTCTCTCTCTCTCTCTCTCTCTCTCGCTCTCACTGTCCCCCCCAGTCCACCCTGCCCTCAGTTGAGCGATGCCCTGTACAGGACTCGTGCCAGTGTCCCAGGAGGCTGCCGTCCCCCTGCCCCGCTTACTCCCAAACGCCAGTGATAAAGAGAAGTCTCATGCTGCGTTCACGTGCGGCGAACAGCAATTCGTCCGCCGCGACAGAAACAACCGCATCCCACCCCCAGGGGGCGAGCTGTAAGAACATGAAACCTCAGCTGTCCCAGCTTAACATGTGTGGCAGAGTCGGGGGGAGTGTGACCCTTTCAGGGCTGTTAAAGGCAACGATCCACTGAAAACACCCCCTGACAGAAGTCGAGGTGCACTCCCCACAGGCCAGGGAGGGAACGCCATCTATAACAATCAAAAGCATCACTGCTGATGATGATGATGATATTCCCCTAATAGGACACCCCAGGAAATGTCAGCAGCACTCAGAACAATGGTTAAGGGACACACCTATGCAAATTTAACAAGTTCTGAGACTTCCAATTGAGGTGGCTAATGAGACAGGGATTGGCGGGTGGGGGGGCTGTTATGTGTTTGAAATGCTAATTACGAGGGGAAGTCGGCGTTCGTCACATGGAAATATGGGAAATGCACCGTCGCGGTGCTCAGATCTCGTTAGCAGCAAATGAACGGCGACATGTGCAGCACTTTCGGTAGTGCCCGACAGGCGCGTGAACCGGAATAGATGCAATGGATCAAAACGAGGGCAGAAGATCAGCTCTGACGCCGAGAACAGCAAACCTTCAGCCTCCATGGTGGTGCCGGAGATTCAGAAACATCAGTCTCCGAGTCGCTTTATCGCAAGTCAAAGTGTCTTTGTCATCTTCAGCTATGTGATCCGCGGGTCACACATCAAGATGAAATTTTGATCTCGTTGGCATTCGTACGAGAGAAAGTAATAAATCAAATATAAATATGAAAGATTTAAGAACGGATCAGCTGACCATTTAAACATAGGGAGACGGAAGACAGACTGAAAAATACAAGTAAAAATTACATTTTAAAAAGACAAAAATATATAAATTGTGCGAATAGGCAGTGAGTTGTACGGAAAGGCATGTGCAGTAATCGATTTCGGTTAAAGTATTATGAATAAGTATCTCTCAGGGTAAAGTATTTGAAGGCACATATTCAGAAACATAAACATTTGCATTGAACTTCTGAAACGGCATTACTTTCCACTTCTTATTTATCACTTATGTGGCATGTGGCAGGAATGAGAGAGAAAAGACAGTTTTTAAAGACGACATGCTCTTTAACAGTAGCTGTGTAGAGGACTGAACACGGATACCCATCGCTACACTGACACATCATCTCATCATAGTGCCATTTCATCGGCGCTATGGTGTCCCCCCAGAAAGGTCGACCGTTCCCGGGACCACCACCTTGAGTCCCCACCTCAAGTCTGAAACAAGTCCCAGAGGTCTGGCGGCAGCCCTGGTGAGGCTGAGGAGACTGAGAGGCTGGCAGTGCCTGGCTGCTGGTGAGCGCTGGCCCTTTGCCTTGCGTGGCTTGGTGGGAGCCTGAAGCCCCTTTGCTCCCTATCTTGGGTGACCTTCCTCCCTCTGCTACTGGCTATGCCGCTCCTCCAGCTCGCCTTGCCCCTTAGTCACCTTGGCCTCCGCAGAGCGGAGCGCCCCCTTGTGGCCGAGCTGTGCAGCCCCCGCGGCCTCGGCCACCTGCTCTTGGAGGTCGCACGCGTGTTTCCGCTCGGCCAGCTGTTCACGCAGCTTCTTCATCCTGTTCACTCTGCTGCCGGCGCTGGTCCAGCTCGTGGCACTCCTGAACCAGCCGGGCCTACAAACTGTGACGCGCCTCCTCGAAGCTGTCGAGAGTAGCGCCCCCCCCCTCCCCTTTCATTGATCGCTAACGTCATATGGGGCTGGGGGACAGTGGGCTGGCAGGGGCAGTTTGAGGATGCACAGTATAGGTCTGGAGGGCTTCAGAAGGATGGGACGGCACCTCCCTCACTGTGGCTCTCTCAGCTCATCTGCTGGTGGCTGTAGCGCGAGCCTCTGGGCAAAAGCGTACCCTGTGGCCCTTCTTTCTGCAGCACCAGCAGACCAGATTCTTCTTCCAAAAGCCTATGGTTACATGTGGCCTTCGCTGTGAAATCTCCACCTCTCCCAGTTCGCCGCTCCGCAGCTGCCCGCAGGTCCTCCACGCTGAAGAGGAGCCGCAGAACGATGTCGAGGAGAACCTGCCCCAGCAGCACCAGTGGGCCTGCTCCCGGCATCCCACTCCTGACACCAATGCCACCTCGCGGGCGTTATACAGTACTTTTAGCACAAAACTTTTAACACAAAAAGTGTGTCCAAGAAAAACCAATGTAACTGCAGGCATGGAGGTCGACGGACATAAATGTATTCCATCAGTCCTCTGGACACCAGCACACAACAGGCCATTAATAGAACTATCTGCAAATGCTACTCATAAATACTATCAATGGGCGTGAAATTGAGGGTCATTGCCTTCAAATTTCACAAACATAATAAAGGGCTGTCTATCATCAGTGGGTAGCTTCAAATGATTAAATCTGGCCTTGCTGGGGTCCCTCTTATTTCCAGAATTTTTTGAGGAGCGCATGAAATCTGGCCGCTCCTTTTGCTTGGATTCTTGGCTCATTGAGCTCCGGGGCAGATTAAATAAGCCAGTTGATAAACAACCAGGGCCAGTGACGAGTGAATGCCCCACGGCTGGGGTACTTAAATGCAGGTAGGACCTCATCAACAGCTCATAAGCTGGTGGCAAAATTTTATGTTGTCCTGGTGCCTATTGCCAGAATAAATAAATAAATCAATAAGTAAGTAAGTAAATGATGTCTGTGAAGGCAGCAGTGTCCTCCTAGACTCCTATCAAACTTCATCCAGCTTTGCAGGAAGCTGTAACGAGGTCCACTGGAAGCAATTAGCACTGCACCTATTTTTGTTTTCCTCGCAAAAAAAATGCAAAAGAAACTGTTCACATCCTCTGTGTGAATTCAAAGGGGGAGGGGGCAGAAAATCACCCCTAATGTAGCTCAAGCAGACCACCGAATCGGCAGGAGCGTTCCTGTCTGCTGGGTTTAGAGTGGACTCGTCGCTACTGTAAGCTGTGTTTATATGTTGACGTTCGGAGAAAGAGTCATGTCTTTCATACGGTCCCTTTGGGAGGGCTCTGAAACATCATACTGACATCACACGTAAGAGGACTAGCATTTCATTACCTTTGATCTGGTGTCTCCGTGCAGAGTCTAAATGTTTAGGAAAGAAAATAAAGAAATACTCATTTCCGAAATCTCGTTCAAGTTGACGTTCACATTTCCTGAGTTGACGTTCACTCTTCCCCTTAAAAGGAATTGTACCGATATTTATAATTCTCATATATGGGGGTGGGGGGTGTGTGTGTGTGTGTGTGTGTGTGACAAATTAAAGCATTTCTTACTAAGAATTCAGTTGCTGAGCTGCAATAATGGAATCAGGGTTCAAATAAAGACTGTCAATGTGTAATCTAATCTTCCCCAGCTATAATAGTGAAGCAAAGTTGGGTGCTCTTTCTAATTTAATTGATAATCAGTCAAGTGAGAGCACAGCCTTGGATAAGTTTGGTCTAGAAACTGACAGTTACCATCTGAGAAGGTCACCTGGGGTGTAGTTGGCAAAAGGATATCAGGCTTTCACAGTATTGTTAATCAAAGGCTTCTGAATTTTGGACTATGCATTAGACAGTATGAGATCGGGGCAGGCTCCATGGGAGACCTGGCCCACTAAGTCATACGACTGGACCATCCACCCTGGATGAGATGGTTAAAATTATTAAATCTGGCCTGCCCCCCCAGTTGGCAAGCTTTACCACTGGCATCCCCGCCTCCACCCAAGAACTGAAAGCTCAAACTGGACCTGGATGAGGGGGGGCATTGTTTTGCTTCCCCTTGATCTGATCCAGCATGTCCAGGTCCCGATGCCCCCCTCAGTGTGTTAAAATCCGTCTCCACTCTCAAAATAAACCCCCCATTTCTCTCTCCCAACCCCAGCATCACTCTGCCACCCCCCAAGATCAAGGGATCCTGGTTGACAGAAACTCCATTTAGGAAGTGGCAGACAGACCCCAAAACACCTGCGTAACTCACAGCTTTGGTACTGACTGACACCCTATGAACAGTGTAGAGCAAGAAGGTTGTTGGGTCCAGATGGGGACCCAGAACTCCATGCTGATTCAGTCATGAAACGCCTTCGGCTATTACACTAGAACAAATGTGGTGTGAGTTTACGCGCCGGGGGTTCGGAACGGCCCAGGATATTAATCAAAAGGTCGCCTCGCAGGGTAGCGCCCCTCTCTGATTTTATATTTGCACCTCTCGACCTGGATGACTGGGCCTCAAGCCACACAACAAATTACAGAAGGGTTTCCTGTGGACTTCCTGTGTGCAGATCTCTGTGGGGGACCACTGTCCGTGAAAACTGCTTCAGGACCAGGCATTTTGTCCCCTCTCTCCATCCATACTTAACATGACCATTACAGCCTACTCAACAAAATAATGTTCAAATAAAAGTCACAAAATAACTGTGAGTCTTGGCAGAAAAGTTGCCCCGCAACATATACGTATTTCCCTAGCCTAATAGAATCCCCCATAAATAATAGAACAGACTCGGATTATTAATGGATTTAAAGCACATAAACACATTCGCAACTGCGCTAACCTCTAAATGCTAACGAAAGTAACTAGCAGTGCAGCTTCTCCCAGGATTCCCGGCTCTCTCTCCCTACAGGTTGGCTTGAGCATGCCGGCCCTGGCATTCCCTTTCTCGCCGCGGTGAAAAGCAACATCTACCTGCCATTTTAATTATCCTGCTCCCCATCTCACAGAGCACACCGGCGCCCTCTAGGGGCCATTCCAGTTTGGAGCCGTTAATGAGCCATGGGTCAGATAAAACCCCAGACCACAAGGGGGCCCTTTTGTACCCACTGTCGCGATGTGGTTGTGTCCCATCATGGTTCGGTCGTGATTTGACTGCTGGACTGAGTGTAGAATTACCCCAGTTCTGGAATTACCCCAGTAGGAAAGGGAGGGGGCATTACCATTAATGGCACTTAAAGGAACAGTCACTGAAGTCAGAGGAACCCCCCCAAGTCATTCTCCGCTCTAAATTACTACCTGCCCTTTGTGAAGAGGGCTGTCTCCATTAATCAATCATGGTAGCAGCCTAACCTCGCCCGGGGAATATATGCTAAAGTCTGCCTCATACGCTCAAATAATGCAACAAACATGCATTTCATGGTGTTCTCACAATCTTTGGCGGCTTCACGTTGACGACTGATGTGGAGGATGATGGGAAGTGTGGGATCTTCATTCTGGAATGAAGGTCATGAGGTTCGGAGCGCTCCAGTGGCCGTACACCCCCATCTGCTGCCCGCCCTTCACGCTGACTCTGAGCGACATTAATAACACTAATGTCATAGCGGCCCACTGTTTCTGCGTGAGTCATCATCGCATCCCATAATGATACGGGGTTCGCTCTTAGGCCGTCAGCGCTGTGAGAAATGAAAAACACTGCCGCGTTATCGCTTTGCGACAGCAGGGGGGGTTGTGCTGATAGAACAGGTCTCTTGCCACCGCGGTTTTTACGGGGCGCGCGTGCGTCAGGGTGATGGTGATGGACGGTGGTGTCCACTATGTCATCTCCCCAGGGCAGGGAAGGGGGAAGGATCTGGGGGGGGAGATGTTATATAACATGCATCAACTGCTCCTGAGTTTTGACTCAGACTAGACTAAACAATGTGCAACACAGAGTTTACTGCTGCCCTCATGTCCTGGGACAAGACCTTTGGCACAGTTGGGTAGAGAATGACAGACCAATATATGCATAAACTGTGACTTATACACCTACGTATAACCCTGCTTATATTTACATATAACATTTAAGCTACTAGGCTCAAAATTGTGAGAACACAGCAAACTAGAGTGAAACATGATTTGTTTTGAGTCTTAAAACACGTCACACTATTTAGGGAAAATTATTGGCCCTCCATCATCCAATTAGGGTGTAATCTGATGGAGGAGTGAGGTATTTTGACAGGGCAAATTTGCTCGCGAAAGATTAAACAAATGGTTCTGTGTAGATAGTGCCGCAAGGGCAGTGGCTCGTTGAATAAAACAAATTTGGTGATTGTTTTACCCCCCCCCCCCGCTACAAAGTTTGATTTCTCCCTTCAGAAGAAACAAGATATATGTTTGTGTGAGTGTGTGGACCAGTCAGCTAAAGAACCAATCACATATCATTAAATAGCCACAGGCTAACACGTATTTAAGGAGTTTCACGCACAGATGCCAAAAGCACAAAGCACATTCTTGTGTGTTTATGTTTTTCATTGTTCATAACCCTCCTTGGGCCAGGAATTCAGTGTTCCTAAGATCCAGCCAGCTCCTGGTATCCACGTAATTATCTCCCTCAGAATTCGGAGGTGTGAACGAGGCCAGAGTAACACTGATGATGAGGTGTGACTGAACGTGACTGAATGTGGAAAGAGGATAAAATAGATGGAATCGCACTAGTAAAGCTACAGAATGCCAATAGCACGTAATATTTCCTCTATTGTTAGTTGGCATCTGAAAATGTGAAAACTTATCCCAGGCATGTTAACGACAATTTACTCATTTGCATTTTTCTCACAATTTCCTTCCACCTCCTTCCTTTCACTGGTACATTTCCTGAAACATCTACGTTTTCTGATCTTAGACTTTGTGATTTATCCAACATAAATAAAACTAACCTGGAAGGTACATGCATATGCTACCGTAATGCTAATGCTTCTAAAATAACAGCACTGCGCCCACAGTTAAGACACCTGTGGGTGTATTTTCTGTGAACGATTCTGCTTGCATTAGCATCCAGCTAGTGCACCCTGATTAAACATTCAGCTTGGTAAATCTGAGTACCAGATAAGGGCTCTTTTACAAAAAAAGACAAGCTAAATTGGGAAATAGCTAATACAACTAACTAACCTTCTACATATATAAACAGGGAGACAGCCTTTCCACCAGGCAACCACCTTCTCGCCATCTTGGTGCAACCATATTCAGTAAAACAAATGATATAAAGAGAAAACCAATATTATTGAAAGTGACCCAGACACATTGAAAGTGAAATGGTTATGAGCCACCCGCTGTCGTTTATGAGGATATCATTGATTATCTGTCATTTCAAACATCATGGGTGACACTAAAACAAATGAAAGCGACTTAACGTCTGGAGGTTTAATTTCTGCATTTATGGCTGGGTAGAAGAACTGCAGAGAACAAGTGTGGATGAAGTATTTCTCTTGATGTCTGTGATGCTGTCAGACTCTTCACTCTGTTGTCCCAAGTTCACTGTTGGTGACTTTATGCTCAGAGTATCATGCAGCAGATGGGAGACTGTGCACCAACATGATGAATGATTGCGTTTGCTTAGTGTGGGGGTGTTTCTCAATACCAAGAATGCAAAGACTGTACTCTTGGTCTTGGCAAGACCGGTCTTTCTGACTTACCTCCCAAGAATGAACTTGGGGCTCAATGAATCATGCGATTGTTCCTATTTGGCAAGGATGCAACCAATAGGCTAATTACGCTAACCAGGCCCAGCTGGATTTCATTAATTTGGTTACTTGCAGTTCTGGTAATCACTCACCTTGGCTAAACAAGCAATAATCTAAAACCTGTCCGCCTTCCACTGGCTCTCCAATTATTACATTGCTCCATTTTCAAGTCAAACTAACAACATGTAATGTCCGTACGATTCACAAAGTCTCCTATCCCGTTGTGTTGTTTCTGTAATGTACCCAGCGGCTATAATACAGATGATCCACATTCATCATCCCAAAAGATTCTGCAAACAAAACACCTCGTTTGTTTCACATTAATCTCCATGCAGGAACAGGCTTAAATAAAACAAATGTTCTGACAGGTAGACCATGGCTTCTTTCTGCCAGGAAATCAATATCTGAACATATGATTGTATTCATAAGGAAGAAATGGGCATTAAAAATCACATTAAATACTTTTTCTTGATATTTTGCCCCATAAATTTCAAACGCACGTATGTCTGTCCATATGATGTTAAATTTAAATAAATTCTGGTATGATCAAAAGTTGTCTTGAGGTCGCTCAGATCCCCCCTCAGATGTTTCAAAAATTAAATAAATAAGCTACCAAGTAGAGTCAGTCCATACCTAGCTAGCTAGTTTGCAGAGCACGCTGCTTCAGCATCTCCAAGATGAATTGTGTACGGTACATTTCATATTTAATGTAGTGACTTTTAGTGGCCAACAGAGGGCCAAACCTAGGTGGTGGGGGGTGTGTGTCATCACAATGCAAATAGGTTGCTTGAGTGGTGGTTGGTAAATGCTGGGTGTGGTAACCACAGATATCCGACCACCAAGGCCTGGGTCCCACACAAGTGCAAGTTCCTTTAGATGATTTTCCAGATGGTCTAGAGCTGCTTTCAGAAATGCACTCTGGAAAGTCACACAACCTGCCACTGCCGTGAATGCTAACTTTGTTAATAATGATCCGATAGGTCTCCTCTGGCCCTGTCATGGGACAGATGTGCAGTAGGTTAGCCTGCAGTGGTGCTACATCTACAATATGGGTCAAATGCTAGAATGGAATGGAATATGGAATCAAATGCTAGACATTAGCACGCCAAAGTCGTAAAAATGACTAGAGCTAATAACTAATTAGCGTAACATAAATTATGCAAATAAAATTACCTGAATAATTTATTTTCTTCTTTACGCTCTGAGTGAACAAGAGAATTATCCACAACTGAGTTGCTGCTCATGACAGATTCATCGCAAGGGAAACGCTTAACCTGAGAAACACTTAATCAAATTATTCACGGAAAATAAATATGTAATGGTGGTGGATGTTATGGAATAAATACACGCATTTCGTTAATAAAATCGATTTTAATGTGCCGCCGATTTAGGTGTTCAACATACTCATCAATAGCCTAATACATATACAAGCCCAAAAACACACTTAAACTCTAAGAAAATTATTCATTCTGTGTCTCACAAACACTTTTATTCTAACACTTTTGAGAAATTTGTCAATTTTAAACATATAAGGAAATGAATAATAAACAATGTGTATATATGCAGAAAGACATTGCCATAGCTATGTGCAGATAGACTGACCACAGTTAATATGAACATTAGAGTCACATTCATTCATACTTATCACCTTTGGTCCAGATTTAGGACCTGGTGGAGTGATAAAAATTGTATGGGAATAACCCAGGATGGGGTGCCAATCCATCACAGGGCACAAGCACCAATTATGGGAATTTGGCAGCTCCGATTAACCTTAGCATGTTTTTTTTGGACTGCGGGGGGAAACCAGAGAGCCTGGAGGAAACCCCACGATGACACGAGGAGGCCCCTGAACACCAGAGCATTCACCTGAAACATACATGGATGGCTGAAGCACAGTCATACCACCCAGCTCTAACCCCACCCGAGCAGGCCTGCCAGTCTGTGGGCACAATGCCTCCACTGTCCATCCACTCAGCCATACCACCCAGCTCTAACCCCGCCCGAGCAGGCCTGCCAGTCTGTGGGCACAGTGCCTCCACTGTCCATCCATTCAGTCATACCACCCAGCTCTAACCTCGCCTGAGCAGGCCTGCCAGTCTGTGGGCACAGTGCCTCCTCTGTCCATCCATTCAGTCATACCACCCAGCTCTAACCTCGCCTGAGCAGGCCTGCCAGTCTGTGGGCACAGTGCTTCCTCTGTCCATCCATTCAGTCATACCACCCAGCTCTAACCCCGCCTGAGCAGGCCTGCCAGTCTGTGGGCACAGTGCTTCCTCTGTCCATCCATTCAGTCATACCACCCAGCTCTAACC
>JAODLC010000085.1:21958366-21972747 GCA_026781145.1 Hippopotamyrus pictus | reverse complement strand
GGGGGCGGGGGGGGGGGAGCACTTAGGTTGGACGCTCTTCCAATATCGGTGGCGTGTGGAGCGTATCATCCCAGCATCTGTCTCTGACCCCTCGAGCGTTTCCTTTCGTTCTGCTGTCCACAGGAGAACTGGGGGGTGGGTCAGCCTTCGATGGAGGAAATCCCAGTTAATCAAAGTGGCACCCCCTCCCCCCCCCCCTTGGACGGTGGCGGTGAACAACGAGCCATCTGACTAACTGAACGTTCTGGCCGTGGCCAATAACACAAGCATATCCGTTATTGCACAGTTCAAAACTGGCCCTGAACCGCCTCGATAAATATCCAGTTATTCAAAGCCGTAATAAAAAGTGTCTTAGTCTGAGAATAAAAGCATATTCAGCTTGCTGAGATGTGGAACTCCGTAATCGCTCATGTAGAGTTTTTTTGCTGTTTTTTTTTTTCTTGAAGTATACTGCATGCTTGTGCATTAATACGACTTAAAGCTTGTTTTATCTCGCTTTTCATCTCTGCGAAATGCAGATGAAGCTGCCGAATTCAGGGAGCGATTCTTCATGCGGCTCTTCAGCTTCCAAGTAGGCCGTTATCGTGTACGATCCGTGGGTCTCCCCTTTCATACGGCAGTCATGCTAACTAATAAAATAAAAATAAAAATAACCCATATCATGCGTAGCTAATTCATTTTTACGCTCCGAACAGGATGTGATTTAATTTATAGTTAACGCCGTTTTTGCAATGCTCCCTTAATTGCGTTAGTCTATCCAGCCACACCTCAGCAGGGCCCTCGATATATTCTGCCATATTCTCCACTTAGCAGGTCGGTAGGCACTTAACGAGATTTCTGTAATTAGGAGATAAAGAACCAGGTAACTGTTTCAACATCTTTCTTCTAATGTCTCTTGTGAGATCTTGAAAACTTTCTTTTGTTGCTCCCATTTTTTCCCCCACAAATCTCTCGTTCAGGATCGCATGTCATCAATCTCACTTCCAACCCCCCCATTCTGACTTTTTCTTCCAGCGGAAACACGAATGGGTCATGTCGTCCCCGCATAGCGGCGCAGATGATGGATGGGGCGTAACAATGAATGATTTCATGAACGTTGGGAAGACGTGCCGTCCCCAAAACCTCGTGCCCTGACAGAAGGGGGCACTGTCTGAGCAATCTGTCCCCTCACCACTGCCTGTCTCCCTTTACAACCTACAGCTCAATTACTCTCCCTCAGTCACTTGTTGAATGGTAGTTAGGTTAAACTAAAACCAATCAGATGGTTAATAAATGCGTTTGATTAAGTTGAAAAATCCCATCTCTAAGCAGATCAACCAGGATGAACATACTTGTATTTCACCCTGAAGATACCTAAAGCCAAGCATTCTCTTTGCAGCCTTTCTGTTATGCCCCCTTTGTTTTTCGGACCTTGGGCATGACAGATTATGGCCAACAGAATGCAAAGATGAATGTGGCAGTTCCTGAAGGACAAGAAAGAATGATTACATGTATTCAATTTAAGGCTGCGGCAGCAACTCTTTTTCTGCAGAAAACTGTGAATTTTAGGACAAAAATGGCCAACGCCAGAAGCAAGAGATTCAAATAAGGCCAGATCGTGCAAAAACGTCATTCTCCAGGACAAAAACGTATTATAAACGTCAGTCTGAAAATATAGTTATGGCCAATCAGTGTACAAGGCAGGAACACACGTATGCAAGTTCTAAATCTCTTTCCGTGATGGATCGTGTTACACTGACGTTTTTGTGGAGCTGAGCATGTTAAATTGAAGTCTCTGCCACCTTAGCTAAGGCATCCTGAGGTAGCTTAAAAATCAGACTCACGACAGAGTAAACAGCAAGTCCACGTCACGCAGGATATTCAGCAGGTGGGTTGTTTTGCTCAAAACCAGCTGACATGTTTTAATTTAATTTTCCAGTTCGATTACTTCCTTGCGAAGGAAGCTCAACCTAAATGGCATGACAGGAAGTATCCCAAACTGGCTCTCAGCTATCCAAAGTCTTTAGGTACACATAAATGTCTTCTGCAAATATTACAATAAATTAAATCAATAAAAATATCCTGATTAGTGGGGTGCTGTGTGATTATGACCTTTGCTGCAGCCCTTGGGACCTGTGGCATGAGGAGCGACGGCAGCGTAATGAGCACACCACCTTTCAGTGTCGCCTCTTGTTATTGTGATTATTATCTGTGCCCGTCACACCAATTCCTCGGAGATGGCGCCCTCACTAGAAACAGGGCCCAACCACACTCAGTGTAAATGATTCAATCTGTAAATCTGCGTATCAGAAGCTAAGTCATGATGAGCAGAAGCGGCCCAGAGGAGGTGGGTATCAGGATCACGGGGTGGCCAGGTCACATGATCAAAACTGGTGGTCATGGGAAATGTAGTTCACCTAAATGCCGCCAATTCCATACCAAGATTTCATACTGCGAGGTGTAAATCTAGAATAGCACAGAAGCTAACACGTTATAAAGCCTGTGAAAGTAAGTGGAGGTAGTACCCAAGGACCCTTCTCATGCCAACTGGAGTGGACCATGTGTTGATGCATGGGTGAAAAGGTTTGAGTTCACGTGTAGGACCCCCCCGAAGGAAGCAGAGAGTCACAGGAGTAACAAACTCCATTTCGGAGCCCGGGATATTTGCAGTGGAGGTGCCCTCTACCGTCTTTGTCCCCTTTAACATTGGGGACAATTAATGTGCCTGGACACTGGTGACCGGCAAGATGATTCAAGAAGCTTCCGGAATTTAGGAAGGATGCTCCACTATCACAATATGCCTAATAATAATAATAATAATAATAATAATAATAATAATAATAATAATAATAATAATAATAAATGACAAAAAATTATTTGTAATAACAACAAAAATAATAAGAATGAAATAATTATTGTAGTCTTATTATCATCATTTATTTATTTATTTAGTTTTATACAATGCTTACAGGACCCAGCCTGGTGCATATGACTGTCTATTTCATCACATCTCCACAGCTGAAACTGGCAATTATCTTGGTTGCCAGGCTGACAAGTTGATCCCCACCATCCAGGCCTGCGAGTTGGTTGTAAAACACCATCCTCCCCCATCCTCAGCTTAATTGCCTAAAAATCTTATGTTTGCAACAGTGATTTTTTTTTTTTTCGGCAAAGTGATGGGTCAGGTCGCTGGAGGAGCTGGATGGCGCCGGAGGGAGCTGTAGCATGATTTTGGCGATTTGGGTGTCACAGGTGATGGGGTGGCTAATGAGCGTGACCTTTAGATCGATTAAGGTCGAGGTACCATGACATTGGATAACATTAATGTGAATTAGCCTAAATGGTTTCTCAAATACACCATGAGCCAGCACCCTGTCCAGGAACAAGCTAAAATGTCTGCACATATCGTAAGTAGCACTGAGGTGCTGCGATTAAGCCCCAACTCTGCAAGAACTTAAACCATGTTTAGCTATATCCATAAATTGTCGTTATTTGTGCACGCTGTAGCTACTTTACTGGTTAAGATGTCCATACGAAGGGTGGGGTTTATGGGTAAAACAAACAAAATGTAAAGTTTGTGTGCATAATTGTTGCCTAATGAGGAAATAGTCACTGTCGGAGACACAGGACAAATATTTAAAGTAACAGCGTCTGAAGTAATTCTATAAATGCAGCGCAATGAGAAGCTAGAGGATAAAAACGGAAACTGGATTAGCGCATGTGCCAAGCCCGTCGGGATCAGTTCCTGCCTGGCCAGCAGGTATCACTGGTCCTTCCTAGTATTTGAATCTTTCGTGATTGTAGCCCTCACCTGTGTCTTGTTATTCCCAGCCCTAGTGTTAGACTGTAATTGGCCCACACCTGTCCCTTGTCTGACCCTCATTATCTGTGTATATATGTGCCTGCCTTTGCCCTCAGTTGTTTAGTGTGTGTCGGTTTTGTTGCCCTGTGTTTGCGGCTGTTCCGCTATGGCTGTTCCGCTATGGCTGTTCCTGTGTTCCTCCGTTCCTCCCTTTCTTAATTTTATCATTTACCTACTTTGTGTTTGACCCTTCGTGGTTCATTTGTTTCCTGTGTTCGTTTTGAGTTGTAGTAAAGTCCTGCTTTGTGAGCCACAAAATCAATTGTCCGTCCTTCACCATGTCTGTCCGTAACACATCCTAGATGTGGTATGCAGTAGGTGCGTACAGGCCAGTAAGCCAGAAAATAAAGGTGATTGAGAGAGGCTGATTGCTATCCCAGAATGCACCTACCCTCCCTCTGATATTTAGTGACAGTACAGGTGTGCTGGTGTGTGCGAGTTTGGATATATACTGGTAACCTCCAGCAGGGATGCTGAAAGGGGGGTGGGGGGAGTTAGGATGATTCCAAGAGCCCCTGAGTAGCAAGGGCCCTAAAACATTTGGACCATAATATCATTGATCTGGTTTGGGGGCCCAATATAATATCCTTTCATTGAGCCCAAAATCTGTAGCGGTGCCCCTGACCTCCAGACAAAATATTAAAAGTTAGGCTGGCTTATTGGACAGCATGTGAACGACAGAGCTCTAAATAGGTTTCTCTGGCTTCTGAAGCTTATGTCAGAGCCAGGACACAACGAAGTAGGAAAATCATGAAAATGAAGAACAATGAATCCTTCACTATGGAAAAGACTGCTTCCTCCGCATTGTGTACATTGAAGCGCCGCGGTTGGAAAATGTAATTTATAAAAATCTGTCAAGACTGGGCACTGTTGTGTTAGTTTGATTTAAATTGCTGGCACCTCTGATCACAATGGTTTTTATGTTATTTTGAAATGACTTTGATGTGTTAATTCTGAGTGTAATTTATTCTCTTTCCATTTTTCCTTTCATTTATTGCTCTGTTTTTTGTGCACCCTCTTGTTGTGAGTTTTTATGGTGCATATTGATTCTTTCACTGGCAGGTTAGAAAGTGCAGTTTTCAAACGTTTCGCTATATTTCAGGTTTTAAATTTACAAACTCTCTTCTTTTGAAGATTTTATAGATGCTGCAACACTAAACCGATCAGTGTCAGACACAAATTTCTGAAACAGGTTTTTTTTTGTTAATTTTTCTGGTTAAAAAAAGACAGCACTATTTAATACTCAAACGAATTTCATTAAAGTGTTTAAACAGACCTGTCATTGCAATATGGGTGATGTGCAGGTCTGGTTTTGTATCAGTCTGTGAAATGTGTTTATCATTTGTATTAGGTACCTAAGTGTTTTTTATACTGATATATGCAAAGCAGTGCATTGGTTGTGAGCAGCTTTGAATGAAATGAACAAATGGTTTGATTTCGGTTTGAGGAAGGAGCATTAACAGGCTGACAGGATTTACACAACAGAACTGGAGGAGAATTAGAGCCCAACAGCCTAATTTCTCTGTGTTCTGCTCCATGAATAATTGCCAAAATCTAACTGTACCCTTTCAACTAGTGAACAGAAACATGAAAAGCCTGCTCTGTTTTCCATTGTGCCTTCATCACTTTCCCAGAAACAATTTATCCAGTAGCTTCAGTCGTTTCATCCGGGGGATTTTCCTACTTTTATTTACAAATACAGCTGGCTACTTCAACTTAAAACAAAGTTCAGTATCTTCTGCAGTAGATCTGTAGCAGAAGCTTGACAGTTTTCACGTTTGGGTTATGGAGACTCAGTGCTCAGTGCAGCAGCTCAGAGCTTGGACGAGAAATAGTGCATGGAAGATTAGGAAAAGTGTTACTTCCTACTCTTCGGCCATCTGTACATTTCTCTGATGTGCGCGCCTGTCACCTAGTGGCTTTGTTGCAAACTGCAACCCTCCTGTCATAAAAGAGTTAGCGCTGACTAGAACGTATCTCGCAGCGCAGACGGCTCTCAGCCAACATTCACCCGACAAGCTTTTACAGATAAATATATTTCCTGCTAGTGACTAAATGGCTGATGCACAGAGCAGATAAAACCCCTGTCTCCAGTAGAGTGCTTCAGAGAGGCAATTTAGGCTGAGCGTGTCGGGTTTTTGACCGCCGTGTTTTAGTTGTTCAATTACGGTGCGCTAGCTCGTTTTTACGGTCTTTGCGGGCGAGTGGCTCACGTGTTACGTGAAGTGGCGCTCGTGCCATCGGCGGGAGCCGTGACCTTTCCGCTCGAGCCGGCACGTGAAGGGGCGTGGTCGGCGATAGTGAGTATCCCGCGCGGAACGCGGCGATCTCAGGGCGGGCGGCCGGCTGGGAAAGTGACGAACAGATAGCGAAATGCTAAGGAGAGAGTTTTCTGTTTTTAATACGAAATAACGGAGACAAAATAAGCACGACATGAATAGACATATTTTGCAGATACCATTTCTCTTGTTGTTGTTATTAACAACAACAAAAACAAAACGACAACTATGACGGTGATGATTATGATGCTGAGCAGGGAAGCTAACACTGAAATTGTGAAGGTAATAGTTTTCGAGACCCAGTGCAACACAAATTGCTTTCTGCTGAATTATAAATTTTAGATTTCTTTTCTTTACTGTGTGAGGTAGTAGGCCTAGTTTTGAAATATTACCTATAGTGTATATTATGTAACGCACCTATTCAATATATACCATAGATTTCCTAAATATAATTTCATGGCTTAATTAGCCAGAGAACCATTTTTCCTGAAATGATACACACCCCTGTTTGCCTCGTTTCCGAACAGTGAGGGTTCACTGTTGCCTTTTAATTCACATTACCAACCAAAGCTGCACACGACTGGATAGAGCGGCCTCATTGTAGAGGCCAGCAGGGGCGGATTGCAGCTTCTGTAATTGTTCAGTGATGTGGCCATCGCACAAACCATTGCCAAGGTAACCCCTCCACAAGAGCCCAATGAAGTACTTTCTGACCAGATGAGAGTCTCTATGTCATTGTATCTTTATCTTTTTCAGGTGAAGCTCAGAGTTAATTTCCTTTAGGGCTCAGCACGATTCTTCTTAAAATCTTCTTAAAACTGTGGCTATATGTTTTCATTACTGGAGCCTAAATGGATGCTATTGGTGGGAATGTTTCAGAGCCGCGGTCCATTTTCTTGCCCAGATGCAACCCTGTCCAACTCTTCCTTGGAAGACGGCGGCAGCAGCTGGGACATGGAATACACTCCTTAGCCTCAGCGCACACTTCTCTCAATCATCTGATCGGTCAGAACCCCAAGGCCGTAACTCGGATTCTCATAATGGTGTCACAGTAATGTGCCGTCGTTGTCGAGCTGCAAATAGGAGTCCATGATCCTATATAAACACGGTTCTTGATTCTGAATAAACTCAGTTATGGCCTAGATTGCTGTGTCTCCCCAACAATCCATTTATTTCTTATTTTTTCACCTCAGTTAAACAACCCCCATCATTTCCCAGAACATATCAGTGTTTGCTCACCTCTAACAGCAGCGGTTGCAAGGTTATAGCAGACCAGGGGGAGACAGAATGGTCTTTACTGCCCAGGATCATGAATTCCCAGGAACGGGTGAGCTGGCTTGCGTGATATATACACTAATAAGTGTGTGATTTTTTGCTCTGAGTACTTACACAGGCATCTGCTTTTAGAAAGGCTCTGTCATAAATGTCCCTGTCCAAATCTGATACGAAAATTCATCAGCACTCATTATACCTACCGTTCTGTCTTTCTGCTGGACTGCAGATTTGTCGAATGGCATAGTGCTGTGCCTTGCTTGTGAAAAGTCTGTGGGATTAATCGAGTGCAGAACGTTGCTTCTTTCATTCCCCCTCTCTGCACAGACAACTCTGTCTCCCTAAAAAAAGATGTGTTATGTAACTGTTATTTTGGGTGTAATTCAGAATGAGTAAGTTTATTACCACTTTATGGCAGCATCAAGAACAACAGCAACAACAAAACCAAAAGGAGCAGCAAAGATGATGATGATGATGATGATGATGATGATGATGATGATGATGATGATGATGATAATGATGAGGTGGAATTTAGGAGACTGGGGTCCCACTGCTTTTGGTAATCAAGTTTGTTGAATGGTTGAATAACCAGAATTAGCATTTACATTTTTATTATGATCCCCTATGATATGCAAAAACTCCCATATTATTCCCTTATTGCTGTGTTTGAAATCAATTGTTTTCAAACCCTGGTTAAAAGTAGTGAATTCAGACAGTGCTGTCCGTCCAGCACCACTAGAATAAGTAGTGAATTCAGACAGTGCTGTCCGTCCAGGGCCACCACAATAAGTGGTGACTTCAGACAGTGCTGTCCATTCATGCACTACCGCAATAAGAGGTGAATTCAGACAGTGCTGTCCGTTCAGCACCACCGCTATAAGTAGTGAATTCAGACAGTGCTGTCCATTCAGCACTACCGCAATAAGAGGTGAATTCAGACAGTGCTGTCCGTTCAGCACCACCGCAATAGTGAATTCAGCACCACAGACAGTGGCAAGCAAGCCGTTGTGCCCCAGGGAAATATCTGACTATTTAAATGTTTAAAACCATAAATGGGAAAAGTGTCAGATCAGCAAGAAAACAAGAAAGGCATCCTGTTCTCTCCTCCTATAAGTAGAAACTATCTGCATGAATCACGTGTGTGTGTGTGTGTGTGCGCGCGCGTGTGTGTTAAATGCTTGTTGACCACACTTGTCACACCACACTGTCAAGAGATGCACACAATAAGACACATATACAGGTATTTTTGCAAAGACCTCCATCACCAACCTCGCATAAACGTCAGCAGCAGCTGACCAAGTGCTCCGTGTGTATTTTAATTCCCGAGACTTCTCCCACACACCAGAATCAGAAAACCTTTTACAACCAGCAGAGAATGAGGCACTGTCTGAATTCACCTATTTTTTATACATCTTATGGCGTTTAATTCATACTGACTTCCCACCGACTTCAGTGCCATTAGCACCAGCGAGGCAGAGGTGATGCACAACGTTCTTATATAAATACGAGGCAATAAGCATCTCCTCTAGAATTAAGGGGGGGAAAAAAACTGACCGAACCCTGGCAGAACATTTGTCTTGGAAGAGGTGTGTGGTTCAATGACAGATATGTTATCGCAATCTGAAACGCAATTTCCTGCAAACAAATATTTAGATGAAGTCATTTCCCCACAGAGTGATATCTCCAGATAGGAACAGGCATAATAAGCTATGAGGTTGTTATTGGCATACCTTAGAGGCATCTACTCACAGAAACTCAATATAAGGTACTTAGCACAGGCCCTGTCTCACTCCCGCATTCTCTCCACCTGTCATTCAGGGGGTGGGTGGGGGGTCTTTATCGAACTTGTGAGTGTGGAGTTATGCCACGAGCCTCGACGTCACCAGCTACTGCTCAGAAAACAGATTGAATTTTATGGCCCAGAGCCTAGATAAATTTCGTCAAAATGAAACCCCCCCCCCCCTCCCCATCCTATAGAGTTCTGAAGAGTCCATAATTTGTTTCAGGGAGACGAACACCGCCATGACCTACATTGACCACAAGATTTAAGGAGGTGCTATTCTATAAAACAATATCATGGTGCGCATGCCAATTAACTAGATAAAAATCCACCTTTGCTGTAATTACGCACTAGGCAGGTAGACCGGTATACTGTACGGTAACTAGCTAGAAGTCTCCTGGGTCTCGTTGATGCCGTCAAACTGTGTCACAATCATTCCTGCTACTCTGCTCTGCTCCCAGTCCTTTGTACAATCAAGAGAAAGACAGTAATAAGATTTCTGCATTACGCAAAGTGTACGGATAAATAAATAACACAGGTGGGAGCACTCCTGGGTGTTTACGTAAAAACACATGCTTTTAATGGGCAGAGCGATAACAGGAAATATGAAATAGCAGCATAATAATACCGCAACGAGGATCACCGCGTGTCACCAGCACCTATGGTGACTTGACAGTGATTCGGCTCTGCGAATAGCTACTGTTATATTATATTGACGGGCACACTCAGACCTGTAGTATTGACAGAATGGGGTCACGCTGCTCTGGAGTCTTTGTCATCTATGGGTAAAGACTCAGACTCGTTCTTCACTTCTAGATGTTACAGTCCTGAGGTAAAGCCTCATATTCATTCTGAATAGACTTTGATATTCAACAGAAAAAGAGCCTGCCAGTACAGATTCATACTCTTACTACACAGGCATTTCATCATTTGAACACTGAATTTAAGCAGAACAGAGCCAGGTTGCGGCAAAGCAGGCATGAATTTAGTAATGATACCAATAAACCTGACATTTTACAAATTAATCCATTCCCTCTTATATTTGTTTCCAGGTATCAAAGCTTAATGGTTTATGACTCAATGACCTTCACTTTTTTGTGTAGAAATTATCATTTAATTACACACTAGATAAGTTAACGACCTTCCTGTTTTTTCTCATTATTCATGCGCTGGACTCACAGACTACAGTTTGTTAATTAACCAGAGACTTGTGGTGAGTATTGAAACGCTTAAATAGGCACGCGGTACTCAGCCAGATAACACGGAGCACACGTTTGCTGGGTTGGCAATCAGTGATGGAGAACGCGTGTAAGACGCCGATATAGAGCTTTGGTACTCACAGTGTTTTCACCTTGAAGGGTGTAATACAACGTTGGACATAAATAATGCAGAATAAGAGGACTCTCGCTCTCTCTATCTCTCCTGAGAAAGCAGCATAGGGGGGTTATAAATATGATGAAAATGAGCCGTATTGATGGGTCCCAGTCTGACTGGCACCTGCATCCACCATGAGAGCTGCAGACGAAACAGCAGACGGATGTCCTCCCCCCGTCCCTGCAGTGCACACACGCACCATAGGTGGCGCCGCCCGCTACGAATTAAAAGCTGACCCGGGTTGGATTCGGCTGCATCTCCGGATCAGAAATTGCACCTATGTTATATAGATGTAGATATTGGATCCTTTAACCACAAAAGAAGCAGGGATGCATTGTGTATTTTGCTGATTGTGCCTGTCTCTGTGTCTAGATGTTCTTCCTGTAGTACATATAGATAAAATTATATAGATGTTCGATCCTTAAACCCTGACAGAATCAGGGGTGCATCGTGCATCATGCCTGGTGTGTGGGTCTCTGCGTCACGATGCTGCACCGGTAATGAGCACCAATGGCGGCCTATAGACTTAGTGAGACAGAAGCATGCAGAAGATTCCGGAGCCCAAGTGAGTGAGGCAGCAGAAGGGTCATTGTGTCCGGGCGTCCTTCACCAAATGTGGTTTCACACACAGCGTGGACGGGACCTGAACCAAAAAAAGCCATTTCGCTTATTGCTCAGTTGTACCTTTCGAAACTTTTCTCATCCCATCAGCTGAGAACTATGTTACTCTGAGGATCATAGATTTCTTTAACATATGGTTTTATTCAAAGTGACATACATTTTTTTGCCTGAGATTTAAATGAGCAACCTTCTGACCATAGACATAGCTTCCCATCCTGCCCCAAATAAATTCCACATTGCCAAGTGCCGTCTTATAGTCCAACACTGTCTGAGACCTTGTTGAATGCCGTCCCCATAACCCTCTGTTCTGTCCTTTCTGCGTAGGTGTTGACACAGTGTGGGGCTTCTAGGCCTTTCCGCAACATTGTAGGCATTATCACTGATAAATCTCAGGGGTCAAACATTTTGTTTCTGTCCGTTTTTTCCCTGACAAGTGATATCATCTTCCCAAATGTCACAGCCTTTTCCAAGTCTTTGGGGAAAGAAATAAAGGCAAAAAAAATGACTGCAGGAATTGTGTGATGAGGAGTGGCCAATGAGAAAGACGAAACAAATCAAAAATAAATAAAAGGGAACCAGACATAACAAACAAATGGGAACTAAACACGACAAACAAAAGTGAAACAAATGTAACAAATAAATGGGAAATATTCAACTGGATTGTTCCTTTGGCGTGTGCAAATACGTAAACTTTAATACACATATATTTAATTGAATAACCATTAAAGTGTGCTACTTTTACAGTGTTACACTTTTCTTGTGTGTCCTCCTGATCTGAGAGTCTCTGGGTTTGACTGCCATCTAGTGGCTTTTTTAAAGATAAGTTTAAATATGCAGTGTTTTCCTTATTTCATAGAGTTACCTCAATGTGAAAATGTCAACACCTTGCATTATTCCCTTTCAGAAGTGTAATCATCGTAGTAACTCGAACTTGATCTCAGAGTGAAATCTCAAAATCTCAATATCTATCACATTGTTTTCCAGCGTTCCTTTTGTAAGTATATGATCCCTTTGCCCTATGTTTCATTTGTTTCCACTGTGTGTTGTTCCACTTTCTCCATTTTGTGCTAATATATGATCATTTTACCTCGTAGATATAAGCGACAGAATGTATGTGGTCACTGAGCTGGGAGAATGGTGGTAGCAGGGGTGGGGGAGGGGGGTGTTTTCTTACAAGGGCAGGTCAAAGTCATGGAATGACAGACATCCTCTTTTTATTGGAACGTCAAGATCCATTTTGGCACAGGCGAGGGGAAAATGCATCGCGGCTGGTGTATGCACACACACACGTGCACAAACACACAGACACACACGTGCTAACACGCACACTCATGCAAGGTTCTTTTCACAAGACACTTAATAAATGTCCCACTCAAGTCCATAGTTGCCTTGAAAGTGAATGACAGAACACTCAATTGTCTCATTAGAGTATGATAAAGAGGACTGCTGGATACACAACCATAGGCTAATTGCTAGGAAAACACGATCCATATGGGCCCCGCCAAACACAGGTCAATCACCTGCCGCTAGAGGTAACCAGCTCTCACCAGAGATGGACACTCGAGGTCGCCACTCGGAATTGAGTTGCACTTCAGGTAAGGAGCATGCGCTGATTATAGCACGTTGCCGCACCTACAACACGACAAACCACCTCAGGTATAAGAACCTCAGCCACGTGGCAGGTGATACCTCAGCACCACACAAGTCCAAGTGTGAGTTTTTTTCCAGTGGCTGGAGTGCCAATCCACCAACCTCCAAGTTTTTCCCTGTAAGTTGGAAGACCTGTCTGCAGGGCTGGATATAGATTAGCATCATACCCAGAACGAAGCAATTGCAGGCTAAGGGCCTCGCTCAAGGGCCCAACGGAGTAAAATCACTCTGGGCTGATTCCAACCAGCAACCTTCCAATTGTTGGCACAGATCCTTAGCCTCAGAGCCAACACTCTGGCCTCAGTCACACTTGAGTCGCTCCGAATCGGACTTGTTGATAGTGATTCTTGAACAGCAGAAGTCTTTAAAGCTCTGTTGAAATTTCTACAGCTGCGAAGCATTGGATGTACAACTCTCTCCAAACCGTAAAGACATTCCACACATCACGATGTGCAGCTGTGCCTCAAGCATAGACACTGAAGCCCGACAAGCGTGACGCGGGGTGGTATCAACAATTTCTAACAAGTTTTTTTCCAGTTTCGCCACTACTACAAACCGCAGACTCGATCTGACAAAGCGCAGGATATTCAGAATGATATTGTTATGTTATGTCTGTTTTATTTCACGTTAGAAAGCACCACTTAGAAATAAGTGTTGCTTAACATGCGTTATAAATTTTATACACACACACACACACACACACACACACACACAGATGTTGTTATAGTGACACAGAGTGCATTAACCTGATAATTCAGCAGATATGTTCCAAAAACAACTTTTTATTTCCGACGTTTCCAAGCTGTCAAACTGTATTTTCTTACAACTTAAATTTCTTCATCGTGCCCCGCATCCGTCGCGTAGTGTTATGTCTTCAAATATTTGTTCCATCACGCATTAAAATGTTAGGGTGTAATACGGTGCCACGATGTATTAAAGCAAAAATTAACATAACGCCAGCAAATAATTCGATTGAACAGTAATATCACTGACCGCTCTCCCGTAATTAAAAGAGCAGCACAACTGCACATATTAATTTAACTTAAAATGGTGTTCGCTGTGTTACTTGCATAATCATTTATTTAATTTCTCTCATACACGAGCTGAGAGACAAATTTTTTATCCATTAAATGGAGTCTCTGCTTTAGAACTACTGTATGTGTAAATATCGCAATTTCCTTTAACATGCATTTAATGCCTTGTTCACACGTACACAGATATTTTTTAAAACGGTGTTTTTCCTCCTCCATTTAAAAAAAAAAAAAATCCCCATCCACACAAACATCATCGTCTAAAAAATTTCCGTCCACATGAAACAAAGTGGACAGCGGCACACAATCTGACGTTTCGAGCCAAAAGTTCTTTTTTTCCCCGTCTACATGTCAACGATGAAAACGGAGTTTCTTAAAATCTTCTCCCTGGATAGAGTTTTGCATAAGCTCTGTTTTAAGTGACCCGAGACGCCGTTTACGTATGGACAAAAGCCCTAGATCAGGGGTGGCCAACCAGTCAGAGACCAAGAGCCACATTTTTTACTGTGTTACCGCAAAGAGCCACATCATAC
>JAODLC010000085.1:21931397-21949902 GCA_026781145.1 Hippopotamyrus pictus | reverse complement strand
GGGGGGGTCATTTTGCGAGTATGTCAGGGCACGAGGAATGGATGAAACTCTTTGGAGGGGTCAACGTGTAAATGTCAACACGAGAGGCCTGTTCTCGACAACAAATGTCAACACGCGAGGATAGATCTGAACAGGCTCTTCACCAGGTCCTATTTCATTCTTGCCCTGTGGGGAACTGAGAGTTGGCGTATATATAAACTTAGGCCTTCAGGCAGATAAAACCACTGCATCAAATTAGAAAAGTAAGATTTTCAGTTGAGGCTGACCCTTAAAATCACCACTGTTTGTAACCACACTGTAACTCTGCCTCGGTCTTATAGATTTACAGAACCCAATGCAATGGACTGACATTTCTAATTAAATGAACATTCTGGTATACATGTATCTTCACGTTAGCGAAACCCCCCCAGCCGCCTGAGAGCAATGAACGTTCCAATGACTGGAATGTAACCAGCTATCCCAATTCAGTGGAAGTCAAGTGAGATGTTAAGACACTCATTTTAGAAATGTTACATCACCAATGTGGCTTGAGGTAGTGAAGTCGATCTGAATGAGGACATCGTCTAGACCAAGGTGTCACCAAATGCTCCTCTTCAGCCTACTCAACATTTCCATGCAAAGCTTTTGTCACGGTCAGCTCCGAACGTTCCTCGTGTGTGCCACGCCTCCTCATTACCTCGTGTTTATTCCTAATTGTCATCACCTGTTTCCTGTTCATCTTGGCTTGTCCTGTGCATTTAGTCCGCATCTGAGTTAGTCTTACAAGATCCGTCATTGTAATGTCTCGTGTTTGTTTGCCTGGTCGTCCGCCCGACGTGACAGCTTTCATATACAGTATAAATACTGGCCTATTTATTGTTTAGGTTCTTAATATGATACACTTGATATATATGGTTATTGTTTAATGTCTAATATACTAATATATATATAATATACTGTCTTTATACTTTTGTTTCCTGTTGCATAGTCTTGGAACTAGACACTCAAGCATTTTACCGCACAGAGTATAACGGCGTATGTGACAAATAAAAGTTTGATTTAGTGATTGATTGGAAAAATTATAGAGAAAATAAAAAAAAAAAAAAATTAAAATCTGGTGCTTTGGATAGAAGCAAACACACTCAGGGGATATTTTAATGGCTCCCAAATCTCATAGTCATCTCCACTCTTCTCCATTGAGTTTAGTCAGGAATCGGGAGCCATCCACGTACAGGCTGACCCCACACACAGGCTGACCCCAAACACAGGCTGACCCCAAACACAGGCTGACCCCAAACACAGGCCGGATTCTGCCTTGCAGACAGCCACACTCTTCAGCAGTGTTCATGCCCTTCTCAGACGTGCCGAAAACACATCTCCTGTGCTCCGGCAGAGGTGCGGGCGATGAAAGACAACATTCAGCATTCAAAACAGCAATTAAACCCCTCGAGAAGAGGGAAATTGCCGAGATGGAGCTGAAATACGAGGCAATTTGTTTAGCCCATTTAGACAGTCATTCAGAAGTTATTCCGACTATGATTGTGCTAAACTTAGCCGCTTGTCACCGCATTGGTTTGTTCGCGCTGTGCTTGGAATTAATTTGTGGTTGCGAGTGTTTCGCATTCAAGATCCCAGCCTTTTCTCTTAATCCTCTACCAGACTTGCATATTAAGTAACGGATCTGAAAATGTTGTTTATCTGTTCGAGGAGAGAGAAGTATTAACTTACTTCTCGTTATTGTTCGGTGAGCAGCACTGTGAGTCTCTTCATTGAGGCAGCGCGCGTCTGAAGTAAAGGGCCACAAAAGAGAAACACTTGAATTTAATGTCTTTTTTGTGTCTAGCTGCAGCATGAAGGACGTGTTCAAGCACCTGCTCACAAAGGTGATAGGAATGATAAAGATGGATTTCTGAATTACACTGAAGCAAGTTTTTCAAGATTTGTGGTTTGGGGGGATTGACCCAAGTTTGTTTATGCTACTGGTACCCCAGTGAAGCTGACCAGTATAAGAGGCTGGCTGGCTGGCTTGATGGATGGATGGATGGATGGATGGATGGATGGCTTTTAAATAGGTTTCAAAGACAAACTTACATGTGTGACAGGATTTAAAATCTGTAGTTAAATTCAGACAAAGACCCAGACAACCGGTTCTGAGACTTCATTGCTGGGCTATTCACAGGTGTACAATAAACTAAAGCCATTGAATCTGATTTTCATTATGCCCTAAAACAGGTCGAGTGTAAATGCCACCTTATAAATGCACAAGGCTGGCCTCATTTAATATATTTACACATATATGAGTAGTCACATTTTCCCAGTAGTCCACTCATCAGTGATGTTGATCTTATGCTATCATCTCTAAAGTTGTGACCCAAGCAGACATATTTGAAGGCAATTAGACCGCAATCAGGCAGCAATGGCTGCTGGGAAATGGTGTTTTCATCAGAATGTCTTGGAGAATTAGCTGGGTCGTTTTGCTGGCATGTATCGCCTTCTGCCTGGGCGTAAAATGCCAAGTTCTTTTTTTTAAAGGATTGCCTGAAGTGCAGCAGGCAAGGCATTGGCTTTATAATCTGGAGGTTGTGGGTTTATATCTGATAGATGCCAC
The DNA here is from genome assembly GCA_026781145.1 of Hippopotamyrus pictus. NCBI lineage: Eukaryota > Metazoa > Chordata > Actinopteri > Osteoglossiformes > Mormyridae > Hippopotamyrus > Hippopotamyrus pictus. The sequence continues at coordinate 21,947,315 of JAODLC010000085.1, read as the reverse complement.
TGAGGGCTGTTTCTGGCTCAACAGAAGGTCACTGGTTCAAATCCCTGCGGTAGGCCAAGTGACTTCACCATTGGCACCACCGAAGCAAAGCTTTGCATAACAGCATCTGCCGAATAAATGAAATTTAAACGTACAGTCCAGCTCTGAGCAGGGAAAAGAGGGCACCATTCCTTCCAGTAGGGGGGGCAGTAGGACATTCACTTTATTTTCCTGCTTCCCAGTGAGCCTCTATTGTAAAGCGATCTGCTTTCATTTTTGACAGCAAGCCCAGAGCAGAGCCGCATTTCTGTCAAAGCGTGGCACCCAGGCAGCGATGCGATTGCGTGTGCACTGTAGCGCATCTTCTTCTTCTTGCCCACCAAAACAGCATTTGTTACTCAGAACACATGTCTAGTTCACCCAGAAATAGGACCCCCTCCCCCCCAGACCATTTCCAAAGAACCGTGGTCATGTAATTCTGTCAACCAAGCTACTCAGTCATTAACACTGGGGGCTGGGGGTATCTTAGTCACTCAAGGAATTGCGTGTCACATTTAGCAAAACCCTTTATCCAAAGCCATGCACAATTGGGAAAACAAGGTCAGCCAGTCCCTGGAGAAACTGCGAGGGGGGTTAAGGACCTTGCTCAAAGTCACCCCACCCCATAATCACTTGGCCGAACCTGGGATTCGAAGCAGTGACCTTCCGATTACAGGCATGGAGTTAGGGAATGGCTAATAACTAGATTGGAGTAGAAACCGGAGAAAATGGCCTGTTAAATTATAATCAGCACTTGTCCCTGAGTACTGAGTAAACAAACAGCACCAGGTATGTAAAAATATCCCGTTGAAGAGTTTTCTCTTTTACCTAAAAGGTCTCCCTTCTGTTTATAGATGGGATTTCACATAGGCCATTTTCTCCTCCTCTCTCTCCTCTCTTCCTTCTAAACCCATGAACCAAGGAGCTGCTGCTTACACATCTCTGACAAAGACCTCCGTAGACCTCGTGGAGACTACCTCAGCTTTTCCAGAGTTCTTTCTGCCTTTTCTCCTCTCCCGTGTCTGGGAGGTCGGCCCACTCAGACGGATGTTGCATGTTTCGGAACACAGCTTACACTTAATGACGGACTGGAATACGCCGAAGGAGATATTCGCTAACCTTGGATCTCCCACCGTTGTTGTGAGACAGTCTCAGTCCTTCATGGCAGCATCACAGCTCTGAAGGCACTCGTTAACTGAGAAACCGTACTGTATACAGGCAGTTGGGTCTAATCATCCGTCAAACCTTATTCAACTCACTGCATGAATTTTAAAGTGTGGGAGGAGAAAAAAGAGAAGGAAAAAAAGTACTTTGGGATTTTAAGCTTTGGCACAAAAAATGCGAAGTCCGGAAATCATAGTGACTATACACACCACACATTACTCTCTGTTCGTAATTCCAATGCACAGAGGTGATTTGCTGAAGTAGAGCTTGGCTAAATATAGATGGAAAGGCAATTATGCACCATGTTTCATTGTTATTGTTGATGAGTCTGTCTCCTTTATAAAGACCATTAAACCAATCAACAGGCTCTGTAATTGAATTCATCTCAAACTGGCAGAGGATGTGGTCATAAGGTACCTAGGGAACGAAGTATCCCAACCCCCCATTTTTCATCACGATCATTTTTGGCCCAACCCTACAGTAATTTACAGCATATCCTCACAAAGGCGAGGGAAAACACTCAACCGGACAAATAGCTCTTTGTCTTGCAATAAATATGACGTGATGTCTGCATTTTAAACCGCTTCACGTGGAACTCGCCCTTAAGAGACGGCATATTGATGCAGTGGGGCCACGACAAAGGCCGGCGTGTAGATCCTAATTTCATTTTCTCCTTCTTAATTAGTAACAAAGTGTTTGAAGATGTATGGTACCGAACAGCTGCTAACAGGTTTTATTGTGAAGGATATTTGAGTACATGTAAAGTCAAGTTGGCTTTTGTCATGCCATCCATAAGCAGGGACAAATGGGTTGCGGGTAAATCAAAAGTGCAAATTAGTTGTTCTGCTTGATCGCAAGATATAAACGCACAATTAGAATGATTGTAATTACTGACACAATTACAAAAGTTAAGAGAATGGTTATTATTCTGGTACTGTACGTGCCTTTTTGATAGGCCTCCCCCTTAAGGACGCCTATTTCCACGTAGGGTGGTGTGACAGGGCACAGCAGTGTGTATTGGAAGCGTGGCTGCAGGCTATCAAACACACCCTGGAAACTCATCGGAAACAAACTAGCAGGCTCACACCTCCTCTGCTCGGGAAAGAGCGACTCCCTAATAGCGACTCCCTAATAGCTAATAGCAACTCCATAAACAGCCGATAGCAGCATGCTAACAGTAATTGCTAATAACGCATCGCCATGGAGATCTAGGACACAGCAATGCCTCTCGGACTCAAATCCGCGAGTCGAACAGCAGGGGGTGCCGCCTGCGTTTCATGTGATCCGCTCAGGGGGCCCAGGGTGACAAAACAGAGCCCCCCCCCCCCAAACTCAATCCCAATCCCACACCCAGGCCTATTCGTCGGAGAGAAACGCCTCAGGTGGCCCGTCTCATCACAACGCCGAGAGATGCTGCTATTCCACCTGAATAATTGATGATAAACTTTGATTCCTTTGGCTCTTCTCCCCGCCACCGCCTGCATCGCTGTGACGCGTGACGTGCAATTAGGCTGACAGGAGCGGCCGAGCGTCATTCCCGCCCTTTCCTTTCCGTGCTCGTTACAGAGACTCCGAATCAGAGAGCTTCCCGCTTTTAAGGTTGGGCCGCAAAGGCGGCGAGGAGCCCACTACGGCATCCGAAAGTGGCATCGTGACCGGAACGCCCGGTGAGGAAGCCGGCATTCCAGATAGAGTAGGCTGGCCATCTCCAAGCAGCCGCCTTTGAAGTAACAAGATTGTTCTCTCATATACAAGATGAGATGCCGTACCACATAAGCAGAGTGCAGTCCCCGTGTCACGAAAAGTACTGGAAGTCTGGAACTGCAGAAGATTAAGTTTGATCTCTAAACTGTAACTCTGGTGTAACTCACTCTGACACAATATCATTTAATAACTTGTTTACCCACTAGAAGTACATCATAAATCATAAAATGCTCATTAAAAAGAAACGGGTCCAGATGTCACTATCAGCTAAACGACATGAAAGTCCCACGGATAGGTTTACCCGGTTAATGTGAGCAAACTTGATACGTTTAAAATTGCCGCGTTATTGCATTTCTCATAATCTGGCCCAATTATAAAAGAACTGACTTGACAAAGAACCCCGGTGACTGTTCCAGACTCTTTAAGAACCTACATCCTTGGATTGTATTGCTATATTGTTATTATAATATTGTTATTAATATATTATATTGCCAACTGCTGGAGTAGTGTACACCCCAGCACCTTCACACGTACTGTAACCCCAGAGTCTCAGGTTCGAATGTAAAACACATACAGTCATTTATTAAAATACACCTATATCACATTGCTGTTGAATTCTCGAATCTGATTAGTCAGAAGGGTGTTGACTAATTTTCTGTTACCACATACATAGTGGCAGTCAGGTAAATCTCAGTAGCAAATCAATGCACTATTCTATGCATAATCTTTAATTCACGTCATTTAAAATTCCAGAAGTAGAACCCAATTTAGAATTAATGAAACTGATGGGGGTATTTGGGTGAATGTAAAAATAAACAAGAAAATAATGTTTTTCAGTACAAAATGTTGAGCCAAATGTATAGTAACCATGGTATAAGCGGGTTAATTCACTAGCCATGAATGATGTGTTCCGAGTGATTTCTTTACCTCTGCAGCTATGTTTTTAAACGCACATAATGAAAGACATGGCACTTCTACGACAGGCGGGTATCCTCTATCATGTCTGTGCCTTACTGTGTGATGTGGCATCTGTGATGAAATATAAATGATTGCATGATGGGATTTATAGGAAACTGTGAAACTTGGAGGCCCAGCTGACTGCTATTGAGTCTGAGTTGGGTTGGACTGAGAAAACCAGCTGGAATGATGAGAGCTAATGAGAGACGGGCTTTGACGGCCTCGTTCGACGTTCCTGTTCAATCTTTGGCAATTTTAAATTACATTTCTCCTTTTCTCCGCTTTACCTTGAGAGCCTCCTGGCCACTGGCAGAACAGCAGTTTCCTGCCAACAAGCAGCTGCTTCAAGAAAAACTACTGGACCTTGAACCGGCCACTTCCTGCTTACGATTAAAGGGGGGAAGAAGCAAAGAAGAAAAAATCCATAGAGCATCTATTAAAAAAAATCTGCAGCTCACGACAAAGAAAAAAATCTGCAAAGGGACATGAAGGCATTCGAGACTCTGGTCAATGGAGTGTAAAACACAATAAATACGTAGCAGAGCATCTATCTACTAGGCCATCTTAGATACCGTTCCAGTGAATGTCGGCGTCCATCGTACAGAGGAGACATATTATACTTTCAGATAAATGTAAATTCAGACGCGTGCTTTTCAAGGCAAAATCCCATAAATCCACTAAGATCCAAGCTGCATTTTCCCAGAACTGCACAATCCTGTTCACTTTGCGCTCGATGCTGCATGTGTGCCCAATTACACAGCTGGATCTCAGCAGTGCGATCCAGGTAAAGTCATTCGCTCATGCTGGGACTTGAACCGGCAAGCGCTGGCGTAAGGCCCGGGTCCTTAACCGCTGCACTACTGTTTGCTTTTAGGCGAGGAGGGAGGAGGCCCGTAAATCGCAGAGGGCCAGATGCTTTCAAGCCTGTGTAGAAGCCAGAGGATATTAATAGGAAAGGGGGCATCAGGCAGGAGAGAGACCACACAGAGGGGGGAGGGCGGGAATTTCAGGTTCTCTGCAGAAGGCATTTCTGCTTTCCTTTATGTTTTGGCAACGCACTTCATAGAGGCACTAATTAGTGGCTGTCTCTTGCCTCCATCTCATCGTCCTCATACCGGTGGCCCGGCCTTTTGTTTGCAACCCCTAGCCCTCCCCTAACGTGTCACCTTGACAGACGCGGTACAAAAGATCGAGTCGGTGACATTTAAGGTTTTAATAACAGGGAATCTGCGCTTTTCTGTAACTCCAGCCTTAGTTTCCGTGCATACGAAGCCGGGACTTCTGCAAACTAGCTTTGTGAGTAGCGTGACCTTGAAAAAGCATCGACAATACAAAATTTTTAATTGCTTCGCTAATTAGTGTTTGTGGCTATGGTGTTTTTTTGACTAGTTAAGCCTACTTACCGGACAGAGATAGTTTAGTCCTTCAGATACTGGTATTATTTTGTCCTCAAATACCCTTATCAAAAAAAAAAAACATGCAGAATTAACATTGGCAGCTGCTTTCTGGGACGGCTTTGATGACGGCTGTAGAGAGTTTCACAGACAAGGATGCCTGTGGAAGTGTCTACCGAAAGCTACGGGCAGTTGGAAGCATGAAGCCCATCTCTGTGGTAACAGCCGTTGACGTCCTTGTTCCATACAAGTGCCGACAACTTTCTAGTCGTACAAGGCCGGTATCTGTTATCCAAAATATCACAGTTCACTGTTTTAAGGCAACCACAAGAGGGCTTTAATTATTCATGATTCCAGGGTCTGGATCGACACGAACTGGATTAGTGGTCGTTTAAAAGGGCTCATTGTGTAAGTTGCAAGATCAACAATGCCTGCCCCGGAATTCCTTTGCCTCGCCTCATGGATACTTTGTGCTCAGTGGGTTAGGGCTCAGTGCCCGAAACTGGAAGGTCGCCTGTTTGAATCCCGTCCTTCATAGAATAATCACCTCTCCAGTTGTATAGGCAATCATTTTATTGACTCATTCTCTCATTTTCCCTTCTTTTACTTTACCTTACGGGTCCTGACTGACTGAACGATCATCTGAATGAGAGTGTTACACGTCGGTCCACCTTCTGGACTTCATGGTTGGGGGGGGGGGATGATCACGTTGTCCATTGTCAAATACACAGAAGGGGTTTTGCTAATCTACAGTCATGAGGTCGCAGTTCATGGATATGAAGCCACTGAAATAATGAGGCATCACAATCATAGCGAACTGGCATGTGACTAATGAGCTCTTCCTACAGATGGATAATGGATGGTTTACTGAAGCAAGGGGCTGAAGCTCAGCTTAGAGCATTCAAAGCTTCAGTAGGTACCAAAGTCAACCAGCAGACTAAACTGTCAAAAAATGAGCATCCTGATTTAAAAATTGGGGCGAGCACAAAACAGGCCCAGAGAAAAGATTCATCAAGGAGTGCGATACAACCATCCATTACCAAAATTAGCTTTGCGGTGTGACAGAGTTCGTACGAGTCATAAACAAGGTGGCAGGAGCTGAAGGAGACACTTGTTCATTGTTGTGAAATATGGGTCTGGGAGTCCCGGGTGAAAACGTAGGAGTTAAAAACTGATGCTAGCTAATGGCCTGACAGCCGAAAAGCCAGAGATGAATGCCACCAGCTTGGCAAAGAGAAACTTCCCGTTGTTGATGTTAAGACAGGTTTAACAGAGTCAGTTTACAAGCCGCTTGTGGCTTCTGCCCATTCATCCGTCAATAGGCAGAGCTGTCAAAGAACGAAACCCCTGGCTAAGGACACCAACCGCTGTTGTATTAGGTGTCTGCTAACTTTATGAAACACAAGCCCTTACTCAGGGGCCTGTATCAAGAAGCTGGATTTTTTGGTGAGCATTATAACTTTAGCATGAGGTTTGGATTTAGTCTGGGCTAAATGTAGGTGAAAGAAGAAATGGGTCTCTTATAATGGGGTACCTAAAATCCAGTAAGCTATCGAGCTTTCAGATACAGGCCCCAGGTCACAGCAGCATACGTCACTAAAACTCTGCACCTGGAAATGCTACAAAGACAGAACCAACAATTCTCTGTGTTGTGTCTTTTTTGGGTTTAGTAAAGCACATTTCTTTGAATCTAACACTTTCAAAATCTAACTCAACAAGCATGAAGTGATTTCAGTAGATTATTATTAATGGAAAACAGACAAAAGATCATGAAATACGGTTGTTTGTGAAAGAAAGCTCATATCATAACTGCATTTTCGATAGAAAATTAAACTAGTTAAGCAGTGATTTGCATAAATCTAATTATTTCAATCAAATTAAATCGGCCATAGATATGATGAAATGCAAAGGAATCATCCTATGAGCCTTACTCTCATCATATCTGATTTTAAATGATCGCTTACTAAATGTTTTCTCTTTTCTTTCAAATGAGTGTCTTTAATGAACTCACTGACATCACAGGCTTATGCATTAAAACAGGTAGTTATTTAAGGCAGTTCTCCTTGTTGAAAATACCTTTTCCCTGAAAGTGCATGAATCCTTTTTAGCCTTTTACTTAGAGGAGAGATGCTTCAACTCTATTATCAAAATATTCCTTCAAACTCATTCACCGATTAATTTGTTACCCCCCTAATGTGAACTAAAGACATCAGACTACATTTGCCAATTCAGGACCTTCACACAATTCACATGGTGCAAAATTTTACTGATCCACAACCTGTTAAAATCCAGCGGCTTAAGCACATTGAGTACCGTTGGCTGACCACTTCGTTCAGAGGCATGTCAATATTGTGAAATGTCTGCAAGACCTTCAAACTTGAACATGAAGCCTTTGAACAAGTGAGAGACCCCATGCGATTTCAAATCCATCCACGTATTGAGCAACAGGTGCTGAAATATGTGGCAGATGTTGGATCCAGTGCCATCTTGATAGTCATCACTCAAACTTTTATAGCCACTCAAAATTAAGGGATAGATTGACATTCATATCCTAATTACTTTTACTACAGTACATGCATGCGTTTGATTTTCAGGGGAGCTCTGCCTGAAAACGTGAAAGCGTGAATGCTTAAAAATAAGTTAGATTAAGACATGGTCTGACTTCTGAAGCGTTTTAGGTGTAAAACATGGCGAGATTAGAAAATGATTCACACACAGATTTGATTGCTATTAATTCTCCAAAATCTGACAAACCATGGAAACATTTCATCACGCTTTTTAATAATTTAACAAAGAAAGGGTTTATAGCCCACACCTGTACTTAAAAGAGTGTGTGATCCAGGAGTATGGAGGCCACCATTGTTCTCCTTGAGTAGGTGGATCACACGCACGCATCAGGCAGCCATTACCCTTGATTGCATCCTCCTTCTGAAGGCACCAAACTGATTGCCTCATTAATGATTGATCAGGCTCGTTTCGTCAGCATCTGCCTTAGCAGAATGTTCCGCCTTAGCGCTTTCAAAACTTCACACGTTTAACTGTTAACATGATTCCCAACAAGTCCCTGGTTATCAAGCCAGAACTTATCAGCTCAAACTAAAAATATTTAGGGTATTTTACTTGGCAGTAGACGACTATGCAGAGTACTTACCATCTCATTAGTACAAAGTTAAACTAAACATTACAGCCTTTATATTTTGCAAGTTAATAACTGCTCTAATGTGGAGATCAAAATTATGCATACCCCCCGCTACAGTGGACTGGGACCAGCCATTCTAAGCTGCATCCTTCATATTCAAGTAAGATCTGCCTCAATCAGTCATCTTTCCCCCGCAGCATTCTGGATGGCCTACAGCTGTGGATTCACTCACAATTTTAGCAGAATCAAAAATGCAAAGATAGGAAATAAGCTAAAATCAAACAGAAACCAAACCGAAACACACACAGACTGCAAATGCAGCAACAAAGTTATGCAGTCCAGCACAGGAGAACAATAGCAGTGAGTACTGCAGCCAAGCTCTTTATATAGCCAGCGCTGTCCGTTAACTGGCAGTGCTTCCAGGTTGGGTCAAAGGTCATGAGTCCCTGACAACCATGACCTTGCTTGCCCGGCTTCCCCTGTTGAACTGGACCTCCCTGAACAGCGCTGTTTCTACATGGATACACATTTCCTCAACACTTAAAAAATAATGTACGTTTTTCAATCATAACTAAGTATAAATATCAGAACTCAACCGGACAAATCAGAATCTGAAGATGATATATATTCTTTGATGTCTCTTTTGAAGCTGCTTATGTCTGTTAATTAGCCTGTGGGAAGGATATAAAGACATACATGCAGATTCTAAGACTGCAGGGCAGAGGTATGTCCCACGATTAGAAGGTCAAAAGTTTTATAGGGGATTAAATGGAGAGTAGGGGTCAGCAAGCAGGGCAAGTCTAAATATACATTATCACAATCTAATAGCAGATTTATATTGCACATTGTTTTGGACAATAAAATACGCTATAAGTTGTCTTGCTTCTCTCAGTCTCACTACCCATCGTGGGAGGTGAACTAAAACAGATGCAATATGTGAATATATGCATCCTATTACACTGGGAATACAGTCTGACCTTTTCAGCTCCCAGCTTGACAGTGTTATTCGTTAATCTCTTAGTTTTTCCTGTTACATGTGGTGACCTTTCCTTTTCTGGGGTTATGAAGTCCTATTGAGCATTTCGACTTAGTGTTTGTGTGGAATATGTGTACTGAATTTATATGCACAGATGGTACTGACCCAAAGCTACTTATGCATGCTGGAACGCTCAAATATCTAAAACAATCACGTGCCAACGGGTTATTACCGATGTTAGTCAATCTATGACTATTGTGAGCCGTTCCAGCTTCTGAACATCTGAATTTCTAAGGCTAGCTTGCATGCAATTTCACCGACTCGTTGCTGTGTCAGCAAATTGCTGGCAGCAATATCCCAGAAGATTGCTGGTGAAGTCTCTTTCTTCAGGTTCTGAATGTTGGGAGAAGGAAGAGGAGGTTTCGGGGGCAGGAGGCATTGATTATCCTGACGATCCTGACTGGGCATGTTTCTGTCTGATGATGAAAATACTAAGATGGTGCCTCTATCAACTGAAATATAATAGGACAGCATGACCATACTCAGGAGAGTGGTTAAGGAAATGGGAAGCAGGCTTCATCTCTGGGAAAGTCGGAGACAGTCGGCTTGTCGTTTAATGAAAAGGGAATAGCATCTACAGCCTCTTAAATAAATCATATATATGATTCACAGGCTTACCTTGGAAATTTCGGAGAACTGAAAATCGTTGGTTCACAAGACGAAAGTTTACAGGACAAAAGTCTGGTCTATGTACTGTAGGAATTAACAGGTCAAATGCCTGGTCCATGCCTTGAAGGGATCAATATCTGTGATCGAAACCCTCTTCATGTCAAACAGACAATGTGGTTGCTTGTTTCTCTTGCATGTTATTTTTTTCTAGTACCCATTGATATCAGTCTCAGTGTAATGCCTGCATACTGTACCACACTGCATTTGTTAGTCGCCATCATAGAAGGCTATTAGACAACCATCAAACCATCAATCACTCAAAGGAGCCCGAGCAGGAGAGATGACACACGTTCACGGCCCCAGAGCCATTTATCGGGCCATTTCACAGACAGAGGACACTCGACGCCCCTGGAATCGCAAAGTTAACGCGAGCCCAGGGCTGCGGCTGCTTTAACCGTTACACGTCAATTTCTGGTTTCTGTCCGTGTTTCTCGGTGCCGTCCTGTCTAAAAATGTTACTCCATAATTCATGAGCACAGAAAGCATATTGATGGTTTAGCCCAGGTGTCACCTTACATCAGATTTCTTCTAAAATAAAGCAGCCCGTGTCCTCTAGGATTTAAATAAATATCCTATTCGTGCACTACATTGGCAAATCAATAACTGAGTCGGGGAAAAAATGAGCCAGGAATGAAAAAACCTCTCACTGGAAAAGCTATTGCAAAAAAAATATAAAAAAAACAGTAACCAGTGTTCCTTATGCTAAGATTTAGTATTGACCAACATATTCTGTCAGTGCAGGCAAATGTTAAAATGTTAAACTGTAAATTGCTCTACCGCCCTCCCCTGCCTACACGGATGCAGAGGTGAACTGTTTTTTTTTTTTTTTTTAAATTTTACTTTTTTTACCCATTCATGGGATTACGATGTTTTGCAGACAGATGAGGTTCGGCCGCTAGGAAATTACTCTGTGGCTCTGTTCCCTTTTCATTCCATGTTCATCGTTTCATTTCCAGCATGGCCGGGCCGCCAATCACGGGATCTGGTAGCTTCACTCCACTGATGCCTGATTAGATTTAACACAAAAGCATCTTTTTCTGGGGAAACATACATACATATGTACATATGTGCATACCTACATACATACATACATACCTGAAAAAATATTTTCTTTATCGAATGATATATTTTTATTATTATTTATTTATTTATTTATTTATGTATTCTTATTCTTCTTCTTCTTATTATGATTATTATTATTAATAATAATAATAATAATAATAATAATAATAATAATAATATTGTTATTATTATATCTATCTATCTATCTATCTATCTATCTATCTATCTATCTATCTATCTATCTATCATCATCCTTCTGTTTTTATATATACACCGTATGAACACATGGCCATTAGACATACAGGGGCATTTATGACATCCCATTCTAAATCCATAGGCATCAATATGGAGTTGTTGAGGCAGTTATAATAGCTACTAGTCTTCTGGGAAGGCTGTCCATAAGATTTTGGAGTGTATCTGTGGCATTTGTGAGGTCAGGCACTGATGTTGGGTGTGAAGGCCTGCCTCACAATCTCCATTCTAGTTCATCCCAAGGGTGTTTGATGGGGTTGAGGTCAGGGCTCTGTGCAGGCCAGTCAAGTTCTTCCACACCAAACTCGCCCAACCATGTCTTCTTGGACCTTGCTTTGTGCACTGGGGCAGTTTTTCAGGGGTTGCGCTAGGCCCCTTAGATCCAGTGAAGGGAACTCTTGTCACATTTTGGACAATTCTATGCTTCCAACTCTGTGGGAACAGCTTGGGGAAGGCCCTTTTCTGTTCCACCATGACACTTCTTGACTGAGTTTCTGTTGTTCCTAAATGCTTCCGCTTTGCAATAATATCACTTGACCATGGGATATCCAGCAGGGAAGAAATTTCACAAACTTTTTCACAAAAGCTGGCTTACAGTGACAGTACCACTCTTGAATTCACTGAACGACTCATTCTTTCACAGATGTTTGTAAACCTGACTGAATGACTAGGTGCTTGATTTTTTTACATCTGTGGCAATGGGTCTGAATGAAACACCTGAATTTGATGATTAAGAGGGGTGTCCCAATACTTTTGTTTATATAGATCAGGGTTATTCAAATCACTCTCCTCGAGGTCCGAGCACCGCTGGTTTTCCAGCCTTCCTTTACCTGTCAGTCAGGTGTGAAGCCTCTGACTAATCAGAATCAGTAATTATTAAACTAACTACCTGGTAGAACTGAAAACAAGGCCTGGATTTGGAATCGAGGTCCAGATTTGAAGAACCCTGATACAGAGTATATAATATATACAGCTATACATCATCTTCCATCCTTTTATCCTTGTTGGGTGTCGCAGGGACATCCGTTTTCTTGTCGTGACAATTGTTTCTAATGGAATCTGTCTCCATTGTGAGAGACATCTCCAACTCTAACTGACATCAAACTTGACACAGGCACATAGTAACGGGTTTGACTGTAAGCCAAGGGGATTTTCAAGGATACAGTTTATAAAACTGGAAGTCATTCACAGCAACAGCAGGAATTATGTAGCGTATGAGAAAACTCTTCAAAGCCTCCATCTGTGATTGGAAACACAAGAGCTGGAGTCAAGATTTTTACTTAAAAAGAATTGCATCTAAGACATGCTGATGAAATTGAATTTATTGCACAATATCCATCCATCAATCCATTTTCTGTAACTGCTTGTCCTGTACAGAGTTGAGGGGGGTTTGGAGGTTATGGGTGCAAGGCAGTGAACAACCCAGGACCTGGCACCAACCAATCACAGGACCCAAGCACCCAAAGAGGTCAAAGTGATGTTTTAATATTTAAACATATTTAGTGAGATCTACTTCAGGTTTGTGTACTGAAGGCTTTATTACCTGCTTTATTGAAGCAATTATTTGTCAGCTGGAGTTTTTCATGTTTACTATTCTGTTTGCCAACATGTCAGAATGTCTCAAACGCTTTATGAAGGCGTGAAGACATTGCTCCCTTATCCTGTTGTTTATCAGAGTAATTTTCTCTGATTTGCACCTGTTGGGAATTAATGATGGATTCTCTTTAACCTTGAATCAGTTTGCAAAGAACTGTGAACTTTTTGTTCTTTTTTTATTTCATAACATTTAAAGATTTGCAGCTTCATCTTACATGTATAATACAAAATGGTACAACAGAAAAGACAATGTTCTGCGTGCTCAACTGTAAGGTCTGTTTCAAATGGAGAACAAACTCACATCCCACGGGGACATGCCAGTGAGTGGAAGGGATGCTGCTTTATCTGTTTCAGGCCGATCACGTTCGCTACACAGGACATGCCCGGGATATCGGCACCTCCATCTGGCTAATTTTACTTTTCACGAAGACAGTGGTGAGACCCGGTTTCCTCGTCAGCTGAAATGCCATGGGCACCGTGGTCAGTGACTACATTTCCCTGCAATTTCATCTGAAATCTGATCCATTGGCCTGGCAACCCCATGCAAACCGAACAGAATGCATTTAAATCTGTATAATCCGAATGCAGACTAACCTTATTGAAGTGGGCGCCCGGGAAATGTCTCTGGGTTAAATGTGGTGCGAATAAAATTAAAGTGTGTCCAAGCATTCCAGAAGCACACACATTTAGGGCATGGGATCCACAATGAATTTCAACACCATCAATTAATCTGCTACAGTTACTATGCCGTGACCCCGGTTGCCGCAACAATGTCTAACATTCTGCCCAAAATACCTTATTCATTGGCCTCTGGCCGTACCATAATTAAAATGGGGGGTATTCTGAGTGATGACTTGAGAACCCTCCAAACAATAGTGTTGATTAATATGCCCCACATATTTTTTGTTTAATGCAAATGAATAAAATCATGGACATCGGGTTTTCTCTATTGACAGTAATTTAAAAGAGGTGCTTTCATCTCTGCGAAGCTTGCCAGGGACTTCATATACAAGATGAAGTGGTAAACAATATGACAGGTAAAATATTAGCTACAATTCACCGCACGTCAAAGGGGTTTGATGCCGCTTTCTGATTCGTCGACCGAAGAACAACAAAAGCTAATGGCACCTCTTGAGAGGCTGATATGACTCTGTCGATGGGTTAACGCTGCCACTTTGCATCAGTCTTGAGCAAATGTTACGGTACAGGGAAGTAAATGTATTCTGGCTATGTGGAACAGTGTAACCGTGAAGTTAACGTCACCTATGGAGTCCATTTTGCCGGAGGTACTGATTCAAGAATAGAAAGCTACAAATGAAAACTCGTTGGGGACCAGGATAGTTCAGAGAAAAGTCAAACATTTCTTTACACAAAGGGTAATGTGGGCCAGGTGTAAAGTTTATAGCAGTAAAATGGAGTTCTGTTTGCTCAAGTCAGCAAAATATGGAAAGTCTAGCTAGCAAGAAGTCACTTACAATAGTGAAATACCATAAATGGATTCCTTTTTTACGGGTCTTATTGCATACGTATCTGCAGTACTTGGGGGCTATAAAGATGTTTAGCAGCTGTTTTATGGAAATGGTGTGTATGAATAGGAAGTGATATTCAATATTTCAGCACAGAAAATGCACCTAGTCAGCAAGGAAGTACGCCTGCAGCATGTCTTGATTTTCCTTCAAGACATTAATTGTTTAAATCCCAATTGATATTGATATACTAATTTATTTAATAGCCACATTAATAACACAGCCTCCTCTGGTTCATTGAGTTATAAATACTTTTCTTATTTCAGGTCAGTTACCTTGGTAAACTAGCATTTGACGTCTGATGTTAAACTCTCTATGCAGATATTGGAAGCAAAGTATAGCCTAATTAAGAATAAGAACAACAAAATATGTTCAGATTTTTTTATTAAAAATAAATATAAAAATATAAATATAAAACAATATGACTAGGCATCCAAACAACATGAATTCAGTGTATGACAATTAGTCTATAACTTACACCTTATTACAATTTACATCTATGTGATGAAATGGACCAAGAGATTGACAATTAAAATTATCCACTGTCCACATGAACATCGCTTCATGAATAACGTATGTCGCCCATATTAAAACGTTTTATACATTTATCTAGAGTAAGTCCAGTTTCTCAAAGTGTGGGTCTGTTTTTTTTTTTTCCTTTTTTAATCGTTTTCTCCATAAACAAACACGGATAGTGTACAAGACCACCTTTGCTCTTCTCGGTTACAAAACACATTTTCCACACCACAGACAACCCTAAAATCTGAAGGCAATTTTACTGCTTAAATAAAAGAAAAACACAAAAAAATGCGATTATGTAAAAAACCCTCATGTGAAAAAACGTGATCTGGCAGGATAGTACAAGTCTCCACGGTTTCTATTAAGTAAAAAGAGATGCCCCTACCATCTACCCATTTTATCCTTTTTTTTGTAGGGATAGGTTGAACAGAACTTACTTAAATCTGCGTGTAGCTAAGTATCATTGTCACTGTCCTTTCCCATATACATGTCTGCTAGCTTTTTAAACTGTGGCCCCCAGGTGCTAAGATAATCATATTCCTGGTCGCCCTCTGTAGCGGCGGACTCCAGCGAGCTGAGCGATTCGGCGAGGGAGCCGTTGCCCTCGTAGGCGTACGTGGCCAGCGAGTCATAGGGCGGCGCCGTGGGGTCAGCGTCGTTGTCCTGCAGCCTTGCGCTGATGAAGTCACGCACATCCGCGTTGTCCTTGATGGGCGACGCCCGGCGGAAGGGGAACAGCATCTCGGGGATGATGTCCCTACGGAGCTTGTTAGCTTCCATCACCTCGGGGTTGCGCAGCGTGCCAATGTCGAAGGCCTGCGTGTCCTCTTCGCCGCCGCCCTCGTCGTTGTAGCTCACCACGTTGTCCCGCACGTCTTCCTT